>JAVXUL010000001.1:4474297-4487791 GCA_035590515.1 Trichilia minutiflora | reverse complement strand
AAGTTCCCGATCAATTTTCGACATCCATTCTCGGTCCTTAATCATTTTAACCCTAAAATATTTAAATCCTTACAGAACCCAAACGTACATTACTGAAAAGATGAAAATACCCTTATTCAAAAATACGAGGTGTTACATTTTATCTCAAATCATTTTATATTTTTTTTTCTTTCAGCGCGCGCGCGCATGTGTGTGTGTGTGTGTTGGTAGGGATTGGAATAAGAGTGGGGTGGGGTGGGGTGGGGTGGGGCCCCTCGCACCGCTAAGGTGGTTCCGCGCTTGTACCAGAATAAGATTGGATTTTATTTAGAGAAAAACCATATTGATAATATTTAATTATATTGTTTAACAATTTTCACATAAAAAAAGGCGCAAAATATATAAAAAGAAATGAAAAAGAAGTCCAATTTTCAAGAATTAGCCCTTCAATGTTGGCAGGAATGAGAGTTAAATTTTTTTTGGATGAATTCGTTATGATAGACGTTAAATTTAGATGAATTGAGTAGTAAAAGTATTATCTTTCCATTTGGAAATTTGAGATCACTAGCTATTAATAAGAAAATGCAATACTAAATTGTAATTGATGTTCCAATATTGCAAGGGCTAAGACCCTAAACTCGATCCCCTCTCAATAAGCATTCTTGTTGTAAGATCAAGACTGAATTCGCATTAATTCATTCACAATTCGTTTCAAATTATTCAATTGTACTAAGCAATATTTTTGCACATGCATTCTCTCAATCATCTAAAAAGAAAAGACAGAAGAGAATGTGAATGAATATAGACATGTTAGTTGTTAGGTGACATCTAACTCCGAGCATGCAATATAATTAATCATAACTTTCTTGAAATCCTCCTCCACATCCATGATTAAGGTTCTAGTAAGCGTAAGGTTTGGAAAATTGTATTTAGACTAACTTTTCTACCCTTCTTTATAATAATAATAATAAATTTTAATATATAATTAACGGTTAAAAAAATACTCGTGATTAGAATGATATAACGGTAAAAATGAATGTATTATAAATTTATAAACAGTAAAAATTTACTTTATGAATGACACCGTGAATTTTATTGTTAAAAATATTCTACAATATAGATAATAAATTAATTAATGCGTCACTTCACAAGTTATGTTATAATTGATTAATTTATTAATTATTGAATTGAATCAACTAATTTGACATTGTTGATTATTTAATTTCATCGTCTACACTGTTTCCCTTTTTTTTTTCTTTCAAAATTTGGAGGGGGGGGGCTCCTTGTCCGGGGTTCTAATGTCCTTCTATCTTTGTTCAACAATAACTTACGTCATCAGTATTACAGAAAATAGTTTCCAAAATTAAAAATTCCATCCTGAATAGTCAATATTCCCTCTACTTTTACATCCATCGATGGAAGAGCCAAAGAGCAACTGTAAGCAACTGTAATGAGTTAGAGAAAAAAAAAGAGCATATGTTCTGTATTATTATGTGCGTGAGTGTGTGTACTTGTGACTGTATAATGGAAGGCAAGCAATGATCAGAAACTTTCCTTCATTTAAACAGTAAGAAATCATGTAAATAATGTAATAATTTTGTGGATTTTTTTCGTGTGTCATCATCCCTACCGACTCTTGAAGAGACCACCCGAAACGTTGTTTCACAATGTTGAGTGCTAGCTTCATTTTATTTATTTATTTATTTTTTCACAAAATAGGGTTGTTTGTTGGGTGTCCTTGAGAATATTTCGTCTTGGCAGTAAGCAGGTAAGTTGGTGGTGTTGGTATAAGACAACTGCCCCACAAACATATCTTCCCCTTTTTGATGACAGTGAAGCTCTCCCCCACATTGACCCTTTTGCTTTACATGATTGGACAAAAATATTACACTCACCACTCATTTCATTGTCTCTTCTTCCTTCATACTTCAACTTTTATCATCATCAATTGTATTATTTATAATTCATTCATCTTTTCCTTTTTTACTTATTATTATTATCAGTCTCTACTACGACAAAATGAAACCCTTTTTGATACATTTCCTTGAGGAATTTGATCTTCTTTGGAAGTTGCTTGCTTATACCGAATGGATTTAGAGATTTAGACTCTCTTGTTTTACAGGAATTATGATGGAAGTGTTTGCGTTTGGTGGCGTTTGCCGCAAAATTATGTCATTGTTTGCATAGAACATAGGTGCTTAGGTAACTTTTCTCAAGTGCGTGTTGTCAGCTATTTAACGAAAAGAAATTACTCTTCAACTATTAATGCTCTTTTAAAAAATTTATTAATCCGGTTTCAGAAAACCATCAACACAGACATATTTACACAGGGCAGTGTTTCCTGTCACGTTGTAAACGTATGTATTTAGCTAGGCTATCGATGTTAATACTTTTATGCTCCTCTTACAGCAAACAAGAATCTTCTCCGTCTGCCAAGTATGCTATTTTTTCATTTCTCTTATATGTAAGTTCAAAATAAAATGTTCAATAAATAAAAAAGGAATCTCGTCCGATTTAAATCAAACTGTTTACTTTGCTATCTATCGGCTAAAATAATTCAGCTCTGCATGGTTCATCAATGCGCACAACTTCAGCGTAAGAAAAATTAGCCAAAAAAGTTTATCCATCAAGATTCATATACCGACATCATTTACCTAAGGGAAAACTGAGAGAGGAAAAAAAAACATGAAAAAAGAAAGAAGCTATGCAACAATACAGTGTTTCCTGAATTCCGATCATGGTTGGGTTGACACATTTGAGGGGTTTTCACCTTGTAGCAGCTCTCGCACTCATGGATGAATGATAGGTTGTGCTCCTTTGCTTCCGATAAGAAGTATAAACATCATCATATTGACTTGCCTCATTTGGATTAGCAGTTGCCCCAAGTCCTAATCTTCCAGAACCACTGGATCCAGGTTTCCGCTCCACACTTCCATCCGCATAAGTTCCAGTCTCTGGGTCTACCTGAAGATTTGGTGGCGGAGGAATGCAAGCACCTCCCTTGCGAACAGGAGGCTCTCTCTGGTACTCGTATTCTTCATCTCCTGAATCAGATTTCATTGGCCCTTCAGAAGGATTAACCTCTCCAATCTCTTTAAAGAACTTTGTTACTCTCTCAAGAACTTCTGATGGCGATACATTGGATGGAGGTATAACCGTTGGGATGTCCAGAGGACTCAAAGGAGAGTAGGGCACCCCACTGCCTATCTGCATCTTCCTGACCATCCCAGGAATAAGACCAGGTGGAAACAAAGGATATGCGGGCAATTTTTCACCAGTGCTGGCACCTGGCTGGTTTGGTGGCTGAATAGAAGAATTTATTGGCATAGAACCAGGAAAGGCACCTCCTGGAACAGAATTTGGAAGAAATTGCTGGTTTGTTAGGGATGTGGACATGACAGGGGTACCTTGTTTATCAGGATACTCTTGTTCTGGTAAACTTGGAATAGAGCTTCTATTATCAGGCTGCCATTGTGGTATATTATGGCTTGTTGTTTGTTGATCTGCTGAGGCAGAAGACATTTCCTTTGTGGGACCGGAAAAAGGATTAATTGGTGGTCCACCTATCATCTCACCCTCAATCACAGAGATACTATCTTCATCATAAACTTCCTTGGAAGCCCAGAACTGTAAGATTTTCTGTAAGCGTGACTGATTTTCCTCCTTATTCTGAGGGTTGTGGTAAATCCTTGCAAGCATGGAACCTAAAACGGGTCTAAAAGCAAGGGCCTCATTATCCAGATCATGAGGGTTAGTCCTCCGTTGCAAACTGCAAATCAAGAAAACCAAGATAAAGGAAGATCAGAAGTAAAACCAATGCTAAAATCAAGAGACACAGTTTTTTGAAAAATTCAGATCTTAATAACCTAACTTTTAGACACAACCAGGCTAAAGAAAATTAGAGGTGCTTATGTCGTCAGAACTATAGACTTATGTCCAGTAAATACTGGATGAAAAAATCAAGTAAAGAAGTAAGCCTTTTCAATCAAAAAGGAAAGAACAGTCCTGCACGTAAGCTCTAGATGAGCTGCAAATAAATAAGAAAGATAATATTATTGTTCTGGAATATCTACTATATGTACAGCTCTTTCACTGGAAAAATAAAACAGATATTGCCAATTTGCCACATTTAGGGTATTAAACAGGTCACATAGGATTGGTCATTGTATATATAATGTCTTATTCATTTATGCATTAATTCAGAGCTAATCAGTCAACTTTGTATGGATATTCAAGTTTCAAATGAAGGTGACATCAAAGTGACTAAACCAAAAGTATTATATTTCCAGAATATAAGGTCAAATAACTTTCTTTCTTACTCTATGGCACAGCCTTCTCATATCCATTTATACAAAGGATAAGATAACCTGCTTTCCCCTTCGCAACAACTAAAGGTGTTAAGTTTGCTATGGGCAAAAGGTCATTGAACAAGGTGAAACCACCAAAAAGGAAAGCTTCTAACCACATTTAACCAATTTGAAAAATAAACCAAAGGATCAATGTAAATGATTAAGTAATTGGAGAGGAAAAAAGGAAAACAAAATTACAAATATAAGCAGCAATTGGTAACCAACAAGTGGCCAAGATAAGATGTCTTTTAGGAGCTATCAATACTGATTATAAACAACAATATATTAGTGCAACACTAGAAAAGTACCTGTCAAAGAGAATGTCATTAGCCAGGTAAATTATGTGGAGTTGCCTCTCGGAATCATCCACAGCAAAAACCCTGTTTCTCAGTGCCTCAACCAGAGCTGGTGCAAATGGAGACCTCTGCATGAACCAAGTCTTTGCACTTTTAATCGACTCTTTGGTGCCATTGAGATTGTTAAGCACATTATTAAGCTCCATTGCAACATCAGAAGGAATTGGACCAGCATGACCCTTAAAGGGATGTTCATAATCTGGACGACCATGACCTACAAATTGCTGGGGATGCTGATGGTGTTGCTGCTCATAGAATGGAGGAAAAGGAGGCTGGTGCATCTGAGGAGCACCCATAATTGAAGCAGAAGGCACCCCAGCATTTATTGGAGTAGTATTTGGAGGAGCATTCATTATAGCATTAGGTGGAGGATGCATTGGAGGCATGGAAGAGGGTGCAAATGGATGATTAAAAGAGCCACCTGGGGTATGTGTAGACAGCCACATCTTGTAACGATAATAGCCATGCCCCTCACCACCAAACAGAAAACTATAAGCCGGATTATCTTTCTGCTTTTCACGGATCATGGCTTCAAATTCTGGGCCATTCTTAGTAGCATACTCAACAAGCTTGTCAATACGCTTTTGGAGCTCAGGATCAGATGGTGAAGGAGCAGGTGGAGGAGGAGAATCATATGTGCCATGGAAAGGTGATGGGACAAGATGAGGGGGTAAATGTGACGAGAATGCTGATGGTGGTGGCTGCTGTTGCTGCTGAAGATGAAGAAGGTGAGGATGGGGAGGAGGATGGGGATGCATCTGCATTTGCTGTTGCAAGTGAGGAAGGTAAGGGAATTGTTGGATAGAAGGATGTGGGGGGCGGAATGGAGGAGGAATCACTGATGGAGGTAACTGTTGATGTTGGGGAAGATACCCAAACTGCTGCTGCTGTTGCATATTAGCAACCGGTCGTTGCTGTTGAGCATAGGCCATTGCAGATGCTGCTGCATAATCTTGTGCCTGTCGGTCCATGGATCTTCTGGATAAAATAGTTCACTGAACAATATAACATAACATCATAAAACCTTTCAAGATTCTACAAAACAATGCAATTACAAAAAAATCCTTCATAACTCTGGCAAATAGCACAAGCATTACATTACTGCAATTATTCTAACAAATTCTTTTGACATTATCGTAATTCCAGATATTGTAACGAGTCTCCCTGGACAACATCAAATTAATTTTGCTTCTACATAACATCAACTCGCAACACTTAAAATTCAGTTATTTAATGAGCAGTTTTTTGTTTTTTGTTTTAAAAATCCATTATATCAGTGATTAAGCTACCATTAGAAACTCTCTAGATTTTTTCCATAAGAAATTCAACTATAGATCATAATTTTTGTAAATCTTAGAAACTGGACCACAAACCCTAAGTTCAGGTTATTCCATTAAAGAATCAGTACTATTATAGTGAAAAAATAAACCCAGATAATAAATTCAGATTTCCAGAAGACATGAACGAGTAAAGTAAAGATTTTTGCCTACCTGTTTCTCTATTTTGAGATTTTCGGGAATATACAGCTATAGTGTTTGTTGTCGCTGGAGCCGAGTCTCTTTGTGGATCGCCACGTTCGAAGAGCACCACCAGAGATGGTGTCGCAAAAGCAATATCTGATTTGAGGATTAGATACCGGATAAATAGAAATAAGGTACCCTGATGTTTAATCTAATTACAGATGAACCACCGAGTTTGGAAGCAGTTGTAAACTTTGGAGCAATTTTATTTCTGTCGTTTAATAGCTAATCAAACTCAAACCTTATTAAAATTAGATAGGGAAAAGTATTAAAATTTTATTTTAAAAAATCAACAAAAATTAATACTAATAGAATAAGAACGTCAAATAAAACTTTCCTATGCTACATAACTTCCATTCGTCGCAGCTATTTGCGTTTGGGTCGTGTAGTTAGGATTTGATTATTGTTGATAAAAAAACAAAGCTGTAGTCTGCAAATCGTGGTTGAGCGACGATCTTGATAATGACGGCAAAGAAAATTAAGCCCATAGTTATTGACCTTGGGGGCCCGACTAGTGGAATCTTAAATACCCTATGATTCGTACGTATTTTGGATCAAGCCTATTTTAATAGAGCAGATGGACTCGATGCGATGATGAATACAGGCCCATTGACATTTTGGGTCGACAATATGTTAAATAGGCTTGGATGAGAACAAACAGCAGGCGTTGGTACTATTCTTTCGAGCTTTAATCCTTTATTTATATATATATATATATATATTGAGGATAGATAGCCCAGCCCTGCATACCCAAAACCACCATGTTTTTCATGAATTTGCCTCCTTGCGAAATCAAAAGTCATCTCCCATTCTCCTCATGGAAAACGAAAGATGTGTCCCCTCAGACTTTTGTAAGGGCAATTTTCTTTTCTTTTGTTTTAATTAAACTATTTGGAAAAATCTTTCTTTCATTAGTATTATGAATAACAAGAATCCAATTCCATGTCTTAAGATTAATTCCACACTTCACAACTTATTCCCAACTTTTCAGTTAAAAGTAAAGTATTAAGCAAACCTTTGTAACTTTTTATCCAAAGCTAGAGGAGATTCTCGGAATATTAACCCATAACAATATGTTTTCGCATAGCACCTTCCCGAAGACCAACTTGTCAATTTATAGTCTAATTATTATAAAAATATTTTTAATTAAAAACATAATATATTTTTAACACCTATCAACAGACACCCAACTATTATTTTTTATTTTAATCCTTATTTTTTTTAAATATCAAAACAATTTATTGTAAATTTTTTCAAATAACTTATGAAGAAAGAAATTAATTTTTAAGAGAATTTAAACAGTTTAAAGAATTTTTTACATATTAATTTTATAAATTATCTCTATAATTTGTAAATTATTAAGAATAAAGTTCATGAAATATTATCTCTTATTATAATCATGTCAAATTTTAATTCAATCAATTATACTTTAGTAACTATTAGTGATTCTTTTCTAATGAATTTTGTTAATTTTTGTAACGTTTAATTTTATTTTATTTACATTAGATATTAATATTTACCTGCAACAATTTTGCATAGTATAATAATATTTATTCACAACTTATGAATTAATTAAATTTTATTTCAATTTAAAATTAATTATGATAAATATTTTCATGAGTATAAAAAAATAGTATATATTAATAAATTAATTAAAACTTTTTGAGTATCTATAAAGATTTATAAAATAAAAATTATTTTTTAATTTTTAAAATAAATATACAAATTAAAAAATATTCAGAATAATTATCCTCACACTTAATATAAGAGTAGTAACAGGCAAACATGATATTAGCATAACATAAATGATAATGAAACTATTTAATAAATATTTATTTTTATATAAAAAAATTTATATTTTGTTAATTAACTAATAAATTTACCAAGTCAATTCATTTCATTAGAACCACAAATTTAAGGACTTCCATTTTTTTTTTTTGAAGAATAAATTTTTATTTTTATTTTTATCAATAAAAAAACAAATAAATACATTTTGTTTTTCTTGTTGCTTGTTGCTTGCTGCTTCTTGTTTCTTTGTCCAAACATGACGGACGGAAGACGCGAGAGGCTTTTGAAAGAATACAAACAGCTCGTGCTCGTCTCTCTCCCTCTATAAAGTACATGGTCTTAGTTTCACTTTATATCACTTAACTCTCTTTCTTCCTCCTCGTGATACTCT
Organism: Trichilia minutiflora; assembly: GCA_035590515.1. Lineage (NCBI taxonomy): Eukaryota > Viridiplantae > Streptophyta > Magnoliopsida > Sapindales > Meliaceae > Trichilia > Trichilia minutiflora. The sequence continues at coordinate 4,479,408 of JAVXUL010000001.1, read as the reverse complement.
CATCTACAATCTTCTGGTTACTGTCAGTACACTTTATGGTGTCAGAGTTCATAAGCTGTCCATTAGCTTGCCACCTTCCTCATACGGGTTTCACGGGATACACTTCATTTTCATCTCTTTTCAGTTAAAGGTTCAATTTTTGTTTATTTATATAGTTCCTCGCAGTTGTGTTTGGTTTCTTTTGCATCATTGTTGATTCACTTAATCTTGCTGCAGTTATAGCGCCCGTGATTTAAACTGTTGTAGTTCAATGTACAGAAATTACGCTGTCTTATGGAGTTAGCATTTGCTTGATAAATTAACTCACGAGGAAAGCTAGTAGCAGAGTTTGAATTATATATTTATATACAAAAAGTAAAAGAACTAAAAACAAAGCAAAAACAAGTGAGGAAGAGGGAGAGAAATGGCTTCCAGAAACGTGGAAAAGATGGCATCAATAGATGCTCAATTGAGGCTACTAGCACCGGCCAAGGTCTCTGAGGATGACAAATTGGTGGAGTATGATGCTTTGTTGTTGGATCGCTTTCTTGATATTCTTCAGGATTTGCATGGGGAAGATATCAGAGAAACGGTAATACTTTTTTACATGCAAAGACATGTAACTCAATATTGTTGATTATAGTCGATATTACACAATTTTGTTTGTTTTCACCGAGGCAATTAAATTTCTGAAGTGATTGTGCCAAATTGAGCTTATGCCACAATTTTATGAAATACCCATCGACGTTTTAGACTTTGTTTTCTCATTTTTCATAGAAAAGAAATAAATTATACACCATTTGAGATTTAAAAAAGAAAAAGAAAAACTTTTCGTTAAGCTTCAAATCAAAATTACTCTGTATTTGTGATTAATTAAGAGCACCTCTTAAAGAATTTTCATTTAAGATTTGGTTCTTTCTTTTTTAGAGACCAAGTTTACAAGCCAAAGCTTTTACTGGTCAGTAAATTTCAATCATAAGCTTATTCATTGCAATTTGTTTAAGCTTCCATTTGGTTGTGGTGAATAATCATAACCAACAACATCTAAGTTTTGAATTTTTTAATGATTTTGATTGTGAAAGAGAAGCCTTACACATTTGCTCCTAATATATCTGCATGGCATGGTGAAGTTAATTTTCTTTTTCTCTATTTCTTGTTTTCCATTTTAATACCACTGCTGGGTGTAGCCTCAAATCTTTACATTTTTGTTGCTTTGGCTTAATACTCTCAGAAGTGAATTTGAGGATGATTCATTTGGATTGAAACACCAATGCCATTCGGGTTCATTTTAAGAGTTTGGCAGACTGTATACAGCCATTATGCTGTATGAAATTTCATCCGTAGTGTCTTTATATCGTTTCTATTAAACTGATTAAATGGGGAATTTATCAGTGAGATGTGTATTATTAATGTAACAGAGTAATTTATTGACATCCTATTATATATGATCTATAGGTTCAAGAATGTTATGAGCTTTCAGCGCAGTATGAAGGGAATCATGAAGCTAAAAAGTTGGAGGAGCTTGGAAATGTTTTAACACGTTTGGATCCCGGAGATTCCATTGTTGTTACCAAATCATTTTCTCACATGCTTAATTTGGCCAACTTGGCCGAGGAAGTCCAAATTGCTTATCGACGGAGGATCAAGTTAAGAAAGAAGGGGGATTTTGTTGATGAGAATTCAGCGACAACGGAGTCGAACATTGAGGAGACTTTCAAGAGGCTTCTCATGCAACTGAAGAAGTCTCCAGATGAAGTTTTTGATGCTTTGAAGAACCAGACAGTAGATTTGGTCCTAACTGCACATCCAACTCAATCTGTCCGTAGATCTTTGCTTCAAAAGCATGGAAGGTTTGTTATCCACTTACTTAGTTCATTCTCATAATTAGAGGATCAATTTTGGAAACCCATGTCAAAAGCATTTTGTTAGGATATGTACCTAATTCTGCGCTGCTTTCACTTTTTTGATCGGTTTCTTGCTGGGGTGGTCATGTAATCAACCGAGTCTGAGTTGTTTAGATATCATTTACTATAGGTTTTCTATGATTATGTTATTAGGTCTTTTATTGTCTTTTCAGGATTCGTAATTGTTTGACTCAGTTGTATGCTAAGGACATCACTCCTGATGATAAGCAGGAACTTGATGAGGCTTTACAAAGAGAGGTGTGTTTTGCTGATAATGACATATTAATCCTTACAGTATGTGGACATTTATGAATAGATTCCCATAGCAATATTTGGTTCATTCATGCCTCTGGACTAACCATATACTCTCTTCCGCCTGCTATGATAAGAAATCCCCAGGTGCTCCTATGTTTATTTTTCAATGTGTCATGATTCTATGTTGTCCATTCCCATGATAGTTATATCCAAAATCTTAGCTGTATGAATATTATGAATTGATTAGATGCTGTATTTAGGTTCTAACGTGAAATGGTTCTCTCTTTTTCCCCTTGACAACATGATATTTTACTTCTAATAGTAAAATCCTACAAGATGACTTTCAATGTCTAAGCTTGTTATACATGAGTCATTTCAGATTTGCAATCGAATAACAAGATCTGAACTTTGATATTTTTCTTTGTAAGCTTGAACCTGGAAAATGTATAAGCTAAATTTGTAGCGCAAAATTTACAACGTCGTTACTGCATCTTACTCAACAATTGAAGCAATGCAGGCTTATCATGTCCAAATAGTTCAAAATAAACTTCATGTGATACAATCTGTGTGATTTAAGATTTAATGAAGATTTTATTCATTGATTTGTGTACAGCATCGTTTGTTGTTCAATTATGGTAGTTTTCGTATCTCTTTGTTTTGTCTTGTAGATACAAGCTGCTTTTCGTACAGATGAGATTCGAAGAACTCCTCCTACCCCACAAGATGAGATGAGAGCAGGCATGAGCTACTTCCATGAGACAATCTGGAAAGGTGTACCAAAATTCTTGCGTCGTGTTGACACGGCTCTGAAGAACATAGGGATAAATGAGCGTGTTCCTTATGATGCCCCTCTCATTCAGTTCTCTTCTTGGATGGGTGGAGATCGTGATGGTATGTTTTTCATTATGTATATGAGAATATAATTATATTTATTAACATGATCTCTGTTGAATATGCTTGTTAGTGGGAAACAACATGATTACAACTGTATATGTTATGTTGTTTTCTTGGAAACTAGGATTTCTGCATCCACCCCCCAAAAAGAATAAAAATATAACATTTCTAAATTTGAATGAAATGTTCATTTTGTTTGCTTGTAAAGTGGTCTCAAAGTAATTCAAGTTATATTTTCAGCCTTCCTATCTAACATCTATTTGCTTTAATCCCACCTCTCTACATCCCTCTTTGAGAATTGTAACTTACATCGTGAGGATATTTTTCCATGCTGATATGCCTGATGTGGACTGCAGGAAATCCCCGAGTAACTTCTGAAGTTACAAAAGATGTATGCTTACTAGCAAGAATGATGGCAGCTAACTTGTACTTCTCTCAAATAGAGGATCTTATGTTTGAGGTATTAAAAGAATTGGCTTATCTTTGTCACTTTTATTTTCAGTTGTCTTATCATCTAGAGTATACGCATGGGTTGTGGCTAAGGTGGGATGGTGGTGGCGGTAGATGCTTTAGGTTCTGCAATGAAAATCATTATTCCTTTCTTTCATCTCATTTTTTTTGTAACTTACGTTTGCAGCTATCAATGTGGCGTTGCAATGATGAACTTCGTGCTCATGCAGATGACCTTCATAGGACCTCAAAGAAAGACGCAAAACACTATATAGGTTTGCGTTTTTTATTTTAATTTTTGCTTGGGCTTCTTTCTTCAACCGTCTTTGTTATGTTCATGAAAACTCAAAAGTATTAATCATACTGTACTTTTCTGGTTGGGTAAACAATTTGCTTTCAGGTTACTTCTTTAGTCCTGTAGAATTAATTCTTTCTTTCCTGGGAGAATATTTAATTTCTGTGCAATTGTTCACGAATTTAATTAATATCAGTTGTTCTTACTTATCACTGCTTTGTGGATGCAGAATTCTGGAAACAAATTCCACCAAATGAACCGTATCGTGTTATTCTTGGTGATGTTCGAGACAAGCTATATAATACACAGGAACGTGCCCGTCAACTGTTATCCAATGGAATTTCTGACATTCCAGAGGATTCAGCCTATACTAATGTGGAGCAGGTCTCTCCTTTAGAACTTATTAAATCTCCTTGTTTGGGAAAGTTTGTATTATCAAATAGCCGAGGCTGATCGGTTTACTGCCTTATATATCTAATTTAATCCTATTTTAGGTTTCTCAAATGGCTGTTATTGCAATATCGAATATCTCAAGTCCCTTCTAATTTTTAAATCTTAATTAAAAAGATTTAAAACCTCGTGTTCGCCCAAAGCACTGTGAGGTATTGGTTAAAGGTAGAGATTAAACATATAAACCATATATTTTTTGCCTTGTATAACCTTCACATTTATTAAAGTATGCATTAATAAAAAGGTGAAGACATAGAATATTCCACTAGATTCAAAGAAGTGCATTACTCCAGTGATCAGGTTAAAGAGAATCTCCTTGTTATAAATATAGTGAATTTGAATGCATCTAAGTTTTTTTCCTTTCCCACAATTTATTATTCTGTACTTACATAATCAGAAGTTTGGTTTCCCATAACGGACCAACTTAGCTTTAATCTATTAATTATATGTGGATTGCCTCTCACTCTTTTTATCTGAATTTTTTTTCTTTTTTACTTAAAGAAGATTCCTTTTTATTAATTAGACTTTTTTTTTTCCCTGTAGTTTCTGGAGCCTCTAGAACTATGTTACAGATCACTCTGTGATTGTGGTGATCGTTCAATAGCCGATGGAAGCCTTCTTGATTTCTTACGGCAAGTTTCTACATTTGGGCTTTCACTAGTAAGACTTGATATCCGTCAAGAGTCTGACAGGCACACTGATGTGATTGATGCCATTACAAAGCATTTGGGCATTGGATCTTATCGAGAATGGTCCGAGGAAAAAAGGCAGGAATGGCTTTTGTCTGAGCTTAGAGGCAAACGCCCCCTATTTGGCCCTGATCTTCCCAAAACTGAAGAAATTGCTGATGTGTTGGACACATTTCATGTCATTTCAGAACTTCC
>JAVXUL010000001.1:4463119-4473385 GCA_035590515.1 Trichilia minutiflora | reverse complement strand
AGAATGGCGTGCACTCATGGATGAGATGGCAATTGTTGCAACAAAGGAATATCGTTCCATAGTATTCCAGGAACCTCGTTTTGTGGAATATTTCCGCCTTGTAAGTACTAAATACACCCATTGTCATTTCATCCTTTAATTTTGCTAAATCGTAGTGTAGCAACAGGATCCTCTCAGTTGTCCATCGTTTTGAAGTTTTGATTCCTTGGGGAAAAGGAGAAGAAAAGGGAAAAAGATTTCACCATTTTTTCCACTTCTATTACTATTATTATTCTTGCTCAAAAAAAGAATACTATTATTATTCTTCATGATGGCATGTTTAAAAATTCCAAAACTTTCTATAACTTGAATGGGTCCTTTTCCATTTTGTCTGGGAATAGTAAACCATATGTCAAGTTTGTTCTCAAAACTTTTACCTATCCATCGAGGTTGCTGATTTGTTCACTATAATTTTAACGAATTTTTGAAGCATTGATTGTTCGAGTCCCAAGTATTTTTCTGATATTGTAATGAAAAAGTATTATTCACATTATGTAATTTTCTGTTTGTCTTTGGGGTCCTGTAGGTGACACCAGAGCTGGAGTATGGTCGGATGAACATCGGAAGTCGTCCATCAAAGCGAAAGCCAAGTGGTGGTATTGAATCTCTCCGTGCTATCCCATGGATCTTTGCATGGACTCAGACAAGGTTCCATTTACCCGTATGGCTTGGCTTTGGGGCTGCATTTAAGCATGTCATACAGAAGGATATAAAGAATCTCTACATGCTCCAGGAAATGTACAATCTGTGGCCTTTCTTCAGGGTCACAATTGACTTAGTTGAAATGGTGTTCGCGAAGGGAGACCCAGGGATTGCTGCTTTATATGACAAGCTCCTTGTGTCAGAGGAATTGCAGCCATTTGGAGAACGTTTGAGGGTTGATTATGAAGAAACTAAGCACCACCTTCTCCAGGTAATATATAATAAATTATTTAGTAATTTCAGAAAAAGAGCTCATTAAGAGATCAAGACATTAATATTTCATAACACCAAATTTTAAATTGCTTCTTTAAATGATTTATTTTTATTGTTGATCAGGGTCAATCATTTTGTGTACTCAGAAGAGGAAAGACTCATTTCTTGGGTTGAATGAACTTAGGTATTTTGTCCTGGCTCTAAATATTTTATTCTTTCTTATAGATTACTGGGCACAGAGATCTTCTTGAAGGAGACCCTTACTTGAAGCAGAGGCTTCGTCTTCGCGATTCATACATCACGACACTTAACGTCTGTCAGGCGTACACACTGAAGCAGATTCGTGACTCCAACTTCCATGGGAAGGTAAGGCAACAGTTGTCAAAAGAATACATGGAATCTAGCAAACCTGCGGCAGAGCTTGTGAAACTTAACCCAACAAGCGAGTATGCACCTGGTTTGGAAGATACTCTTATTTTGACAATGAAGGGTATTGCTGCTGGTATGCAAAACACTGGTTGACGCATAGACATCATCAGTTGTATGAAAAATATAATAGTTTTGCATCTGTGCTAGACCTGTAATAGAACTACTGACATTCTATCTTGTCGATGCTGGAAATAATTTTCTTCGGTTTTTACCCCTCAGTTAGATTTTCATAAATATCTTGTTTAGGAAGAGGTGGACCGAACCCTAAGTTCTTTCAGAATGTTTCGAATTGGCATTTCCCGTTCAGATTGGAAACATTTCTATAGATTTATATGATATCCACCGGAGTTTTATCAACAGTAAGCATGATCCTAATCGAGATTTATTTCCTTAAATAATAGTTTCATCAATTGGATTAGTCATTTTGATTGATTAATATAAAGGAAAAATTACAATTAAATTCGTATTGTTTCCCGTTCTGAAAATATCAGAACAGAAAAGGAAATAATTACAAAGTTTTCCACCCTAGTCCATTCGGTTATGATATTCTCTATTATTCTCTCGGTCTAAGTTCCTTCGATGCAGAGCATCCCACAATTTGTAGTGACATCAGTATCCATTTACTTTTCATCATCCCGACCTGGCAAGACCATTACCGTAAATAAGAAAATTAAAAATATGAATCGGGATTTTGGGATTGCTTAACGCCAAGTACTTAAACCCACAAACACCCCCCTCCCCTTAAAATCTCTGGATATTGACAAATGGGCCAGGAGGAATTCAGAAGTTGAAAATTCAGTTACCGCACAAATATAAGGTTGGAAATTTGACAACGAATACCATACGATAAATTCTTCTCTTTTCCTTTTTTTGCTTAAACAAAAAGGATACAAGCTAGAAATTTTTTCTGCTGAAATGTGGTTATCTCTAGTAACTTCAAATTTGGGGTAGCCCTGGGATATCCGCTCTAGAAACAACACTAATGCATATGAAAGGGATTAGAATTCAGTAGATATTACCATGACGAATTCCATTAAATAATCTTCTTATTCATTAAGATGCTTAATGTTAAGCTCGAGTCTTTTTCTCAACTACAGGGAGTGCATCCTCTATAGCTTGAATGAAAGTGGCAATCTTATATGTGAAGAAACCAACTAACATAGGTATCAATTCTAAGGGCGTAAATCCATATTCTGGAACGGCAATCCTGCACCCAAACAATAATGGTGTCCTCGTTAACACAAGGGAGGTAAAAGCTACTAAAACTAGGCGTAACTGTCTTTAATCATATAGTAAATTAACAGTGCAATTTGGTTTCTCATGGTAAGATGAGAAGCTAGCACATGCACTAACCCATTCCATCGGTTATAGATCATGACCAAGACGACAGGAACCAGTAGCCTTGGCTGCCCAACTGCTCCCCTGTGAGCAAAATTCAGGGAACGAATGTAATAACACATGCATTTATATAACTGATTTACTATTTAACTTGATATACATTTAAGTGGTTGCTCTTCCCCATGCAAAAGTGCTGTTGTTATAGAAGACAGCAATACCATTAGTGCTGCTTTCAGCACCGTTTTGAACTAACGTGACAAGATCTTGAGATCACTTGTCTTATGGAAGAAAATAATACACAGAATTCATTTTAATCTTGTTCAAAATAGAAAACAAAAAAAACTTTACCTTAAGAACACCAAGGTAACGCACTAAGTATGAAGAAAGTTATCAACAAACATTAGTTCGCACCTAATAGTAAAGGGATAATAGAATACATACTTGATGAGGCCCTTTGCTCCATCTGCCATGGAATCCACAGTACTGCCCAGCATTCGAATGTACACCAACGAACCGAGCAAGCCAGCACCAAAGCTGTTTACAGGAAATAACCGAAGAAACTCAAGAATCATTGAGATATAGAATGAGTTTCAGAAATCATTATTGAATACTAGCTTGATCCTTAGATCCCTTTCAAACTGATTCAGACAATTTGTCAGCAGCATCATCTTAAACATTCAGCAAACTTATCAAATTACTGGCTTCTTGGGTAGATTATAATCATACACTGCAATCCAGAAAAATAAAATGACAAAAAACTAAAGATAATCATAAAGAAAGCATATATGGACAGAGAACTTAATATTATCTCCCATAAGCACCTTTATTGATTTAAACTTGATTAACCACGTGTCCAGACGCAAGCAGCATAAAACTCAAACATTTACGAGCATATACTCACCTAGCTGCAATTTCAGGAGAATAAGAAACATAAGCTGAGACTAAACCAACACCACCTATACTAAGTGTGAGGACTTGCAACTTCTTCTTTAACTGCAAAGAGAACCCCAAAAACTGAGAAATGAAATTCATGTATTTCTCCGGTAACAGAAACAAAAAAGTAATTAACATTAAAAAAAAAAGAAATTGATGAAATGGGCCCAAGACAGAAATAAGTACCTTAAAGTACTGCTCCCTTGACTGAGCAGCCCATATTGCTGGGTCCCCTCGAGGTTGCCTCAATTCCTGGAACATTACATCCTACAAGATCGAGCTAAATCAAATCATAATCTCAAAAATCTCAAAAGCAGCGTTCCAAAAAAAGATACTGAATAGAATGAACACAAGTAGTAGAATGCTTTTAATTCATAAATGTAAAAGTAGGATCATGTACTTACACTGCCACTGGTTGCAGCCTTACTTGCTTTATCCCACTTCTCTTGTTCACGACGTGTAGGCACCAATCTCCATTTGCGCGACATGCTGCCAGTGGCATGCTGATTGTCCTATTACCACTCACCCACCCAAAAATATAAATAAAACAAAATAATTGCGCAAGTTTCATAAAAACAATGTGACTGGAAATGCTAAAACATTCTTCTTACCTGAACGGCTGTCTCATCTTGTTGCGCTAACACCTCCTTGGAAGAAGCTGTGAGCTCTTTGCTTAAATCAACCTCCGGACTATTAAATGCCCATCATTCAGACAAATATTATCGCAATTTAGGAAAAACATAATTTCAGAAGGAAATAAATTTGATTTGGTATTATAAGGACAAACCTGTCTAGGCACATAACTCTATTTAAGCTTAGAAATCCGGAAGACTCCTCCTGTAAACACCAACCCCCACACAACCAATTGAATAACCAAAACCACAAATATTATTCACAGAGAAAAAAAAAAGGAATAGAGTTCCCGGGATAAAGAAGATCATTACAAATAGATAAAACCTTTCCTTGCTAATTGAAGAGGTAATGTAATGCACGGAAATTGAATCGAACCTGAACAGGAAAGTGTTCAACAGAAGAAGATCCATCGGTGTCTTGAATCAATTTCTTCATGCGTCCCATGAAGTCATTGTTCCAAATAAACTCATCCGAAGTTAACGGGTCCTCTTTTTCTCCGCCCCAGTACTTACGCAGCTTTGTGGTGGTGGGTGGGCCTCCATACTCTCCTGGAGCGATGCCTGTGGACCATTTCATTGGCTTCTTCTTGGGTAATAAAATTTTTGTCTGTTTGGTTTCGGGGACGGATGGGTTTGAGGAGTCTGGAGAGATTGGCGCTGTTGTTGAAGTCACGGAAATGTAGTTTAGCACTGCCATGACTTATGGCTATGGTGACGACAAAAAGAAGCTAAGAGAAGTTATTCATCAGTGGTTAAATTTTGTTTGATCCGTGGAATTTAAAGGGCAAGGAAGTTCAACTGATGATTGTGTCCATTCGTTTTCCACCTATGCATTGCCCTTGCAGCTTGCCATGTGCCCTTCCTCTATTTTTATTTCCCTCGTTTTTTCACATGGAAGTAGTCTTATGTTTACTTTTGCGGTTAAACGACAGCGCCTCAAGAATCAAGGAAACATTGAGAAATCGTTTGGGACAACAATGTCCGCAAGTCTGGGCTCAATCTTGTTCGTAGATAGGCTCTCATGGACTACTTTGATCCAGACCAGGCTTGTGCTTTCAAGCCTGTGAGGCTAATTGCCAGACCCACGAACACAGCTGAGCCCATTAGAACCGAATATCTAAAGAAAGTAGAAGCAGATGAGAGGGAAGAGTGTAGTGTGTGACTGTCCGTATCTCTTCAAATGGTATGCTAGAAAGTGTTGTTGGAATTAAGTTCTTAAACTGATCTAAATTTATCTAAATTTTAAAAGATTTTTTTTTGATACATATGTATTTTAATTTAAGTGCGGTTAAATTTTTTATTATATTTTTTATGTAGGAGAAAATACGGAGATAACATATGGGTACTTAATCAACAAGACACGTGATAGAAGGTCAGGTATAATTTCATGGTATTCTTTTCTCAGGTATAATCCGCTCCAAGCACCTCGGTTCAATGATTTCGCCTTCTCAGTTATTTACCGATTTAGAGATTTCATCGTTCCAGGTAAGAATTGAACATCCATCAGCAAGACACGTGGCAGGAAGACAGGCAGATCTAGAAAGTCTCAATTTCAGGGGCATTCCATCCCAGGTGTCCCCCGGTTCACGGATTCCATTATTCTTGATGACATCCGCCTCATCAACCTGTTTCCTAGGAGAATCATCGTCGTCTCAAGCATCCAAAAGTTAGAGTTTACAGTCATCCGCCGGCTTAGGAATCAGAATAGCTTCCCAAGAAAATTGTCCCAGGCCCGGAGTTCCTTTGTTGCTGGCTCTCAGACAATCCTTAACCAGAGTATCAATGAGCATGTGCCCTTCCTACTCAAAAATGGAAATGATTGATGATAACTGACCCATTAAAAGCACCCGTCTCATCTTCTGACCATTTTCAGGTGATGGAACGATGATAGTTCTACAAAGTCTGCAAATGTGACAGCGTCATTAAAGAAAATCGGTTGTACACTGTCTCATGTCAGATATCATATCTTTTCTATTCTCCGATGTCAAGTCACATCACTATTCGGAGGAGGAGCCCTATATAAACCAAATTTCTTCAACGGTAAAAGGGTTGGATTTTTGATTACTCGAGAGTTGGATTTTGGGTCATAGAAAAATACTTGAGCCATACTTATAGATTAAGAGAGATCCGACAGCCTCATTAACATCGATTTTCCTTCATCATCTCCGTTGGGTATTTTCTGTATGCTTTCTCCCTTTTCAGGCCATATTTCGTTTTCTTCTTGTTATTTTAGCCCACCATTTTTCTGACGTAGGCATCATAGTTCTCTTGTCGGAAATCCCTCCCAACGTAACTCCGAGGTATTTATTTTCTTTGTAGGCTTAGGAGGTGAAACTTTGCAAAAAACAACCACGCTTACAGTCATTTTTCGGTGTAGAAATCACCATCCGACAAACAGTCACCTTGCCCTTATACCTTATCAACTGGGTCATTCTACGTTGACTATGAGGAGGGTCTACGAATAATTCTTGCACTAACAGTTGGCGCCGTCTATGGGGATCGAACAAAAAGCCATTGAAACACCGTGTGTGAAGGAAGGAAGGAGGAAGAAATATTCTCTAAAGTTTTTCGAGAAAATATTTTCTGAAATTTTTCCTTGGAAAAATTTTTGAAATGGTAGAAAGAAGACGAGGAGATAAAGATTCTAGCTCCAGCAAAAGTACCGCTCGTGGAAGAGGAAAGATTTCCCTTATCAGGGAGGGGCCCTGGTCAGGAAATAAACACGTGGATGGATTTTTAGCCAGTAGGGCAGAAGCATTGAAAAAGGAGCTCCTGGAGGTTAGGAGGCAGATGGCCAGGGAGCCCGTTTCCTTAAGGAAAGAAAGAACACCACTGACTCCTGAAGGCTTCGAAAGTCGTGCTCCCTGAAGCAGTGGTGCATAAAAAGTTCAGGAATTCAAAGAGGTATATGACTATATACCTAGGCAGAGATTAACACCTAGGCAGAAAAAGAAAGCTAAGGCAACTGAGAAGTTGGAAGAGCCTCATGTGCCTTAAGAAATAAACATCCCCTTCAAAATTTATGAAGGGCGTGGATACAGGAGGAATATCATTGATGAGAATCTCAGAAGGGCAGATCAGTTAGAAGTAGAACATGGCCTAATCTCCATTGATATGAGATTCTATCTAAATGAGAAGCATGCCCGAGAAAAGAAAGTAGTTGTTACAATCAATAGAAGGGAGATGGAGGAGTGTGTGAAAAAGACGCTGTGTGAGATGGGGGCTTACAACCTCCCTGCTCAGGGAAGGAACCCAACAACAGAGAGGACCCTCATCTCAGGTCCCAAATCTCCTTTCTTAGAGAAGATCTTATCCTTGGTCCTTCGCAGAAAGTTCAAGATGCCCCAATTGCCTCCTTACTTAGGAAAGACTGATCCATCCCTACAAGTTGATATGTTCAGGGAAATAATGTTGATTCAAGGTCTGATTGAGTTGTAAATGTGCCGCCCTTTTCCTTTGACTTTAGAAGGGCCAACTCGACGTTGGTATAAGAACCTGCCACCATCCAGCATCAACAACTTCAGTCAATTGGTGATCCTCTTCGAAAATGAGTTTAAGGGAGCGTTTATCACCAGTCGAAACTTGAGCACCCTGTTGTCCATTCGTCAAAGAGCCGAAGAAACATTGAAAAAGTTTTGTGCGTAGGTACCACGAAGACGTAATAGAATTAAGGGCTTACCATCATCCCTTGGCTTTGGAAGGATTGAAAAAGGGCTTACGATTGAAAAGGGATTGGTACGCCATTCATTGCATACAGTGGATACTTATGAAGCATCCCGGATGGAGCTGCTAGATGAAATCAAAATTAAAGGGGAGATGATGCTAAGAATGAAAGAAGAATCTCGAGCGGTCCTAGTCAGAAGGGAACATCCTCAGGAGGTGTGGTAGAAGGGAAAAAGGATTCGATACAGGAATCTGAATTATGATAGAAGAGATACGGACATGAGAGATAGCGGTTAGGAAAGGTTTTTATCTCGATCCCCCAGAGATAACAGATCCCCAAACTATTATTCACTAAGAAGCCCTCCCAGGAGGGTGGAGCAGTTATCTGCCCAGGGGTTTACTCTATTGAAAGCTCTTCTATCCGAAGTATGTGAGTATGCGAAGAGTCGGGGTCTCTTGACGCTACATCCTCAAGCCATGAAAGCAAAGGTGCTCAAAAAGATCAAGGGGCGATTTTGTTAATTCCACAGGGAAAGTGGTCAAACCACTGATTAATGTGAAGATTTACGAAATTAAATTGAGGTACTGGTCAAAAACAGTTATCTCACAAATTATATTGATTCATAGCACCTCCTCCCAGGGTCCGAGCAACATTAGGATGATGAGGACTATCCTGAGTCAGATCCCGTTGTCATGGTCATCTCAGGAGAACTCACCCTGACGGGGTTATCAAATAATTCTCGTAGGAATTATGCATACTACTCACTGTCCAATCATTCTTTCGATGTCCATATAATGAATGTACGGGTAGACAAGAAGCCAAGGATCGCCACCGTACTCATCATGTTCACAGATTAAGATGAAGTGGGGATCTATTATCCCCACGATGATGCCTTGGTAGTAGCAATGGGATTCACATCGAAGCAAGTCAGTAGAATCCTGATAGATACTGGTAGTTCAACGGATATAATTTTTAAAGATACGCTGGACTCCTTGGGTATAGAGGACTTGAAGTTGATTCTACCTAGTTCCACTTTACATGGGTTTGGGGATTCATGCTATCACACCCGTGATTATACTACAAGGGAATAATTGTAACTTTACTTCATCTCCTGTTTGTACTTTCGCATCCATCTTGTATAACTCTAGTTTGTTTGCATATGTTTGGGTATATTTGGCATTTTGGTTGATTAAAAAGGAGTTGTGGGAGTGTACGTTGGGATTCCGTAGGTGATTTTCAATTTCGGAAAGAACTTAAGTGGAAATCCTTGTTTTAGCAAGTTCGGTCGACCGAATGGGCAATTCGTTCGACCGAAGTGCTGATTCGTTCGATCGAATTATACATCCGTTCGATCGAAAGTTTACGAACTCTCTGAGTACTATTCACATCAAAGGGTTTGGTCGACCAAAGTTACTATTCATTCGACCGAAGGGGTGGTTCGATCGAACGAATCGAATCGATGCGAAATAACGATTTGCCCACTTCTAGAAGCTGCCTCCTTCACAAAACTTAAGAGCAAAATGGTAATTTTACCCTTTTTCTATAAAAAGGGGTCCAGGGGTCGAAAATCTTGGCTTTGCTTCCCTTTTTCCTTCTTTCTTTCCCTTCCACGTTCTTCCTCCTTCTCTCTCTAAACCCACCTCTAATTCTTGCCCAAATCTTGATTTTCTTCGCAGACGAGTCGCCTTACACGCGTCTATCGAGTTGGGAGCATCAATTTGGCGTGGGGAGTGCGGATTTGCAAAAGAGAAGCTAGGGTTTCGAAGTGGGAATTGGGGCTTTTTGTGTTAGAGGTGAAATCGGAGCAAATCGACTGCACCACGATGTTTGTAGCGTCGATTCTAACACGTTTACATATTCATTTTCTCGTTTTAAATAATTTTGATCATATAGATTTTCGTATATAAATTCGTAGATTTATTGCTCAATTCTTAGTTTTTATGCTTAATGTAAGTTGTAGGAAGATCATAGAAGTCGTAGAAAACTTGAAATGCGATTTCGGAGATTTTGGATTTGTGTGAACAGTAACTCCGATTACTGTTCCGGTGATGACGTGGGGTCCACAACCCGAAATTGAGTGTGATATTCGTTATGAGTCGTCTTAGCCATAATGTGGGTCCGTGATAGTATAAATTGGTTAATTTTGAGTATAATAGGACTTTTGGGTTAAATCGCATAATAGTCCGCATATTAGAAACCCAGAATTTAGCGTGCATTCCATGCATTCGAGCATACGTAGTAGAGCGTGTAATTAATAGAATTGTTGTGTGTGATTAGGCGACGGTTCGAGATCGAGGCGTTCGCGTGAGTCGCCGA
>JAVXUL010000001.1:4420915-4463019 GCA_035590515.1 Trichilia minutiflora | reverse complement strand
TAGAATTTAAATTTAGTGACTTTTAATTAATTGTTATTATGAAGTCAAATCTCTAGTTACTTCACATGACATAATTTAAATTTAAATATATTTTAAATATATAGTATTATTAATCAAGTATTATTTAAGTTATATTTTAGAATTTAAATTTAGTGACTTTTAATTAATTGTTATTATGAAGTCAAATCTCTAGTTACTTCACATGACATAATTTGCCAAAGTTTCACCTTGGGTAAGAGAAACAAATGAATAAATGATTAATGATTAAAATAATTCAGAGTTCAATCTCAATTGACTCGACCAAATATAGTTATTATAAAAAATCAAAAAAGTTGATTGATGAAAAAAAAGAAAAAAAGAAACAACGGATTCGATTTATTTATTGCAGAACATAAAAATGTTGATTGATAAAAAAAAGAAAAAAAGAAAAAAAAAATTGTCTATTTAAAATAATATAAAAAATGAAAATGTAAACCGACTAAAAACATTCAACTTTAGGTTGACAAGAAGGAAAATTATGAAAAAGTTGCAATTTGCTTGCTTCAGATTTCTCACATTTTTAAAATAAAAGGTATTGCGACAAATAAAATTGAATAAAAAGTTTTTATATATACACACACATAAATATATAATTATCTATATTTTATCTATATTAAGAAAATAAATTTTGTGTTTCAATTTTATTATATAACTTAATATTATTGTAAAAAAAAAATTACTTTCTTTTTCTTAATTGTTTATTTCATCTCTTTTTTTTTAGATTTTAAGAAATATATAATCTTAATTCAAAATCATTAATTTATAATTTAAAATTAGATATAAATTACAATCTACACATTATATTTTAACTTTAAATTTTAATTATTAAATTACATAAACTAATAAATAAAATTTATATTACAATTTAAATTTAAAACATATTTATATCTTGAGAATGCAAGATTTTGTAAAAAGAAAAAATTCATTTATGGGCAATCATCTTATGTAAAGTGAATTTCAAATTTTTTTCTTAAACATTTGAAAAATAATATATAATATTAATAAAAAATATTACTCATTACATACAATATTTTATAATAATAATAATAATCTTTGATGCGTTTGTTTTAATTACTAAGAAAGTGTCTTGTTATTAAATATTTTTTTAATTTTTTATTTGTAGTAAAATATGTAAATTTTAGTAAAAAATAAATTTAAATTAATAAACAAAGGAAAAATATTCTAACTTGGCCATCGGCTTTGGAAGCCGGTTTGATCTGTCAAGCAACCAATACAAAAGCCACTGAGCCATAGCCCACCTGTCCTCTTCACCCTCTGGACATCTCCCTTACGACCAATTTAACCTTATTTTTTTATTGCAATCAGAGCATTAAAAAATTCATTAACAAATAAATAAAAATAATAAAATAACCAAAATCCCATTTCCCATTTCCTATTTTACCCCTATCATTTCCTATAAACCCCCAAAAAATAAACACCCTTATCCCCCCCCCCCTCTCTCTCTCTCTCTCTCTTATTTTCTTTTTATCTCCTCAATGGACAACAGTCCAGAGACATCTTCTTCAATGGCGAACCCAAACCCAGGCCTACAAAATCAACCAACGCACACGGCCCATCACATAACCCCTCCTCCCGGGTTAGCTCACGACGAGTTCGACGGGTTAAAACACCACGTCTTCGAGTTTCACACATACCAACTCAGCTCCATTCAATGCTCTTCTTTACTTGCGCAGCGAATCCAAGCTCCGGACGACATCGTCTGGTCTATAGTCCGCCGTTTCGACAAGCCCCAGATGTACAAACACTTCATCAAGAGTTGTTCCGTTTCTGAGAATTTCACAATGACTGCGGGGTCCACTAGAGACGTTAACGTTATATCCGGGTTACCAGCTGCCACCAGTACCGAGATGCTCGACATTCTGGACGATGACCGACACGTCACCGGGTTTAGTATTATAGGAGGAGAGCACAGGTTGAGGAATTACCGATCGGTGACCACCGTGCATGGTTTTCATCGTGACGGCAGGATCTGGACCGTTGTTTTGGAATCTTACGTCGTTGATGTGCCCGAAGGGAATACGGAGGAGGACACGCGCCTGTTTGCCGATACGGTCGTGAGGTTAAATTTGCAGAAGCTGGCGTCTGTCGCCGAAGGAGTTGCTAAAGAAGGTGAGGGGAAGGCATAATCACATACAAACAGAAGAACGAGGGAAAAAATGGTTATTTTTGTTGTTTTGTGAGTATTTTAATGTTGAACGAGAAAAAATGGCTTTGTTTTGTATTTTGTGAGTATTTTTATGTTTGTTTGTTTGTTTTAATTTTTATTTTTACTCTTGTGAATCACCGAAAATATCCTTATTGTCAATATATTGATTCGACTGACATGCCATGCGATTTCGTATGGGTAATGCTGAAAATGCAAGTAAAATTGAATGGCATTTGAGTCAATGAAAGTGTTTATTTTCTTTTTATTTGATTTACCAAATAAAATATATGAGCATAGGGAGTAGAGATAGTAGCGAAGTTGAAGTCTACTTGGCCACTAATCTATTTTGAGCTTTTACTTGATGGTCTCATTTTACTATTATGAATGTGAATAGGAAATGAGAAAAACTTAGAAAATGAAAATGAAAAAAGAAAAATATGTTTATATATTATAATTTTAATGTAAAAAATGAATACTTTTATTATATGTTATATTTATTATTATAATTAGAAGTATATAGTAAATTTTAATATAAATAAATATGCAATTAAAATTTGTCCCACCTAAAATTTTTTTTATAGGAAATGTATGAATTAGCAAGCAACTATAGCATCGTTTCTTTTGAATCTATGCTTTTGACCTTTTGGCTCGACTCTTAAGAATCTTATTGCACGAAATATGGCCTTTCTTTCTCTCTATCTCAATGAAATTTCAGCTAAACTATTACTCTAGTCTAGATCATGCATGATTTCTTTATTCTTCTTTGCTATAACAACATAAACTTTCAATGAGAAAATTAATCAATCGATAATTGAATCTTGATTTTCCTCCATTAATCTCAAATATAATAAAAATAAAAATAAAAACTTATATAGATTTCCAACCCTTCTCCCTTATACACAAAGCCTTGACGATACCCATTTCAAAATAAGTTTGTTGAATGAATAATAATTGTGCATGGTCCCTCCCATTGCCCAGAGGAGAAGGACAATTTTTTTTTTCAAGGCAGGTGGGGCTTGAGATAGATGGATCGACCAAGGGAACAACAGTGAATAAATTATCAAATTGTAGGTAGGGTTTGGTGTAAAAGAGTTGTATATATATAGTAGCAATGGAATTTCTTGGGAGATTCAAAATTGCAAAAGAGGAATAGATCCATTTCTGGTATGTTCTTCTTATAGCCATCATCAATCACTATTCAATTCCATTTTCAGTTTAGGTTAAAAAGAAATGGTTTATACTTTATGCAAAAATATGTAATGTTTTGCCTAAACTTATTAAAACAGCTTAAAAGTATTTTCTTCTTTGTATAAAAGATCCCACGTTATTAGCCCTACGACTCCATATTTGGTGTTAAGATTAACTCTTGCAACCGCATAATTGTTGTGGATCTATAACCGTTATAAAATATAAGTAAATTTTATTAAAAATTGATGTTATGAATAACTTTTACGGCTTAACTTTTAAAGTTCTGATTTCCATTGTATCCGTATGATCACCAGATCATGTGATCAAATATACAGTCAATGTTGTGATTTTGATTTTAAGGCGGATCGGAGTTGTGTTCTGTTATGGGCCAGAAGCATGTATCATAGTTTACAACATAAGATGAATATAATATATAGATATACATATACGTATACGTATAGATTGATGATGATGATGATTAATATTATACTTTATGAAAATGTTTATTGATTTTTATGTGGGTGTATGTGTCGACATCTCCATGTTAGGTTATTAATCTTTCATCTTGAAAGATGGAGATTGGAACGTATCAATAAGGATATGTTAGGTACAATATATATCCTGGAACAATACAGATGCATATTTTAGGGATAAGATTCTTATATATATATATATATATATATTTTAAAAGCTGATGTTAGCATATACGACATACAAACATACATATATTGCTGCGTTTATATTATATACATCATATAAAATAGCTCCATTGTTCAACGTTGATTCTTCATCGAACTTGGTAGCATAATATTGTATTATATATATTCCATTACAATAATAATTTGCAATTAATAAAGTTCGTGCTCATCATCTGATGGGTTTCGCTTTCATGTATATGTTGTATAATTACTGGAACATTGTTAATTGAGCATGGAAGAATAAAGAAGTTTCTTCCAGTAATTATAGCAATGGCTGAATTATATTAAATTTTAATATATATTTATGTATAAAGACTACTAATACTAGAAATTTTAAATTGTATTTTAATATTTACATTTCAAATTATGTAATAACTTAATTGTATTAAAATTTCCCTCACATTCAATTAGTTAATATATTTATACATAAATGCTAATGCAAGAAATTTTAAATTATATCTCAATGTTAATATTCCAAATAATATAGCAATTAAGTTGTATTAAAATTTTCTTATATCCAATTAGTTAATATATTTATACATAATGTTGGGATATCAAATATGAGTGTATGAAGTAAAAAAGTCCTACATTAAAAAATTATAAGGCAAATGAATAATATATAGGCAAAATTGACATATAGACTCAATGCCTTAAGGTTTTGAGTTAAAAGTGATATTCAAATTCATGAATGCATTCACTTATTTGGCTTAAATATATTCTTCCCTAAGTTTAAGCAGGTTTCTCTATTATTTAACAAGTAGTATCAAAGCTGATAGTTCGAAAGAGACGTGAGTATGGAGACGGTGGTTATTCTCGTGAATCCTACTGTCACAAGGAATGGTGAAGAGTTATGAACTCTCAAGAAGGAGGGATCAAGGAGGATAGCCCAAAGAGAGTAGGCTAGTTCAAAGTAAAGTTATAAGACGCGATTCTTGGAGAAAAACAAAGGTACGATCGACTTTTACGTGACTCTAAGTGGAGCATTGGCAGGTGCAGAATTGGCATGTGCAGACTCTGGACCAGGCTTAGTAGGAGTATGGGCTCTTAAAAATACTGTGATACTAAAAAAAAAAGGGCTTCTATTTAAGGGGGAACAAGTAAAGCCCAAGTCTAATATGAAGACCAAAGTTCAATTCCAATATGAAAGAGACTCATATTTGAGAGAGAGATTATTGGTATATCAAATATGAATTTGTAAAGTAAAAAAATCCCACATTAAAAAGTTACAAGGCAAATGAGTAGTATATAAGTGGAATGAATCCATAAACCCAATGTCTTAATATTTTATGTTGAAAATGGTAACTAAATTTATACATGTATTCACTCATTTAACTTAAGTATGTTCTCTAACGCATAAAGACTAATACAAGAAATTTTAAATTATATCTCAATATTAATATTTTAAATAATGTAACAATTAAATTTTATTAAGTTTTTCTCATATAAATTAGTTAATATATTTATACATAAAACCAATGCTAAAAATTTTAAATTATATCTCAATATTAATATTTTAATAACGTAGTAATTGAATTGTATTAAATTGTTCTCATTTCCAGTTAGTTAAGATGTTCATACATGAAGATAGATGCTAGCCCTCATATTTAATCAGTTAATATATTTATACATAAGGGCTAATTAAAGATTTTTAATTGTATCTCAATGTTAATATTTTAATTAATGTGATAGTTGAGTTATATTAAACTTTTGTCACATTTCATAGAAGATATATATGACTATTAAATTGTTAAAATTTTGTATTTAAATTTAAATTGAGGATTAATTCATATATTGATTATTATTATATTATATCACTTAAAAATTTTAACTTTTTGAAAAAAAAAGATTAAATTGTTTCCATCCCATCATTATATGATTATATATAAGGCAATATATGACAATATGCTTAAATGATGGTATAGTAATAGGGAAATATTGAAGTCTATTTCTTTCGGGTAGAAATGGGATTACAAGATGGAGTTCGTCCAAATTTTGAAAAATCCTTTGATCCCATCTTTATCCTTGATTGGATTTGATAAACATGCCCTACAATTAGTGGGTTAGTGGTGTCAAAAACATCAGAAAACAAGAGACTTTGTCGATCCCCTTTTTTTATCTAAAAATCATTTAGATAGAATATTAAAAAAAAAAATTCAATATAGATTGATGTTAATATAGGTGGGAAGCTTTATTTAGATTAGAGTGTGTAGAGACCACGTGAAGAGCTCTATCTCATCTCATCTCATCTCATCTTCTCTTCGTGAATATGACAATAAAGTCTAAGGAAAGTGACTAGCCTCTTTTAGAATGCGAAAAGGCCAAATTAAATGAGATTGCAAGTTGCCAACTTGTCGATTAAAGAAAGGAATAAAAGAAATAAAATATTTAAAATTTAGAAGAAGCTTTCATTTAGAGAAATAGAAAAGGGCAGTGATTGGTGATTTGTGGAAGAATCTTTGCCTCATTAATCAATTAAAAAGCCTATTAAAAAAAGGGGCATGCCATCAATTTATGGGGGCCAAAACCTACACACAAGACAACTTATTATTCATTAGCATATTCATCACATCATTGCGTGGATGCCACTCCTTCCTTCTTTTGGACTTGCCGACTATAACTTGGTGTATCAATGCGCCGCTCGAAATCTACAATACAAAATTAAAATGTGAGAATGCAAAATTTTAAATTTTATATATAAAATTTGAAACTTAAAAAATTGAATTCAACATAAAATTAAAAACACGAACATAGAATTTAAAACCATGAATACAAAACTTATAATGTGAAACACAATAACATAAAAATTTAAAATACAAAAATTAAAAATAATGTACTATTAAAACAATCAATATAAAATTAAAAATTTTAAAGGCAAAATTTCAAGTTATAATGTAACTATTTTAATTATAAAGTGGTTGTTTGCACATAATAAGGGGAATTCATTAAATGCATATTAGCGTATCTATACGCGAATGTACTGTAGTCGATCCCCTTTCTTTTATATTATTACTTAATCGTGGACAACTTTAATTTCAGTCAAGGTTACTTCTTTTTTCTTTTCTATTTTGACATAAAGTATATGGATATAATTAAATAATTATTTAAAAAATTTTACCGACTTAACTCTCTCTTCTTTAACTTAATTGATAATATTTAATTTTTTATGCTATTTGATGGTATTTTTCTCAATTTTTTGTATAAAATTGATAATATTTATTGATTATATAATACTTTCGTCAAGTAATTGAAGAAAAAGGATTGATCTCTATTATTAAAAATATTTAAACTAATCAGTGATCAGTCGTCATGAGGTTCTTGGGCTAATCTTTACTTCAGATTATGTTAGTTTATAGGTTCGAGACGAGAGGGAGACGAGAGTATCATACTTATTTTTCTAGTGACTATAGTGAGTTTAGCATCTTGAATGACTATGAAAAGATATTAGAAAAGTTGAGCCTTTTATTATAGAACTTAGGTTCTAATTAATGTTATAATAAAGAAAAACTCATGATAAAAATATAGAAATATGGGTATATCTTTAGGTTTTTGTAAAGGCATAAATATAAGATTAAACTAACTAATAGCTCATACCCACAATTTTAGTAAGTTGTTTTTAGAAGTAGTATCAACTGACGATCAAGGTAACTACTGACTGGCCTTGAAAAGGTGTCTAGAGATAAAAAAAATATATATATGTATTAGAACAGAAGTATTTAGGATTCTGAATCATCAAATGGCCAGAGAATGAAAAAGAGGAGGAAGAGATCGATCCCAAGTAAAAGAAGAAAGATGGAAGACAAAGAGGATATTCTCTAAAGAGAGTTCTTATTTGGAGTTAGTAAAAAACTGACAACCAATTCCAATTGTAAAGCTTCATTTTTTTGAATATCAATTTTACAAAATAAACATTCAGTTTTTGAATAAATAAAATAAAATTATCGTATCGTATCCTATCTTATCTTATCTTATTCGATTCGATTTTTTATTTTTTAAAATAAAACAAAAATTAAAATACAAAAAAATAAAAAAATATAGATAATTTTTTTAATTTATATTTATAAATTAATACGATGATGGTAGATAGATTCCAACTATATTTTGAACTCTTGCCTATATTTGAAATCAAACATTGTTAAGTATCAAAAAAGTTAACTAATTTAAATTCCTGCAAACTAATTTAAATTCGTGTATTTTTTATAAAAAATTATATTATTTAAAAACTAGACTAAAAAATCTCCAAAATTTTTTAGAGAGTTTAAAAAAATCAAATTATAGAAATTAAAAAAATTGAATAAAGCGAATAGAACTAAACACTTTGGATGTAGTTAAATTTTTATGTTTTAAATATTAAAAAATCCAAATGATCTGGTTTGGTTTGGTTTGGTTTGATTTTATTAAAAACCAAACGGAACTAAAGTGTGCCCAACTTTAATTCTCAGGCTTTTAGTGAACTTCCCTGTGTTTTTATTTCGGAGAATAGAAAGAATCACCATTCCTCTGTCCTTTTTTTTACTAGGGTTATCTTTTAGAGTTTATTTGTTTATTGTTCACATAATAAAGAGTCATTAAAAAAAAAAGTAATCAAATGTCATTATTTTATGAAGGTGGTTACTTGTGAAATAAGAATTAAAAAAGATTTCTTTTTTATTAACCGGAAATGCCTTGCATCGTGAGAACTCCGAACCGCCAAAGGACTTTGAGTACGCAGACACCAACCAGGTAAGGTAACTTTAACTTCTCATCGGGGACTTCACCGATGGTTCCTATTCTGCTAGCTTGTGAGCTTGGGTAGACTCCCTCAAGCCCAAACAACCGTCGAGATGTTCTCTTGCCCTAACGTCGACTTTACGCTCTTTTATACAAGTTCTTTTAAAACTGTCACTATCGTAACGATATTTTTTTTAAACTAGTTAACTTTCAAAATGAAGTATATGATCTTATCAAAAGATTGTATATAATACAAGTTGTCATCCTATCCAATGACCTTCTTCCCAGTGTTCAGAGATGAAGTTAATTTTTATAAAATAAAGGGGCAAAAATATATATATTTTAAATATAGAGAGGCTAAAATAACATATTTTTATTTTTAAGAGATTTAATTGATATTAATACACTAAACTTTTGAAAGTCTTTTGGGATCTAAGGGATCAAATTCACAGCACGCTATACGGTAGCTTCGCCTCTGCCGGTGTCTACGTAGAATGTACCATTGAGCGTTCAACTCCTTAAATCCTGATGTCATCTCCATACTAATTATATATCTTACACTCTTGCTATCATGCCCTTGTCTCCTTACTAGATTTACTGAGGTTTTTATGAACTATTTTACTTGTCCTAAAAATGTTCTTTTATATATTCAAAATATCCAATTTATTAACCTTGTTGAATCCTTAAAAAATAAACCCAAACAGTGTGTTTGTTTGTTTGATCTATTTGTATATTTGATAACCCAAGTATAGAGCTTTATATATAATTGAATGGTTCTCAATTTTAAGCAGAATAAAATATAATAAATTTAAATATTCTCTAGTACTATGGATTCTTTTATTTAATACATATGATATATTACGAGTGATTTATGTTATATTATAAGTGATTTAGAATATCAAGTGTCAATTATTGTAAATCTAAATTATTAAAAGATTCTTTGAGTGATTAATAATTTTGGCCACTATATTTGAAAGCACTATATTGAAAGTATATTTAAACCAAAAATCTTGGCAGTGTGAATATATATTCTTTTTATCCTATTCCAAGTTCAATAATTCTACTACCACTTGACACAAAACGAATCTAGCTCTCATATTTTGCAAACTCCAAGTCCAAATTCCATGAAAAGGACGATGCATGTGATTGGATAATTTAGAGATCCAGACCAACGGAGATTCATTGGAGATTTCATATGTCGAGTCAAATTGGTTTTGGTTTTAGCAAAACGCCAATGTCTTGAATGTGGTGTTGTATGAGTCCTATTACTTAATAATTTTTATCTCATCTTCATTGCATTGCTTGTCTGCTTATATATTTTTAATTTAGTACATTTGGAATTGGAGGAAATATTATACTTGCATCTTTTCCCTTATATTTGTATGCTTTTATCTTCATGCATGTTTTGTTTACAAAAATAGACCTAAATAGTGCTTCACATTCCAAAATCAAATAAATTATTTTCCAATGATAGAGGAATAAATGAAAGATGTAAAACAAGTTATAGGTATGGGGAGCAGTCCGATCAATCAACTATCCTAAATGCACTAATAATTTTGACATTATTTAAAAATAAAAATTATTAGTATATTTAAATATTAAATATTTTATTTTTATTTAAAAATTATAATTTTTATTATATTAACTATAAAAAGGATTTAAATATATAATT
This sequence comes from Trichilia minutiflora, assembly GCA_035590515.1. Lineage (NCBI taxonomy): Eukaryota > Viridiplantae > Streptophyta > Magnoliopsida > Sapindales > Meliaceae > Trichilia > Trichilia minutiflora. The sequence goes on along the minus strand of JAVXUL010000001.1, from coordinate 4,452,548 downwards.
TTTGTCTCACTGCTTTTTACAATAGCCATTTATACCACCAATTTGTTTAGTATATTTAAATAGAATTAGTCTTTGATCATTGGAAACTAATGAATTTGATTTTTAGGATGTCAATCATTATTTAAATCTACCTTTGTAAACAAAGCAAACATAAAGGTCAATCATAAACAAGAGGAATACTTAAAAATATTGGTTTATCTATTGTCTATGTTTTTCTCACTTTCAGTGTGGTCTGATATTCCATTCTTAAAAATAACTGTATAAATTATAAAATTACCAATAAAAATTAAATCTAGTGCTATTTTTAGCAGCCGATGATCGATCTATGGAGTTATTTTATTATTCTAACAAAAAAAGGATCTGTAAGTCCTTAAAATCTGATCAATTGGACTGTAGTCTAAGTTATTTTAAAACTACGAAGTTTATTAAACACTACTACAATAACGGGTTTTCTTGCCAGCGGTCTTCTTGTCATAATGTGCTTTTAAAAATACCAAGTTCATATAAATCATTATTACAAAGACGATGTTTCTAATTCTACCGTCGATGTACAATCTCCTGGAGGAGTTGAGTCTATTGGGATTATATCTTGAAAAAAAAAGGCATTATTTTTCGATATAATAGAGATGAAGCTTTCACAAGAAAACGCTTTTAACATAGCAACTTGAATTAAGAAAAGGCAAATACTGCTATCGGCTCTCCAGATAAGCTCAAGGGTTCAATTTTTCCCAGCTCACTTCCCAAAATCGGCTCTTGCTGTAGTATAAGTCGAGACATGAGGGGGATTTGGTAGGAAATGTTACTTTGCGAAGCACAAGCTTGTGTGAGATGTGGTCATTGATGGTCTTAAGAACAAGATTAAAATTCGATGGTCTGATATTGTAGCTATCAAACCAAACCATCCAAATGATGGGCCAGGGACCTTGGACGTAGTGGTAATTTTACTTGTTTTCTGCCTATTGGGCATATGTGTATGTGATTACCCAAATACAACATTGTGAATTTGCACAAAATAACCTCTTGACCCGGGAAAGATTATTGAGAATTCAATTATTTGTCACTAATGTGTTCATCATGTGGTCTATCAGCTTCATTGTGAACTTGATGCTCTAAAAGTAAATGAAATAAATTGGGCATAAGTTGTGTAAGACATATGATAAAATTGTATCTGTCAGTTTTGGACTCATCCAAAGGTGAGAATCTATCTGTGTTCTAATTATATTAATGATAGAAGGATGTTCTTGTTTGACGGCCCAGGAAGCATACTTTATGGCAGGTTCGATTAGGATCCGACAACTTGCTTTCATTTTTGCGGCAAATGTTGCCTGACTTGGACCTGGAGGTGCAGTTTCAGTTGAATTGTGTTCCATTTTATTATTGTTTTTTATGTTGTATTCATCGATACTTAAAATTTTCAAGATAGATATTTCTAATAGCACACAGATTTTTGTTACTTTGCCTTAGTGATAGGAGGTTTCAATGTCCTCCCACATCGGTATAACTACTATCGTATCTCTTTCCTTTCTGTTTGCAGATATAAAACACTGCCAACTTCTAATAAAGAAACACTTATACTTAAATTAGAGACGTGGAATTTAGAAAGTAATAATGTAGATAATAGTAAGGATAAAGACTGTTTAAATTTATTTTTTGACATAAGTGGAGAGGGTAAAAGGGTACTGTTGCCTTGGAGATGCAAAGTAGCAAGGGTTTTGAACCCTTGAAAGGTTGGTCTTGACAAACATTTATAGTCATCGATGATGTGTCTTCCAATATGTGTCTTCCAAACCGTCTTACATGGGACGTTGAAGAATGGGGTTACTTGCATTGTCCAAAAGGTTTACACGCAATCCTCAAATAATAGATCACCTATAATCATTGCCTATAAATTGAATGTTAGTTCAATTATTACACCCAATTGAGCCACACGAAAATCTTAAATGCAACTTGTAAGTTTGGAAGGGTTTCACATGCAACCTCGAGATCCTCGCATGTTTTCCTATCCTCATTTTCCATTTTTTATTCAATAGATTGTAAGTATTAAAGCTAGTCTCTTGACCTCTAGGTCAAGCTCTTGGTCAGTGCAAAATTTGCTTTCCACTTGCTATCTTTTGGCTTTGGGATAGCAATAAAGGGGAGTCAGGAATAATCCAAGATCACGACCTTGGAATTGATTGAAATGAGATTTGTTTCTTGTGTAATTAAGAGACTTTGAATACAATATGGATGTACACATTTTAATTGTAGCGTCGATATCTCAATCTCAGGGTTGATAATGGAATTTGTTTTCTATGTGATTATAAGAGAAATCTTAAATACAGTATCAGCATGAGCCTTTTAATTTTAGTATTGGTATCTCGATCTTTGGATCAGTAATATGATTTGCTTATCATATAGCTAAAAGAGAATACAATATAGGCATGAGCCCTCCAATAATGGCATCAGTATCTTAATCTTGGGGTTAATCATAGAATTTGTTTTATATGTTTAATCACTTTAAATATTGTCAAAATTTATCTTCCATTCACTGTAACATCAACTGAAGATCTTCGGGAGTAGTGGTTCCTATTATTAATGGCCATTTTAGTGCATTTAAAGTGTATGAAAGGTTTCTAGCCAGGTGTTTCAGTGGAATTTTTTCGATGAGCTAATAGTGTAATTTGTTGTTTTATTCTCATATATGATGTCAATTGTAAATACCTAAAATTTTCAAGATGGATTTTTCAAATATCACATAAATTTTTGTCATCTTGGCTCAGTGTTAAGAGGTTTCAACATCCTCCTATGCCGATATAACTATCATTCTACCTTCTTTTCACTCGTCTATAAACATAAAATAAAAGGTCGAAGTAATATTAACTTCTCTATAAAAAAAAAAATCTTTGATATTTAAGTAAGAGAAGTAGAATTTATGAGATAAAAATGTAGATACTAACAAGGTCAAGGGTGTTTAGATTTTTTACCAATACTAGTAGTAAAGAGGAGAAGAGGGTACTATTGTCTTGGAGATGCAAAGTAGCAAGGTTTTAGAACCCTTGAAACATTGACCTCAATTAGTATTTATAATCATACATAACGTGTCTTTCAAATCTTCCCACATGTGGACATCAGAGGTTGAGAATGACTAGCATTGTTTAAAGGGTTGTACGCAATTCTCGAATAATAAGTTATTCTATAATCAATGTCTATAAATCAATGTCAACTCAATAATTACGCTATAGGTTGTTGCTTTACGTGCAATTAGGTTATACGAAAATTTTAAATACAATCTATAAGTTTTGGGAGTTTCACATGCAACTTCAAGGTCCCCGCATATTTTTCTATCATTGTTTTCAGTATTTAATTTAATAGATTGTAATTGTTAAGGCCGACCTCTTGACCTCTAGGTTAGACTTTTGCTATAAGGGTTTATAATGAATTTGCTTTTCACCTATTGGCTTTTGACTTTTAGATAGTATTAAAAGGAAGGTAGGATAATCCCGATCACAACTTTAGGATTGGTTGAAATGAGATTGATTACTTGTGTGATTAAAACACTTTTAAATAAGATACAAGTGTAGATATTCCAATTATGAGGTTGATATCTTGATCTTGAGATTGATAATAGTATTTTCTTACCGTATGATTTAGAGAGAAACTTTAAATACAGTTTAGGGCGTGAACCCTTTAATCATAACATCGATATCACGTCCTCAGAGTTAGTAATGAGATTTTCTCATATCACTAAAGGAGAAACCTTGAATACAATATATGTAGATGCTCCAATCATAATATCGGTATCTCAACCTTTGGGATGGTAATAAGAGTTGTTTCTTTTGTTGAATCCCTTCGAATATTGCCAGACTTTGTCTTTTGTTCACTGTAATATCAATATCGCAACCTTGGGATCGAGATACTAATAAGAGAATCAATGAGAATTATTGAAATAGTTGTACAATTAGTTTTGCTTTCAACAGTACTGTTTATTTAGTTATATTACTTGAAGAGTATGTAATTTTGTAGCGATAGTTTTGGTCTTTATAATTATACTATATATGATTTGCAAAATTTTTATTTTAATTTAATGTATCACATTTTGGGTTGAAATTGTGGTCAAGTATAGTATTAATTGTTCGTTTCGTATTCCACTCTACTTTGGTAGGATCAAATCTTGTTGTTCTATTCTTGTTTTCTTGATATTGGTTATAAATATACGAATGACGACTTAGTTTTGATGTTTACTTGATCATGGCATTGACAATCTAGTATTTATTAGATATTTTTAAAATTACTAGGAATAATCATTCTAATATTAAAACTTAGGATCTCACATGTCCTTTTATCATTATTTTACTTAGATTTTATTTATTTACAGCGATCAATTTATAGTAATTATTTATATTAATAAATAATATAGTTTAACAAATCAATATTATTTTATTTGTAAGTGTATATTATTATAATAAAAAAATAAGTATATGTTATCATAATTATTATGAATTTATATTTTATAAAAATTATATATCTCACATACCAATAAATATGTATTATAACTATATTATAAAATAAATAATTTTAATTATTTTATTTTATTTTATTAATCTATTAAAATAAATATAAGTAACTTAATTTATTAGGTGAGGAAAAATTAATGTTCATATTGAATTGCAGAGCCCTCAAGGGATATAGCCTGATGGTGTTGGACATGGAAGATCGATCTGTATTTATGCTACGGTCTCGTATTTAATTTCCTAGGTCGTCACTCTTTATAAGAGCCTGGCGCAGTCGAGGTTTTCACTCGCATGTTTGGTATAATTGTGGATGATCCTTGCACACGCGTCTCATCGACTAAGGTTAGGTGTCTCGTGATCTGCGCTTACACTGCACATATCCTAAAGGGGTGTGACCTCGTCCTGTGTTCGACTATACGGCGCAATAATAACTAGATGCATGAGTTTCTTCGTCTAAAAATAAAATAAAATAAAATATTGAATTGGAGAAAGAAATATTTTTGTCACTATATATTAGAATAAGGATAGCATGGTAAATTAGCATTACAAAGTCATCTTATTGGAATAAAATAATAAATGCAGCACAAAAAATGAATATTCCTTCCTAACAAACTTAGACCTTAAAGTATTTACAAGTGATGCCATTAATACTCTTAAAATATTCTCGTAAAACAATTTTTCAAGATATTTCACAAAAAATATTTAAAAATTTATTCCTTCTAACACCACCTATTTTAATTTTGTAAGTAATTATATTTCATCTTTCAAAAAAAAAAATGAGAGAATTACAAATATCAATATTATTCTTATTTTATATTTTATGATAATTTTTTTTTTAAATTTAAAAATTATGACAAATTTCATTCATAAAAAAGTTGATCGAATATAATTTCATAATTTTATTGAAGTATTTTACTATCTTTTATATATATTCACCTTATCAAAGGTATAATAGTAATTACATCATTTATTATTATGGGTATAATAATAATTCTATCTTAAAATAAGATAATAATAACATTTCAAAAAAAGAACTTTATCATAATTTTTAAATTTTAAAAAGAGTTATTATAAAATATAAAATATAAAATATTTATCATTTTATAAAACTATAGAAAATATTTATCATTCTTCCTTCAAAAATTTCCTATAACCTCTCTAACTATAAACTTTCTCATTGCTAACATGAAATTCTTGTTTTACTTGAAAAAATGCTTTGTCCAATTTGAATTCCCTTCCATTATATAAAATAGAATAATAAAATCTTGCCCCAATTATAATTCTAGATATTTAAATTTTTTGTTTATTTGTATTATTTTAGTTAATTATTTAATTTCATGTTGGCTCAAATACAAATTTGGACTATTTTTTCAAAAAATTATATATACTGATGAAATTAAATTGATTGCATAATACCTCCATGGAATGAATGCCAATTTCAGTATTTATTTTCAGTTATAACTTTTTAAATTTTATTTCTATTTTCCTACTCACTATATTAAGCAATGTTGAGAATTGTCTAAGATATTAAGTTTGTAAACATAAGCCCTGATATTGAGGATGTCTTAGTAAAGGATTAATTTTAATATAAATTTCATTAAATTAAAATTATAAATATTAATATAAGGAATTTTTATAAGAATTTTAGAAGGGTAAGAGGGAAAGGTCATTTTATGAATGTTCCACGCCTCGTGAAAAGCACGCCTACACCATCTTGACCTTTATGAATCAAAGTGGCATATAAAAATATAAAATGATTTCACCGTCTTTTTATTGGTCACCTTGTTTCGATTGCATGTCCCACCGCCTCGTTTTTACTGCCAGTCTCAGAGCTAACGGGATGGGATTAGGAAAAGATTCTCACATAATAGGATTAAATTTTTCATTCCGGACAAACGGATCCGATTGATTCGATTTATTACGGAGTTAACTTATTTATTACGGATCAACTTATTTACTATTCAGATTAATATTTCGATCATCCTAATTCGATCAACGAGTTAATAAATCTAAACAAATCGATCACATTGATCACAGATCAATTTTAAAAATTTTTAATTTAAAAATATATATAATATACTAATTATTAATAAATATAATATATTAATAATAATAATAAATTTATAATCTAAATACAAATAAAAATTTTAACAAATCAAATAAAAATTTTATCAATAATTTTAAATTTAAACACATGATCTCAAATCTCAAAATGTATTAATCCAACATCACTCAATATTAATAAATAATAAGTCTAATATTATTATTAACATTCAAATATAATCAATCATGATCCAAATATAAAGGCTAAAAAAATTAAATTAATTTTTTTAATTAGATGGGTTAAACGAGTCGATCTGTGAGTTAAATGAACTGATCCGTTTAACTCGTGGATTAAGTGAACCAGGTCAAATCGCCCCGCGAATTGAACGAACCAATTTTTTTTTATCCTAACCCACCTAAATGGTGGGTTAAATAGGTCGGTTCACAGACGGTCGACCCGTTTGACAACTCTAACTATAGTACTCCCCGTACCTATAGCTGCAATAGAAGAAAGTCAGAAAATTTAGTAAGAAGAAAGATTCACCTGATTACAGTCCTCAATATAATGAATATAAAGAGATTTTTACCTTTGTTCATGTGAATCCTGACTTTTTTTAGCTCACTCCTGGTTGTTGGCTTGGGGACCAGGCCAAACTTCACATGAGTATCTATACTTTAGGAGAGCTCTGACATCCCCTGAAATTAGTAATTCCACTCGATTGGTTACATCAATTGAGATCTTTGGCTCTTCCCTATTAATTTTTGCACATAAGAAGGTCAGTCAGAGTTTTGTTCAACAAGTAAAGTTAGTAAATATCCTTTAATTATTAGTTTATTGTACCTGACTCCTGAAAAGTTGTGGGAATGGTGCTCTGAGGAGATCCCGCCCAGTTACCACTGATCACGAGCCAGCGGTCCTTCTAGTCCTTGTTGCAGAAAGGACTCCCCTTCAACTTTGGCTGGTACCCTGGGCGGATTTGTAGATAGTACTACTCCGGATACTGGTTGGTATTCTTCTTGAGGGTGTAAAAGTACAACACCTCATCCGGGGTGAGGGAAGCAGACTTGGCCTCAGCCTTTAGCACAAAAAAGGCCCTCCAAGACCCTCCAGCTGTTCAGGGTCAATTGGTAGGGGGAATCCTGAACGCCTCAAACATTCAGACGAAGTAGCACTGTAGGGGAAATCTGTCCCCAAGTAATAAATGCTCTTCATTAACGGCTACTTCTCCTGATCCCAGGACACTCGGAATGTCTTCAGCCCTAGGAACTTTAAGATGGACATTAGTTGGGACCTCATACAATTGGCGGTAGGTCTAAATATCTGTCTTAGTAATAGTGGAGGGGACTCAATCTGCTTTGTTGGGTCCCCTGGCTCGAGCCTGTTCGGTGGTGTTCCTTTCATCACCCCCTCTCTCATGAGTGGGGGTGGCTGTATGGGAGGACTCCTTCCAACGAGCAATATCTTTTAAGCTTCCTTTGCTGGTCATCTATTTGTGAAGAAATTCAGCAAATACCTAACCTGCAACAAAAAACACACAGAAAACAAATAAAAGCAGTGAAAGCACAAAGAAAGAGAGAAATGAGAGCTCCGGTAGTAGAAAAACCCAAAGGAGTGGGATCTTGTGAAAGTGACGGGTGAAAAGAAGGGATATTTATAGTGGGAGAGAGGTGATCTTAACCGTTGATCTAAACAACCAGGGAGTTACCACGTGTTCAGTCCATTAGTACCCCCAAGAATCGAAAAATCATCACATCCCCTAACAGTAATTCAACACGTGACACGTCCCTAGCCTAGTGTTTAAAATTTGCCCAAAAATCGATGAACCGTTTCTTTAGAGATAGTTGTCAACAGCTGTGATGTGACTCCTGATAAGGGATAATTAATGTAGACGGAACGAATACCCAAGCAAAACATGTCAGCAATAGGCTAACAGAGCCGTTAGAGGAAAGAGAAAAGACGCAAGTGATCAGAAAGCTTCCATAACATGTCAACCGTCTTAATGGTTAACTACTCTACCAGTCAACTAAAACCCCCCTCTGAACCATTTTCCCCCAAGGATGATTCGTCTCAGGCATGCTTTTTTGGTGCGAGCTCTATGAGCCTCACACCAGAAACTGGAGGACTAGATGTTTGGGAGAAAATGTGAAGGTAACATGTGGGCACCCAATCAACAAAACACATGGAAGGAGGCCAGGTATAATCCCAGGGTACTCTCTTCTCAGGTGTACTCCGCTCCAAGCACCCCGGCTCAGTGATTTCACCTTCTCAGTTATCCGTCTATCAAGAGATTTCACCGTCCCAGATAAGAATTGGACATCTATCAGCAAGATACATGGCAGGAGGTTAGGCGGATCTAGAAAGTCTCCATCTCAGGGGCATTCCATCCCAGGTGTCCCCCGGCTTAGGGATTCCATTATCCCTGATGACATCCGCCCCAGGCAACCTGCTTCCCAGGAGAATCATCGTCGTCTCAGGCATCCGAAAGTTGGAGTTTGTAGTCATCCGTCGACTCAAGAATTAGAATAGCTTCCCAAGAAAATTGCCCCAGGCCTAAAGTTTCCTTGTTGTTGACTCTCAGACAATCTCTGATCAGCGTATCAATGGACATGTGCCCTTCCTATTCAAAAATGGGAATGATTGATAATAACTGACCCATTAAAAACACCCGTCCTATCTTCTAATCATTTTCAGGTGATGGGATGGTGACAGGCCTACAAAGTCTTCAGATGTGATTTCGTCATTAAAGGAAATCGGCTGCACACTGGCGCATGTCAGATATCACATCTTTCTCATTCTCCGATGCCAAGTCACATCACTATTCGAAGGAGAGGTCCTATATAAATTAAACTTCTTCAACGGCAAAATGATTGGATTTTTGATTACTCGAGAGTTGCATTTTGGTCATAGAAAAACACTTGAGCCACACTTATAGATTGAGAGAGATCCGACAACCTTATTACCATCAATTTTCCTTCATTATCTCCGTTGGATATTTTCTACACGCTTTCTCCCTTTTCAAGCCATTTTCCGTTTTCTTCTTGTTGTTTTCGCTGAAAACACATTCCTTTTCTTCTATTCTTTTTCTGATTTAGGTATCGAATTTTTTTCGTCGGGAACCCCTATCGACGTCACTCAGAAGTGTTTTTTTTCTTTACAGGCTTAGAAGGTGAAGTTTTATTGGAAATAGCAATACTTGCAGTCATTTTCCAGTGTAAAAATTCTTGTACCAATAATATTTTTAATTTATAAATTTTTATATTCTTTAAATTATAAATATTATAATTAAACTTTATGTAATTTTAATTTATAAATTTTTTATGTTCTTTAAATTACAAATTTTATAATTTAATTTTATGTATTTTTAATTTATATGTTTTTGTGAATTTTAATTTATGAATTTTTTATTTTTTCAAATTATAAATTTTATTAATTAAAATTTATGTATTTTATGTAATTTTATGTATTTTCAATTTTTTATGTTCTTTAAATTATAAATTTTATAATTAAATTTTTTATATTTTATATTTTATATAATTATTTATATAATTTATGTTTTTTATTAATTTTTTATGTCTTCAAAATTTAAATTTTATAATTAATTTTTGTATTTTATGTAATTTTATTTATTTTATAATTAATTTTTTGTATTTTTAAACTATGGGGATGATTATTATCAGTTTTAAACACAAAGGAGGAATTTGTTATGAAAGTATATATAAAAAATATTCTTAAATTATAAGAGATATTTATTATTAATTTAAAAATATTAGGTCATCGGTAAAAAAATGAAAAAGAACAAACTATTTTACTTAGGAATTGTGATTGAGTTTATTTTTTGTATTTAAGATTAAATTTATAGGTTTGTTGATTTATTTAACTATTGCGTAAAATATATATTGGTTCAAAGACATTTAGCCCCTTTATATATCTAAAATTTATGTAAAAAATATTTTAATTTTAAAAATATTTATATTTATTGATATTTTTTATTTTAAATATTTTTTAATGTTTCCTCATATAAATTATTCCTATCATTTCGTAAATCGCAAAATCTATAGTTCAATGCTATTTATGAAAATCAATTTAATTACATTAAAAAACATAAAAAATTTACAGATAAAAATAAAAATAATATTTTTAATTTAATATGATTAAAATATTTGACAAAATTTTAAGAGTTTAAATGCATTTTTTCATATAAAATTCTGTGTAAATTTGATGACATTAAACTATTGTATTTAAAATATAAATTCAACCCAAAATTAATAGAGTTTTGTGTATTTTGTGTCTGCCTAAGCTTAACTTATTTTATATTTTAAAATAGTTATATTATATCTAATTTTATTTGCTTATTTTCATGAAACACCTATGAATAGTTTCATTAAAAGTTTGTATTTTTCCCTTAAAATGTTCTCAAACTTGTAATTTGCCGAATCCCATATTGACGATTATTGTTATGAAAATCGCGATTTTAAATAGTAAGATCAACGATTTTAATAAGAAAACGATTTCGATTTTAGTTAAAACCGAAAACAGTAAAACAATAAAAATATTTGACCGATTTTGATTCATGTTAATCGATTTTATTAATTTATAAAAATATTTTAAATATTTTATTATTTATATATTATTAAAAATTTTATTTTCACGTTTCATTTTTATATTTTAATTTTTTAAATAAAAAATAATTTTAATTAAAATTATAATTTTGATAACCTTACTCACGATACCATTATACCATATTTCTCTTAATGATGTATCATCGATTTGACTCCTTGTAATTTTATTCAGCAAATCAATAATTAAACCCTACCGTGAGATGATTCAATAATAAAAGATTTATTAAACAGCTATTTTATATTAATTTTAAATTTAGAATATAAATTAATATTATAATTTAAATAAAATATCTCTATTATAAATTATTAAATTAACCTATTAGAAAGAAAAGTTTATTTAACTTATCTTTTATTACACAATTACTTTTATGTCAGTCTTAAATTTAATAATATTAAATTAAATCATATACCATATAACTGATTCACTTATTATTTAAATTGATAAATTAAAATTTATGTCGTATATAAAAAAAAAAATTTATAATCTATATCTAAATGCCAGAGACAATAAGCCATGTGGTCACATGCAGTATTGGTACGAACTCATTCATAATAGGCATAGATGTCAACTTCACGACAAGCCACGAAATTATTTCCACAGTTCTACAATCAAATCGAAAAATTCGTTGCGAAGAATAAAAGAGAAGTGAAACTATTCAATTCTTGAATCTCAAGTTCTCAACCACTCCGAGACTATATATCAGTTCATATACTATTAACGAAACTGTTGGATGTTAAATAATTATACGTGTTTATAACATAATTTTTATTTTTATTTTTTTTAATATAAAAAACTCACGCATATTCTATTATTATTATAATATTTAATCATACTTAAAAACAAATACCTATTATATGGATATGTATTTATAACTCACACGATATCCGTATTAATCGTATTAAATTTGATTCTTCAAAGTATAAAAATTATATATAATAATATTAAATATATGATAAAATTTCGATATGATTCTTTAATTTTTTAACAAAGAAAATCCGCCCCAATCCCATCATCAGGCCTTCTGAAAGTTATTTATAACATAGTTGTATTACGCATATACTACATCTCATAGTAATTTTTTTTAAAAATTATTTCTTATTATTTGAAAGTAATAATTTCGTGCATTTGTTGCGCTATTACGTTGCTTATTTTTCATTAGCAAATTATTCAAGAAGATTAGGAACGATCCGATTGATAAGGCGGTTAGCACGTGCACTATAATTCCTTCACAACTTATATAACTTCATTATAAATTATTGAAGTTTTTAAATATATTTTTATGTATAGAAAGTCAAAATGACATTGGAACGTTATAGCTAAGCATACAGTTGCAGCAGCAATGGCGGATGCCCATCCGATGCGTAGTGTCTCCTTAAATTTTCATAAACAAAGAGTGTATGGACAACAGTCGGTGCAGTAAATAATAAATTAATAATTGAATCATAGAGATCAAGAGAAAAAGAAAGAAAACTGAATCTACCCACGCTCCCTATTTATACATACATACATACGATAGGACTCTCAAATCTCACATTCACATATATATACGTACATCTTCACTGTAAAAAACAGATATATCAGACGCTCCTATATCTAGATTTCTAATTTCTCTCTTTCAGCTTACAGAAAAATGTCGACGGTAATAATCAAAACATCTCTTATTTGTATGATCAATAACGGTAAAGCTTATCTGATATCTATAGCATTTGCTTTGTATTACTTAGATCACAGAGATGCGAGTACACATGGACTGTGCCGGATGCGAAAGCAAGGTCAAAACGGCTCTTAAAAAAATAAAAGGTATATTTTCATCTTCGTATCTAACTCAATGACTTCTTTTGTTTTCGTGAAGAATTAATTGGAATAATGTTTTGTTCTTTTCAGGAGTGGATAACATAGACATAGACATGGGCATGCAAAAGGTAACGGTGACGGGATGGGCAGATCGGAAGAAGGTTCTGAAAGCGGTACGTAAAACCGGGCGGAGAGCCGAACTATGGCAGCTGCCCTACAGTCCATCTGAACAACACAATTACTATAATCAACACCAATGCGATGGTCCAGTGAACTATTATGCACCACAGCCTTCCTCTTCTTACAACTACTATAAGCATGGATATGATACACAAAATCATGCCTATTATCATTATCAAACTCATTCTTCCATTTTCAATCATCAAACAGGTTCTACTTTTAGTGATGAAAACCCTCATGCTTGTTCTATAATGTGATCAAGCGACAGTTACAAATAGTAATTAATTTGTAAGATTTTTTTTTTTGTTGTTTATTTTGCTAATTAAGTGTGATAAATTAATGTAATTTTATTTTTATTTAAATTTTAATCTCTTTTTCTTCAATCTCCATTCCCTCCTCGTCTGAAAACGATTAAAGGGGTTGATGCTTCATGGTTGAAATTTGAGTAGATATTATTAAGTTATCCTTGTGATGTAAATTTATTTATCAAGTTTACTTATCGTATTTTAATTTGTTTATTGCATCATCATTATAATAAATATTATGTTATATTAACAATGTGTTTTATTATTTTGTTTCGTTGTTTGGTAACAAACAAGGAATTGAAAATTAAATTGAGCATCACATACTTAAAAACATTTGAAAGGAACTTCGTGTACGTAATCTTTGAAATCCTGAAATCCTATTACAGGCATTAGGTACGTAGCACATTAAAATCTTTCACTCTAATTAATTTTAACAACAATGTTAGCGTTCTTGATTAATCAGTGACTGCTTAACATAATCCTATTAATTGCTTATGCAAAAACTAGGATATTAAAGAAAAATCTTAGCAATATTTTTTTTTTATAACATTACAAATATAGTAACGATGTTCAAAAAATTATAAATTTGATATAAAAAACGCGAAGTTTTCCCATAAATGTACAATAATATATTTAAATTAACGATTAGCCAACAAGATTCACCATTAGATGAGGGTCAAAAGTGTAGAATACAGTCCTTCCTGTTAATGAGTAGTAATGAACAAATCAATCTGTAATTGTCGAGTTGGACTAAACTGCAACAAATTTAAAAGTATGCAGGGAGGACCAATGTGCAAGTTTTTTCAGAATTTCATTAAGGGTAGTATCGGCATTAGCTCGGATAGTATTGTTAGTTTGTTAATTTTGCTTTATGAGTTTACAGCATCGATGTGGGATAAATAGGCATGTATTTCTTCATTTGCTGATATCGGAATAATCAACTGGAAAGGTTGACAGAGAGGGTGGAATAAAATTCTCTCTGGTTTTCTACAAGATTTGTTTTCTTTCGTTCCTTCTTCTTTCTTGCTTCTCTGTTCTTTGGCTTCTTTTCTGTGTGTGTTCTCTTGTTGCTTCGTGTGTGTGATATCTTACGTAAAGAAACAGGAGGCTTGCTGGTCTGTTCCATTTTTCTGTGGAAGGATTGTAAGGGCTGAGGAGTTGGTTGCAGAAGGTGACGCTCGCAACACTTCCCATGATTAAATTAAAATAATTAAGTATCCTTCGCATAAAAAATCACTTACAATGACTCAACAACTACTATATTGGATCTGTTTTTTAACTTTCACCCATCACCATAATAAAAAAAAAAAATTATCACCGTAAAAATAACATGTCAATCTTCCTATTAAATTATTTTGTCATCTATTATTTCATAGTCCTTTTTTAACCATCATAATTTAAAAAAAAAAATTTGATTGCATCATTCTTTGATAGTTTCAGAGGATCATCAATATATAATATAATAAGACGAGCCAATCCTAAACTAAATTATTGGAGTCGACACTAAAACAGTAATTATACAAGTCGTAAATTAACATGGAGAGGTTTAAAGATTTTACTTTTTTGAGTAATTGTAATTAGTGGAAAAAAATTATAGATTAAGTATTCTTATACTTCAAATAAAATTACTTTTCTTAATAAAAAATAGCGAATTCAAAAAAGTTTCAAATATTTGCTAAAAAAAAAAATAACGTCATTGTAATTTGTAGAAAACATATCTCAAATAGACATTTAATAGTTTTAAAAATATCAGGAGTGGATTAAGCCTATCGTTCATCATGCCCTTCCTAATACAGGGAAGGAAAAATGATGATGATTGATCAATGGGGCTCATATCCATTTGGTATTGTGCCATCCATTGGATTGCCCTCAAACATTAAGGAAACAAAGTTTAATTCCATTCGGCTAACGAACCACAACGTGCCGCATTGTTATTGGCAGGGCTCTTGTTCTAATGTATCATTAAGACAAATCCCTTGTCCAAATCTTTCTTTATCACTCGACAAGAAAAATAGATTAAGCTTTTATTTTTATACAAAGAAATAAAATCTAAAATGGAAGCTTCTATGCTGCTCTAGGTGAAGAAAGAGAGAAGAATCTATAGAGACCAGACCACAGTAAAACCCTAAGCAGTAATCTTTTAGTCGGAGATCGGCCATGGCTTCCTCGAAAGAACGGGAGAACTTTGTCTACGTTGCCAAGCTTGCTGAACAGGCCGAGAGATACGATGGTTAGAATTCTCTGCACCTCTCTCTCTGTGTTTTTCTATTTATTGCGTGTTTCAGTTGTTTAGTAGTTTGAAGTGTCATATTCACTTTATTTACATTGAATTGGCTTCGATTGTTGATAGATTGAAGGAAGGTAAAGGAAGTTCAGTTTTGGTACTTAGATTTCTTTTCTTTCTTCATACTTAATTGATGAAAATACCCAAACTAGCTTCAATTTATCGTATTAAGTTTTTTATTTGTTATATCTTTGTCTGATTTTGATTGGATATGGTCTTTAAAAAAAAATCATCTGGCTGGTGAGGCTCTGTTTATTTTACTACTGTTCTTGTGTATGATCCGGAATAAAAATCCTATATCCAATTGTTTGGATGTTGTTTCTTTTTGCAGAGAATGGATTATGGAATTTTCTCGTTCTCAATTAGTTTCTGATTTATGAAATTTGTTATACTTCTATGTTATGTGTGAAAAGTCATTCAATTTTGAAGTTGATTCGTTTGAATGGATGGCTAAAATCATTCGAATGAATTCCTGCGAGCTAGAAAACAGATAGTATGGAAAAATTTGATCGAACAAACTGAGAAATTCATTCAACCGGATTGGTTAGATAAACAAGTAAGAGAGCTGGAAAAAATTCTTTCGATTGAATCAAGCAAATTTTCGTTGATCAAATTTGACTTTGTGTTTTCAAATTCTGTTAGGAATCTTATTTAAGAGGTACACCTTCTAGGTTAAAAGGGAGGTTTTCTAGAGACGAAAAAAAGGTTAATAGAGAACCTAGAGAGAGCATGAGAAAAAGAAAAAGAGTAATAGAGTCAAGTATTGTTCTTGGTCTTGAAATAACTGAATCTCCAATTAAATATAATTCTTGTTCTCTATTAATCTTTTTCTTATTTTCATGGTTTGTGTTTTCTTTTTGAATTATATTCCTTATTTTGTTCTTGAAGGTTATTAAGTGATTTTATAGCTTCCTTGTCAACAAGTGTTCTAAGAATTTGTTGGTTTGCTTTCCTCAATATTATGTTGTGGGGATTTATTGCTGTGAGTCATTTATAATCTATAGATATAATCACTATATTTCTGTGTGTTCTAATAGCTAATTTGAAGATGCTGGTTGTTTATTTATCATAGCTTAATTATTTTATTTTTGCGGCAAACAAATAGAGATGGTGGATGCGATGAAAAATGTTGCAAAGCTTGATATTGAGTTGACAGTTGAGGAGCGAAACTTGCTCTCTGTTGGCTACAAGAATGTGATTGGTGCTCGAAGAGCATCATGGAGGATACTTACTTCAATTGAACAAAAGGAAGAAGCAAAAGGGTATGAAGTGAATGCGAAGCGGATCAAGGAGTATAGGCAAAAGATTGAATCTGAGCTCTCAAGCATTTGTAATGATATCATGGCTGTCATTGATGAGCATCTTGTCCCTTCAGCATCCGCTGGTGAATCAACTGTGTTCTTCTATAAGATGTGAGAGATTATACACCGCTGACCAAAATCTGGTTTGTGCGTGTGCATGCAGAGTTTTGGACTTTTGACAATTTTGTTAATTGCTTGCAGGAAAGGAGATTACTATCGGTACCTTGCTGAATTTAAGACTGGTGATGAGAAGAAAGAAGCTGCTGTTAATTCAATGAAAGCGTATGAGGTAGCTATTCAATTTCTCAATTATTTTATGATCTTATCACATTTCTTTAGAACAATGAAGTAAGGGTTCACTCCCTTCTCATTTTCTTGTTATTTATTGAATGAACTGTAACACTCGTTGATAATCTATGTTCAATGGGTCTTTTATGTTATTGATTATCATGGTATATCCATGTGAAAGTAATATCAACTATGAGGGTAGCGGGCTCAGTGTTTGGTCTAACTATCTGTAATCAAGCCATTTTTGTAATTGAATCAATTTGCCCATTTGAAATCATTGTGCAGAATTGCCTAAGTGATAAGAGATCAAGCAGTTTTACCCTTTTCCTGTTTTGTTTCCATTTGACTATGTTGACTGGGATTTCTGAAGATACATTTTATTATGTAATACGAGCATATGGCAAATTACTTTCGGAATTATAACAGGTATTTTGGTGTTTTACTTTTTGTTTTCCTTAGAACCTATACTATATTATCTGGCTCTACAAGTCTTCTTTAATTATACATCTATTTCATTACCTATTGGTTTTAACCATTTGAATTGTGTGGCTTATATACATGCGCATCTCTTACTTGCTAAGATTTTGGATTCCTTTCTTTTTGGGTTGTCCTGGAATGCAATAATGTCTTTCCTTTTACATTTGTTTATTTCTGTGAAATTTTGGTTTTCCATTGGCTGCAATTAAAACTGCAAACCGACTATTTGGTTGCCTAGGTCTGTAATATACCTAGAATAGTATTGAATATGCAGTACTTAAATGGAGCTTCAGTTGTCAAAACATTAAGAGAAAACTGCATTGCGTGCTCTGTATCTCTCTTTCTTTCTCTCCCTCTATTTGACATTCTAAGTTTTAAAATTTTCATTTCATCTATTTGCAGACAGCTACCACTGCTGCCGAGGCTGATTTGCCTCCTACGCATCCCATCCGATTGGGTTTGGCATTGAACTTTTCAGTCTTTTATTATGAGATCATGAGTTCCCCTGAAAGGTTTGTGACATACTGCATGCATTATAGCCATAAATTCTGTTCTTGCATTGTCTTATTTAAATAGGAGGTGTTCTTTTCGTATTCCCTTACTTTTCTTCAGGGCTTGCCACCTTGCAAAACAAGCATTTGATGAAGCTATTTCAGAGCTTGACACTTTGAATGAGGAGTCCTACAAAGATAGCACCTTAATTATGCAGCTTCTTAGGGACAACCTCACTTTGTGGACTTCTGACATCCCAGAAGATGGAGGTGATTAAAGGGATTAGTCTAGCAGTTATATTTTTTTAGGCATGTGAAAACTTTTTGGTGATTTCATTGCTTGATCAATTCTCTCTGCATAAAAAAAAAAAAAAAAAACTCTGATGTTTTTCATTAGTTGCATCTAGTTGTGGTTGTGAGTATGATTCTTTGAATTGATTTCAAACTAATTATTTTTGGAAGCTTTTGCATCTACTTTTTTGACTTGGCAAAGCAAATGTTATATGGTTGCACACATTCATTTTATAGTTTGTAAAGATGGTGGCATCTTTTGTGTTAGGACATGTTTTGTATGTTATATTTGTGTTAGGACATGTTTTGTATGATGTATCACCATGAACATCAACAGTGGTACAAGGACTTGCAATAGGCTACTGGTTGTATTTAATGCACTATTACCTGTAAATGAACGATGCTATTCTTAGTATATTTGTCTTATCTGCTATTAGCATGGCCTCTTAACTATAAGTGATCCTGTTGAGTCATTATATAAATAACGATTGTGAACTCCTAAATCAATTTGATGCTATTGTAATTATGATATGTTAATTGTTCTTAATTTATTGAGTTCTATTTCATAAATGTAACTGTTGTAACTGTGTCAGGTTGGTTGAAGTTGCAAAGTTTTGTTAGAATGCATATCAATATATATTTTTTTTCAGTACTATAGGGAATATTGTTGATGAAGTTGTCTACTGTAAATCACATTCCTAAAATGTTATTTCTTGTATATGTTTGTATAAGTAATATGCACAGAAGACTATTCTCTTCAAAGTCATTGAAAAATCGAAGTCTCCAGGGCAAAGTATGTAATAGTCACTCTTAGTACACGCACAGTGCCCATATATTAACAATCATACTGTATCTTGCTGGTTAGTTTGATTTCTTTTCTTTTTCATTTTTCCCTAAAATCCCCAGCAGCTTCTTTCTAATTTTTGTTATGTCTCTTTTTCCTCTTTTCTGTTACTGTAACAGAAGATATTCAGAAGGTGAATGGCACAGCCAAAGTTGGTGGGGCAGCAGATGCAGAGGTGGGTTTCAGTCTTTTTTTAAAGTCACAATTAGTGTGTTTATTTACTTGTCTGCTCAAAAGTATGACAGACTACCTTTATGCAGTGATGAAGAGCACCTAAAACTTGCTGTGTCTGGGGAGAAGGGATGAGACTTGATAATCACCCCGTAGTATCTACTTAAAAGTCGCATTGTCTTTTGCTTGCTGTCTTTTTCGTTTTAGTAGTGTAGATATTATGGTGTGGTTTACTATAGCATGATGTCTGAACATGATTGATCCTACTTGTCATCCCCAAATTGTTTCTTCCTTCCTGTCGTGATGGGTGGAGTGTAGAGGATTGTTCAGATTGCTCGAGGTGCTTTTCTTATTCAGATGTAAATGCCACAGCATAGGAGGAATACTGGTTTTTGGATTTCCTCATTGTTTTATGTTTGAAGTCCAATTATTGCTTGCATCACAAACTGATTATTTTGCAACCCATATTGATCATATTACTTTTTGACACTTGTGGATTGCAAGTCTTTTTGTTGGGAGAAGGATGGAATACGATATGGTCATGAGAACTTGAAAGCATCAGTGGCCATCATAATAAAACTACGGGACTTGGGAAATAATTTTGAGTGCTGGTTTGCATACAGATAGTTTGTTCCCTTTAATTTTTGTACTTTACAGTGGAGCGAGTTGCATGATTGCAAAAACAAGAATGGGTTGCCATCATCAGGTCCTAGTCTTAAAATTGAAGCTTGTGGTTCTAGTTGGTATGCTAACTATCCACTGTAGTTAGGCGGGCTGGCCCTGTCCACTTTCATCCATTTCATTTTTCATTTTTTAAAATGTATTTTCCCTCTATTTGAATCTTTAAAAGCTTTAAGATCGGAAAATTCAAAAGCATTTCTGAACAAGCACGTCCCACTAGTTACTGGGTGGGAGCTTACTGCTCGGCTCTTTGTCCTTGACGCCTTGTGGTTAGTTAGGGTTCCCATCAACACCTACTGATGTAATATTAGTCGATAAACAGTTCAAAATCTTAAAATATTGCTAGTTGGACTATACTCGTGGTTAATCTTTAGTCCCAGCTTCTAACATCAGTACAAAAAAGAAAATGCATTTTGGAACAAATGGCTTGAAAAAGCGTATGATGCGTATGATTTTGTGATATGTTTTTTTTTTGGAAAAGGATTTTGTGATATATTACAAGAAGAAAAAATGCAAACATAATGAGATGTACATCAATTATATATAACGACTGTCATTTTTCATATATTTATGGTGTCATGTATGTTTTTCTCATTGACGGTTTAATTAATTATAATCTAACTTTTAATAACTATATTATCTTTGAATACAAGGAGTCCCCTCAAAATAATTTGGACATGTAAAATGCAATCATCCTCATTTAATAAATTTATTTCATAAAATTTCTCATGGTTTTCTTATAAAAAGATTTACCATAAAATTTATAATAATTTTTTTATGCTTGATTTTTTACTAAAATTTTGGAAAGAGCACTTACATTTTAGTAGGATTATGACGAGTGTTTTTTCAAAGTGTTTACTGGTGGTGGGAAACGTCTTTTTGCAGAGTTTGGTATATTTCATTGGTCATTGGTAAAAATTAGGTACTCGACGACAAGGAAGAAGCACCTTTTTCGATATAAAATTATATTAAGAGATAAACAGCCAAACAATATCAACTTGGTTGGACTTATCTGATAATTCCCAGATAGTCGCTTAGACTTTTCTTCATCGGATGAGAAACTGGGGAACGATACATTCTCTCATAATCTCTTGAATTCTCTGTAAAAATCTCTTGAATTCAATGGCTAATAACAATCTACCTCGAAGAATTGTTAAGGTACCCTTTTAGATCCTCACCTTCTCATTTCTCTTTCGCTACAAGGTCATGCATACTTACATATGTCTGAACGAATTGCGGATATCTTTGTGGTTTTAATTTTGGTTGATGTGATTTTGTGAATTAACAGGAAACACAGCGGCTACTCAGTGAACCAGGTTACTTTCTACTTTACCCCCTTTTTGGCTTTTTTGTTTTTTGGGCACAATTCTGCTTTCTTATTGAATATAGTATTGCATTGCCTACTCTTTTCAATTATTGTTTTTAGGGTGCCTGTAGTTTTACGCACTGTGTAAAACTACTTCACTTACTAGAATTTTGGCTGTATATATAAGGTTGATTGTGATCTAAGTCGAGGGTTAAGGATTATTTTAAACTACTTTGTATCAAAAACCTGCTTGAAATTGATCTTGTAAAAGTCCCAAGTAACGGAAACTAACGAGAGTTTTTCTCTTCCAAACAATTTACTAAGTTTCTTATCTGGTGGGTATTGTGTATCTTAGGACTTCGATTAATCAATGTAGAGTTGGGTAAAGCAAGGTTGCTTGAATGTGGAAATTTTGAAGTTCTCGCGCGTGTTGAAGGATATATACAAATTTAATCGATGACCTCATCATATGAAAAAATAGGGTAGATAGATAAAGAAGAAAAGAATAGAAATAATGCATATGACCAATTAAGCCCTTTTGGTCATTGGAGATAATCAACCTTTGACGGTGAAAATTGAAGAGTGTATATTAGTTCTGCTATATTCTCATTTTCTGAATAACTTATGTAAATGCTCATCCAAATCATGTAAACAATCGTATGATATTATTTATGTGTTGTCATCTTTGTAAACAGCTCCAGGAATTAGTGCTTCTCCTTCAGAAGACAACATGCGATATTTCAATGTAGTGATCCTTGGTCCCAATCAGTCTCCTTATGAAGGTAATTATGTGGTTTTTGTAATTGCAGTGCTTCATTTATTTTTTTCTCCACAACATTTTTCATGATCTATGTGGAATTGTGGTGTTAATTTACCATAAAACATAGACTTTGGTTTTTGTTTGAGTGTTTTCTGTTAGAATTTCTGTTTTGGGAATGCCTGTTTGATGAGAATGTTAGTGATCATGTCCAAATGTTGTGAGTGATGGTTAACCGCTGAACATAAGGTTATTATGGGAGTTACGTTTCAAGTTTTTGAACTTCAATGGATATTCATTCTGAAGAATGAAGCTAGGAGTATTGGGTGATAATATGTCACAGAGAAAAAAAGAAAAACCATTTTCTCATTTTCTTTAAGTTTTCCATTAAAGGCAATGCACTTTACTTTTTTTGGAGAACCATGTTAGTTTTGGGCCTTGCACAAGAAGAAATCTGTTAGGCTTCCTTTCTCATTTTCTTGTCTAAGTTTTCTGAAAGTTGATTGAGTAGTGATGACATTAGTTTTTGTTTTGGTTGCACTGTCATCATAAAGTAAAAGCTGTTTTTGAATCAACTTTGTAATATTTTTTATTTGGTATTTTGATGAGATTTATTTATTTTACTTCCAGTTTTGATGGATTTTACATTTGAGCTGCTGTGAGATTACAGATTTTGTTAATTCAACCACAAGAACCAGCCAAAGAAAACGGGAACCCAGAAACGATAATCAGAAGACAAGCAACCTAACCCCAGGAAGAAAACAAGCAAAAACACATCACGAACACTCAATCATGATGAATGAATGAATGAATGATAAAGAAAGAAACTGAAATCCAGAGAAATGGCTTCCTTTCATTAAAGATTTGTTATGCTGTTATATTTTCAAAGAATGAAAGCAAGCCTTTAATACTCCTTGCTTTTTCTTTTTTTTTACACAGAAAACCATAGACTTAACGTAAAAAACAAATTGACTAACTAACTAGCAGCTTATTCTTTGCAAAAGTCTAATATGCCCCTGACTTAATGACCAGTTAATAACCCATAACACTCTCTGACTCTCTTTAACTCCCTGCATTCCACATGTAAAATGCACAATGCACCACTTTGTTGAATTTTGAATCACAACACTACAGTGTCCACCTTGATTCAAATGTCAACAAGCTTCCATTTCTCCTTTTATACAGCTACATACAACATACAGCATACAAACTTCCCATATTCAGCTTTACGAATACTTGCTGCTTGTTCCCTGCAGCTATTGCAAGTCTCAGAACACCTTTTAAATTATGCAGACTCTTTCTCTAGCTTCAACTCTTCCAAGTTCATCAATTGTAAACACATTTTGAACTTCACAGCAAGAATTGCTTTGGTTAATGCATCAGCCATGTTTTCACTAGTATGCACCTTCATTAGTTTCACCATTCCTCCAGCTAATATATCCCTAATGAAGTGTAAACAAATATCAACATGCTTGGTTTTCTTAGGGTAAATCTAATGCTTAGCCAACTGAATAGCACTTTGTATCACAGTATAACTTAGCTATTGTCACTCCCAGCTTTAAATCAGCAATCATTCCCTGCAGTCAAAGGGCTTCTTTTATGACTTCTGTAACAGCCATATATTCTACTTTTGTGGTTGACAATGCAACCACATGTTGCAGTGACACATTTTGGCTTATTGACTTCCTATCATCCTTTCTATAGATTAGACAACTACCTAGCCTTCCCTTCACATATCTGAGCATCTATTTTATGGCCTTCCAGTGTTCCATACCTGGATTGCTCATAAATCTGCTCACAACACTTATCCCGAAAGCTAAGTCAGGTCTAGTGTATACCATCCCATGAGTTAAATTCCTAACAGCACTAGAATATGGAATCCTATGAATCTGCAACCTTTCATCGTCTAATCTTGGACTTTGCTCCTTTGAGAGCTCAAAATATGCTGCCAAAGGAACTGACATAGGCTTTGCTTCATTCATGTTAAATCTGTGCAATAACTTTCTGAAGTATTTTTTCTGTTAGAGTATAATAATTCTGCCTATTCTATTTCTGATTAAATCTATTCCCAAAACAGCTTCTAAGTCCTTCATTTCAAACTCAAAACTTATTTTCATCTTCAACTCTAGATCCTGTCTTTACTCTTGCTTGCCAACAGCATGTCATCAACATATATTAGCAAATACACCATATCTTCAAGACTTGAACCTTGGTAATACACACAGTGGTCATATTTACTCCTAACATATCCAGACGTTTTCATGAACTCATCAAATCTTAAATTCCATTGGCCAAGAGATTGTTTCAACCCATACAATAACTTTCTCAACAAATATACCTGTTCTCAGAATTTTTATTGACAAAACCTTTAGGTTGTTTCTTTAGAGTCTCTTCCTTGAGAGTTCCATGTAAGAATGCTGTTCTTACATCCATTTGCTCCAATTCTAGAGCAAATGTAGCTGCCACAGATAACAACAACCTTATTTAAACATGTCTAGCAATAGGTGAAAAAACTTTTGAATAATTAATTACTTCTCTTTTTGAGTACTCCTTTGCAACTAACCTTACTTTGTATCTCACCTTGCCTTCTATTTCTTCTTTTTTCTTAAAAATCCATTTACTCTCAATCACCATTCTATTGTTTGGATTTTCAACTAATTCCCATACCTCATTTTTCTTCAGAGAATTCATTTGCACTTCCATTGCTTTATACTATTTGCTATCATCAGGTTTACTTAAAGCTTCTTCTATTGTTATTGGATCATCTTTTTTCACTTCTTCAGCTGCCAGGAGGGCATATGTTATTAAGTCAGCATATTCAAACCTTTAGGGAGGTTTAACTACTCTTTTTTCTCCATCTCTGGTTAGCTTATAATTTGTGCCAGTGATAGCTTGAGTGTGTTGAGCATCGGTGTCATGAGCAGCTTTTTTCAGTTTATCTTGATCTTCATATTCCATTTGATTATTTCACTCATCGGTCCCACACATTTTAGTTTCAAACTCCATCTTCAGTTGTGATATATTCCCATAAATCTTGCCTGAAGTTTCAGTTTCTTTTAAACCTGATTAACTATCCACCAGGTCCTCATATAAGAACTTTACATCCCTACTTACTATGCATTTGCCTTCTCCCATTATGACATCAAATCTTCCAACCCTTTACTCCTTCAGGATAACCTATGAAGATTCCTTTCATTACTTTTGCCTCAAGTTTCCCTTGCTTCACATATGCATATGATGTGCGACCAAAAACTTTGAGATTTTTCAAAGAAGGCATAAGATCAGTCCATACTTCTTTAGGGCTCTTTAGTTCTAGGGTTGATGAGGGGCTTTTATTTTTCAAGTAAGCAGCTGTAACTACAGCTTCAACCCAGAAGTGCTTTGAGAAGCCAGCACACAGCAGCATACTTCTCACTTTTTCTAACAAAATCCTGTTCATCCTTTCAGTCGCCTCATTTTGTTGGGGTGTATAGCTGATTGTTCTATGCCTAAGGATTCCATTCTCACTACAAGACTCATTAAAGGCTATGTTACAGAACTTAAGACCATTGTCTGTTCTCAAGGCCTTGATCTTTTGATTCTTTACAAATTTCTTTAGTCCTTAAACTTTTCCAGCACCTAATTTAGTTTTTAAAGTGTAAATCCAAACTTTCCTTGATTAATCATGAATCAAGGAAAGAAAAAATTTGGCTCCCCCTAGAGATGTCGTTTGTGCAGGGCCTCAAACATTTGCATGTATGTAGTCTAATATAGAAGTTGATACATGTATTCGCTGATCAAATTTTGTTCTATGGTGTTTGTCTAACACACAACATTCACAAAATTCCACACTACTTCCTATCCTTAGTCCTAAGGGGCCCTTTTTCCTTAACTCTAACAACCCCTTTTCACCTAGGTGGCCGAGTCTTTGGTGCCACAACATCAGTCTATCCGCTCCTTTTTTTGAGGTTGTATTTATATGTCTAGTAATCACCTCATCATGCATAACATACAATCCATCTTTCCTATCATCCTTTTACTCACTTTCAAGACACCACTTTGAGCGTTGAATGTGCATCCTACTGATTGTAGCACCCCAAAGAAATTAAAATTCTTTTCAAGCTTAGAACATACCTCATGTCTTGTAAATCTATCAGGATACCATCTTTCAGTTTTATCCTAACTGTCTTAACACCTTTAATCTCACAGGTCACATTATTACCTAACATAATCTTCCCTAAGTTTCCAAGAATTAAAGTCAAGAAAGAGGACTTACAAGGGCATTTGTGAAAGTTTTATCCTGATTTCAGAATCTATTCCTCACTTTCATATTTACCTTCTGGAGCAGCTATAAGTAAAAAAGCTTCCTAGAAATTTGCCTTTGACACCATAGTTGTTTCTGATTTCTTTATCTAAGTCTTTCTAGCCTCTGATGTTTTCTTTTAGGGTAATCCCTTTTGAAATGCCCTTCTTTATGATAGTAAAAATATTTAAGGTTCTTGCCCCCTTATTTTGATATGGAATTTTTTTTCCCTTATTTTCTTTTCTTTCGTATCTACCTCTAACATTTAATCCTTCTCTTGGGTTTACATCCTTAATCTTGCTTCTCCTATTAAGCTCTTTTGAGCTTAAAGCTTTTTCACATCTTCCATAGAGTAATGTATCAATAAAGTGTCCATAGGAATTTGGAAGTGAGGTCAAGACTATTAGTGCTTGATCCTCATCATCTACCCTTACATCCACAGTTTTCAAATCAATGACTAGCTTATTAAATCTATCCATGTGATCTTTCACTGAGCCCCCTTCTTCCAAACGAAGAGCATACATTTGTTTCTTCTGGTATAATCTCTTTGCCGTGGACTTCTGCTGATATCTTTCATCCAACTTCTGCCAAATACCTCTAGCAATAATCTTCTTAATCACTTTCCTTAAAACTTTATCAGAAAATGACAAGATTAATGCACTCCCGACCTTTCTTTATATTTCTTTGAGTTCAAATTCTGTGAACTCTTTCCCTTCAATCTTTATATCTTTCTATTCCAGAGCACAGTC
Organism: Trichilia minutiflora; assembly: GCA_035590515.1. NCBI lineage: Eukaryota > Viridiplantae > Streptophyta > Magnoliopsida > Sapindales > Meliaceae > Trichilia > Trichilia minutiflora. Next base: position 4,425,193 of record JAVXUL010000001.1, on the reverse strand, counting down.
CAACGCTTCGTACTCAAGAAACGTCCTCATCTTCAGCTTTCAAATGGAGAAATCATTCTCCCCTATAAATTTTTCAATCGAGAATTTAATTGTCACCATTTTAGTTCTTCAAGGTTCTTCCTTTCCTTTGTTGGTTTGCTCTATTCTCTAACAGCTCCGATCCCACCTGTTAATTCAACCACAAACCTAGCCAAGAATCAACTCCAAACCAGCAAGCACAAGAACCAACCAAAAGAAAGCAGGAACCCAGAAACAATTCTCAGAAGACAAGCAACCTAACCCCAGGAAGAAAACAAGCAAAAACACATAACGAACACTGAATCATGAATGAATGAATGAATGAGAAAGAAAGAAAACTGAAATCCAAAGAAATGCCTTCCTTTCATTAAAGATTTGTTATGCTGTTATATTTTCAAGGAATGAAAGCAAGCTTTTTAATACTCCTTGCTTTTTTTTTTTTTAAACAGAAAACAATAGACTTAACGTAAAACAAATTGACTAACTGCCACCATTTTCTTTGCAAAAGTCTAACATACCCCTGAGTTAATTACCAGTTAATAACCCATAACACTTCCTTTAACTCCCTGCATTCCATGTGTAAAACACACAATGCACCACTTTGTTGATTTTTGAATCACAACACTACAGATTTTGATCTGTCTTGAAATTAATTTTTAGATTTTGTCTGTTTACTTAGCTACCTGTTATTTATTTAACGAGTAATTACTTTTTGTTCTGTATGATGGATGGTATCATTCTCGCTCTCTGTCCATACTTGTTCTTGTCTTCTAATAAATCTTATATTTCTTAGGTGGGGTTTTCAAGTTGGAGTTGTTTTTGCCTGAAGATTACCCAATGTCAGCTCCTAAGGTATCTGTTAACACTTTGTGCACTTCATGTGTTCGACTTTGAGGGCTATGTTTAGTTATTGCACTACCTTATATGAATGAGAACATTCATTCGTTGTTTTGATGTTGATTCGGAGTGATATTTTCAGTATCTGCTGTATCAGATGGTTACTTGTATGCAGACGCAATTTACTCACTGCAATTAATTTAAATTATGTAAACGTAGACTTTCATGCATATATTTATCTTTTATCTTTATGGAAGGTTAATTTAGTTCTCAATCTTTAATTGTTCCAGTTTGGGTGTTACAGGAAGCTTTTTGTCAAGAAAAGAAACCTTTATAACTTTTATCTGAAAATTTCTTACACAGCATGTTAGAAAATTCAAATGGTGGCAGTTTACACAATCAACATATATTACACGCATATATATACTTCATACATGTTATTTTGGTTTGATCTTGGAAATTTGGAATATTATTTTGTTGAGCTCTCATGTTTGACTTTTGCTTTTACCTGTTTTGGTTTCCTTTTATATGAATTTCTCCTATTAACAGGTTCGCTTTCTGACAAAAATATATCATCCTAACATTGACAAGGTAAATTCTTCTCTCATTATTTTCACATTATTTAAAATCTTATGCCCCTTGCTTTGAAACAGAGTTGCTCTTTTGCAGCTTGGAAGGATATGTCTTGACATATTGAAAGACAAATGGAGTCCGGCCCTGCAAATCCGAACAGTACTACTGAGGTAAACTTGATGACTAAGCTTCTCTTAATCTTAATATTGAATGGTTAAAATTTAAAAGAACAAGTATGAGAAGATCTCATCTAAATTCTGTTGTCACCCGGAAGTAGGTTGTAGAATAAGTTCTAGATATCAATAAACAAGGCAAGGTGGAAAATAATTCTGAACATGGTAATGGTATTATTTAGGGTTGATAGGTGAAAGCAAAATGTATTCCAGATGACTGATGATAATCGTTCCTGATTAAATCAGCATCCAAGCTCTTTTGAGTGCTCCAAACCCTGATGATCCACTTTCCGAGAACATTGCAAAGCACTGGAAGATAAATGAGACTGAAGCTGTTGAAACTGGTAATGTTATTAAATATTCAACTGGTGCGATTTTTGAAGCAAATTCATTTTTTATTTCCATTTGATGCTCAGAATTCATAGACCATAGAAATGATTTTCTAGTTCATGTATTCATGCCTTTTACTGATTGTCGTTTGTTTTAATTTTGCAGCAAAGGAATGGACCCAATTGTATGCAACTGGTGCATGACCGTCGGAGCTTGTTATTGTTTGTAAATATATTTCTACAAAGTTTTGTTAAAACTAAAAATTGATGTATGACAATTATGTAAAGATGTTTCTCAAGTGAACGCATATATTCGGATAATACAATTATTGCTCTGGAAAATGAATGGTTATGTAGAAGTTTGATTGTCTTTTTCTGAAATTTTAATCCTCCATAACAATACGTCGTATGATATGTTAAAAGGGCGTCGGAGTTTCTGGATTTCATTTTTGTCTACTGAATTTAAAAAAAAGGACTGCTATGAAACATGGCGGTAAGAGACAGAAACACCCATGTACTTAACAAAATTTACAGATTTACCATTGATTGGTCAGCGATAATCCCGCCAAATAATAAAATCAGAACACCAAAAACACTCAGTGATGTGGAAAAGATTAACAGCAAAACCAAAATTAAAATCGAAGTCATTCAAATTTCTTAAAACATTAAGACGAAACAGCAAAATCAAAATGAAATTCAAAGTCATTTTAATTTCTTCAACAATACCACAAAATCTGAAAAGCACGATCACATTCCAATTCAAGCTGTGGAAGAATTCTCACCGCTACGTGCGTTTCTCTTCCTTTTCTTAACCCATTGCTTCGATGACGTAGAAGCAGAAGAAGCATCTCCAGTCGATTTTGAAACCTGGTCGATGCTTCGTCGGAGATTGGAAAAAGTGTCATGTCTCTCTTTCTCTTCGTCTTGGCGTAAGTTTAGGATCTTGATGGAAGTAACGCAGCACTCTTGCCAACTGAGGTTGTTTAGGTCTTCGATTACGTCGTTTAGAGTGACGGACACGGCTGACGAAATGTTCTCTTTCAGTGTGGAGCGAGACGGATTCATCAGATCGATCGTCTTCAAAGCATCGATTACCACACTCTGGTAGAATTTTAGACAGTAATTGAGTAATTTTAGACCGCTTGATTACCTAGAAAATGCAATAGAGAAATTTCTTCCTCCGTATTTTAACGGCAAACAACCAGAAGCTTTGAGAAGTTAAATCAAACATTGTTGAGAACAAAATCTATTTCAGTTCAGCCAGTAAGCAGAGAGAAAGACATTTCTACCTTCGGAGCTTCAATTTTCTTGTAACCGTGCATTTTGACGATCTGCAAAATTAACAAAAATGTCTTGAAAATTAAGCTAAGCTATCTATTCTATCTTTCATGCGACGAATAGAGAATGCAAATGGTAAGTTCAGAGGACCTGCCGTAGAAAATCCATTTTGAGGAAAGTTTGCTTGCTTGAGTCAACAAAATCAAGATATTTTTCCATAGATAGCTTGTTCTCCGTTCCCTTCATTCCTTCTCTCTTCAGTTTTGACCTCTGGACTGGAATCACTCTCAACGTCTTCTGCCTGTATCTATGATAAAGAGAAAAATGGGAAAAAGTGTATGGGAATGTGTTTGTTATGGTTTGTTTGATGACTTGGAAACTCCAAACACTCATCCCATTCCTCCAAAGTCTTTTATCGATTCTCTATTTTCTTTCATTTTTTAAAATTTTTGCTTTTTTTTTTCATCCAATCAAACTAATAACATTTTTTTCAAAATTCTAAGATTACAAAATTACACAATGAACCATTTTGAAAAGCGGCAAATTTCAATTAATTTTATATTGGATGAGTATTATTATGTGCCACGTTGTACTACATTCATCTAACAAAATTTATAATATGTATTGTTGATGGAAGAAGTTGCAGCTAAATTCAACCTCCTATATCAATTTGTCTTCTTTCTTAAGTTTTAATTTATTAAATTATAAAATATTAAAATCTCAAAGATAAAATTGGTTTTCTAGCAAAAATTTTTCGATACTTAATTCAGTGAGGGTTTTATTTATATGTGAGAGTGAAGAGAGCAGTGAAAAATCAGAGAAAATTCAAATATTTATATTCTCTCGTGTGTGTATGAATATTCTTTTTTAAAAGATAACGTGTACCTGCTTTTATTCTCAGATTCAGTTATATTGAAATCATAAAATTTCGTACCTGTTAACACGTGTCGTTAGCTGATTGGCGTGCCCTGAAAGTTTTTCATGGGAATCGTTGGGCGTAACTGTTGTAGGTACTGTATCATGCTACGTGTACCCCCGAGACTCCGAATCTCGATGTTGCTTTTGGAGAT
>JAVXUL010000001.1:4400572-4420815 GCA_035590515.1 Trichilia minutiflora | reverse complement strand
GTGGAAACTTCAAGAGGTTCTTGAAGGAAGTGGATGTAGGCTTGGGTTGAGCCGAACCACTATAAACCGAGGTGTAATTCTTTTCTTCTCTCTAGTCTTTATTGTGTTTGTATTTGTGGAGGGTGTGAAAAACATTATATTGTGAGAAGTTGTGCAAAAATTTATAAAACCCAATTCACCCCCCCTCTTGGGTTGCCTAGTGGGATTTCATTTTTCCCATCTCTTGGACCTCATAAATGATACTAGGAAGCATCTTGCACCCAGTGTCACCCAAAGACTGGACTCTTTGGACGATGCCAATGCCATGGAGTTCATGTACAGATAGGGTCTGCGAGTAAGTTTAATACTTAATTTTTAAGAATTATTCTTTCATGATTTGCTAATAATTTGCTTGATTTATAGGCAATTTATCAAATGAAACAACAGTGAGAGACTCAGAAAGATGAGACGAGAAAAATAAAAAAACTTGAAAAGAAAAATGCCTTTGCTACAGAATCACTTGAGAAGGCGGAGGCTGTTCTGGCCCTTAAAAGAACCCAATAGTAGGTCAAGGAGTCGGCGTGGGAGAAGAAAAAAGAAGAATTAGAGCTTCGAATTGCATCCTAGGAATCTGTGTATACTGGACTGAGTGTTGAGAATACCAACCTGAAGTCTCGGGTAGCACTTCAACAATGAGAAATAGAAATACTGAGGAAGCAATCAGCAGGGGAGCCTCAAAGGATCAAAGAGGCAGTGAAAGTTGTCGAGGTCGAAGGTGAGGCCAACATAGATCAGGCCATAGACCTGACTTACCAAACATTCAAGGAGAAATACCCTCATCTTGACCTTGGGTAGTTGTACGAGGCACTGGAGGGAGAGATACCCGTTTTTAAAGTCCCTGATCTAAAGGTAAATAAAGAAGTTTTTGCCTCGGATATTACGATTAAGATAACCCAAGCCAATTCAGTTATAGAGTCGCCTTCAATCGATAAGCCTGCAGACCCCTTAACGGATCTGAAGCCTAAATCTTCCAAGAATCCAGAAATTACAAACAAAGAAAATTAGGCTCGGATAGTCTGTAATAGTGATTTATCCTCTTTTTTGTATAGACTGAATTTTTAATATAATATGATTCCTCCGATTTGAACTTTCCCTTAGGCAAAAATTCTGTTCTTGAAATAATATCTATTCGTATTCAGACAAACTTCAAACTAATCAAGTAACAAAAGTCATTCATATAGATAAATTTAAATTTGACTAATGCAGATTACTTATATGAACTTCGAACAGAATAAGTGATAAAGAGTCACTTTAAGTAAAGCATTTAGTCGAGCAAATAACTTAGAACAATTTTCATCAACTATAAGATCAGCTCAGCATAAATACCTAACACAAAAGCTAACCATGGCTAAGTATTCATGAATTTCTTCAATCAAGTGATAGCATTGGGTCGGATAGTATGCAGCAAAAATTGAGATAACAAACAAGTATATCACATAAAGACAAGAATATTTTGTCAAAACTATTGATCTCATTAATCATTAACATAAACTATATGTATAACAGATAAGGATTAACAGACTTATCCAATTAATGATCCATAACAGAATGTAAAACAAATCGTTCGTGACATATGGTCTCGAATCATGGACGATGTGATCGCATTAATATCATTGAGATCGGGGATGACGTGATCTCAATAGCCGACCTCAGAAGTTATAATCCAAATGATCTCGGAACGACATGGTTCCTTAAGCTGCATATATCCTTAGCACAGAGACGACATGGCCTTATTGGCATAAAGTCTTTTGGGGGACGATATGATCTCAATTATTAACCTCGAAAGACGTGATCCATACGACCTTAGAATGACATGGTTTCATAAGCTGCACATATCCTTAGCATAGAGACGATGTAATCTTGTTAGCATAAGGTCTTCTGGGGGACGACGTGGTCCCAACAGTTGGTCTCGGACGATGTGGTCTATATGGCCTTAGAACAACGTGATTCTGTAAGCTACACATATCCTTAGCATGAAGACGACGTCGTCTCGTTGGCATAAGATCTTCTGGGGGACGACGTGGTCCCAATAGTTGGCCTCGAATGACGTGATCCATATAACTTCAAAACGACGTGGTTTCATAAACTGCACATATCCTTAGCATGAAGACGACATGGTCTCATTGGTATAAGGTCTTCTACTGAAAGATTTGGCCACTCTTTGACATAGGAATTGGATCTAATGAGAGTACTAGAGAGAGAGGCATAGTTGAAATTCTTCATAGAGTAAGTGTTTATGACGCTAGATATTAGTTCGGGGGGTTTGGTTCAAAAGGGTCAGAAGTTTCAATCTATCAGTGTTCCAAGATTTTCTGACTAGAATACCATTCGGAACCTCCAGTTTTGTAGACTCCCGATCTGAGTGTCTGAATGACTTTGTATGGTCCTTTTTAATTGGATCTAAATACCTTTCACCCAGAAGTTTTGTGTTGAAAGTTACTCAACAAAGGGCTAGATCTCCTCTTTGAAAAGTTCTGCGTCTGACATTCTAATTATAATAGCGGGTCACTTTTTGTTGATGAGCTATTGCTCGTATTGCGACCTCCTTTCTTTTTCCTTATAATAAATCTAATTCTAGTCTTCGGTTAGCCTTATTCTTCTCTTCATCATAGTATTGAATTCGAAAAGTCAGAACATCAATCTTGATCAGAATCATGGCTTCACATCCAAAAGCCAACAAAAATGGAGATTCCCCTGTTGTTGTTTTAGGAGTGATTCGTAGGCGCAGAATACTTTAGATAACTTGTCAATCTAAGCTCTCTTATGTTCTTCAAGCTTCTTCTTTAGCGCTTTCTTGACCACTTTGTTGGCAGCTTTCACCTATCAATTAGCTTCAGGATGCGCTGAGGTAGTAAACCTCAGGTCAATACAAAAACCCGAGCAAAATTCCCTGAGTTTGGCGTTGTCAAATTGCTTTTCATCATCAACTATTAAAACTTGTGGGACTCCAAAGCGATATATCACATTCTACTTGATGAAGGTTGTTGTTTTCTTTCTATTATGTTAGAGAATGGTTCTGCTTTCATCCACTTTGTGAAATAGTCTATCATCACAATCACATACTTGGTGTTAGCTCGGGCAGTCGACAATGGTCTAATCAAATTTAGATCCCATTGAGAGAAAGACCAAGAACTCAAAAGACAGGTGAGCTCCTCCGGTGGTTATCTCAGAATATCTCCATGGATCTGACATTCATGGCAAGATTTAACTAATCGAGAAGCATCCTGCGAGATTGTTGGCCAATAATATCCTTATCGAATAATTTTATACATTAAAGAATGAGCCCCTCTATGACTTTCACACGTTTTATTATAGATTTCTTTGAGAATTTTATCAGCCTCATTTAGTCTTAGACATTTTAAATATGGTAAGGTAAAACCACATTTATAGAGTACATTATCAATAACAGCGTACTTGACTGATCTGTTTTTTATCTTCCTCGCTTCTTTCTTATTGGCTAGTAGTTCTTTATACTGAATATAAGACTTCAGTTCCTTCATCCACTTCGGGTTAGGAATTTTCTGCGTGACAGTAATAAAATCTTCTTTTAGATCTACACTCCGTTATGCCAGGACTTCAATTGGTATCGAGGCTGAAGCTTTGCCTTTGAACACTGAGGCCAATTTACCAAAGAATCGGCTCTGAAGTTTTCTGTTCGAGAGAGTTGCTTCCCTATCATATTTTGAAACGTCCCTATTAGTTTTTTGACTAGGGTTAAATAAGCTTACATGTTGTCCTCTCGAGCCTAAAACTGCCTATTAATCTAGTTGATAATTAACTGTGAATCGCTGTTTATGATTAAATTTAGGGCTCCTAAAGCTTGAGCTAATTTGATTTCATTGATCAGTGTTTCATATTCTGCTTCATTGTTGATTATTTTAAAATCAAACCACAAAGAGTGTATGACCTCTTCTCCATCAGGCCTCTTTAGGATTATTCCTGCTCCACCTCCCTCAAGGTTTGATGCTCCGTCAATATACAGTTGCCAAATATTCTTCGAGACCATAGGATCAGGGTTATTATTCTCATCTCGGGTGTTGTGTTGTTAGTATTCGAGACTTGTAATATTGCCAATTGTTCGAAGACTGTTAGTTCTGCTACAAAGTCTGCTAGAGCCTGTCCCTTAATAGCTTTTCGAGGTTGGTAATCTATGTTATACTCACTGAGTTCAATAGACCATTCACTAATTTTCTTGACAAATCTGGTTTATGAAGAATTTGTCTTAAGGGTTGATCTGTTATCATAACTATCTGATGCGCCTAGAAATAAGGGCGTAACTTTTTGGCAGCAATGACAAGTGAGAGGGCAAATTTTTTTGTTGGAGTATATCTTGTCTCGGCATCCAGTAAAGATTTGTTCGTGTAATAAACAAGCCTATGTACCTTTTCATCATCTTCTTTCACGAGAACAGAGCTTGCAGAGTGTTCGCTGACTGCTAAATACAATTGCAAAATGTCTTCCTTTTCAGGGCTAACCAAGTGGGAAACATGAGCCAAATACTCTTTGAGCTCTCAAAAACTTCTATCACATCTCTCGTCCCACTTCAATTTCTTTCCTTTTATCATCATCTGAAAGAAAGAAAAACACTTGTCGGTGGCTTTTGAAACAAATCTGCTCAAAACCGCTAATTTTCCTATCAAACTCTACAATTTTTTTATTGTAGTCGGGGGCTTCAAATCTAAGATAGCTTTGACCTTTTGTAGGTTGGCCTCAATCCTATGTTCACTGATCATGTACCCGAGAAAATTTTCAACTCTAACTCCAAATGAACATTTCTCGGGATTTAATTCCATATTGTAGCTCCTCAAGTAAGAGAAGGTTTTCTCCAAGTGTTTGGCGTGGTCCGAGGCCTTTACGGATTTTGTGATAATGTCATATACATATACTTCTATGGTTGATCCGATCAAAGGTTTAAAAACTTTGTTGACTAGCCTTTGAAATATCGCCCCTGTATTTTTTAATCCAAAGGGTATGACTGTATAACGATACAGCCTCTGGTCAGTGGTGAATACTGTCTTGTCCTAGTCAGGTTCATGCATTCTGATCAAGTTATACCCCGAGAAAGCATCCATAAAATTAAGAAGTTAATGACCTGTCATGACATCCACCAGCTGATAGATCTTTGGCAGAGGAAAATTATCTTTGGGGCATGCTTTATTCAGATCAGTGAAATCCACACACATTCTTCATTTCCCGTTAGCCTTCTTTACCATCACTACATTGGCAATCCACTCGGGGTATTAGACTTCTCAGATAAACCCTACTTTCAGAAACTTATCAACTTTTGTTTTGATAGCCTCCCTCCTTTGGGTGTTAAATATTCGCCTCTTCTGGGTCTTGGGTTTAAAATTTAGATTCACAGTCAATCTGTGAGAGATAACCTAAGCATTGATCCCTGGTATATCGTCGTGGGATCAGACAAATACATCAGCATTTCATTTTAACACTTCAACCAATAATGCTTTATGCTCAGGGTTCAAGTTAGACCCGATTATCATAGTTCTCTCAGATCGTTTGTCATACACAACTACTGACACCATTTCTTCAATTGGCTCGACGGATGATGACTTCTGAAATTGGCTCATCTTTTTATCCACATCTTCTAACGGCTCTACCTGTTGATCATCTTCTATATATCCCACAGTTATTTTCTTTAGTGGGCACTTATAAATGAAGTAAAAATTTCTTGAAGCAGTAGCAAAGCAGGATCAGGTCACTCTCTGATTTTCTTTTACAATCGCGATTCCATCTCCTATTCTAAACTTCAACTTCAGGTAGTGAACACTTTCCACTGCTTTTGTAGACCAGAGAAATGGTCTCTCCAAGATCATGGAATATGACATCTTAAGATCTACGACCTGGAGTTCTACCATTATGGTATTTTGGTATGACTTGTCATCCATTATCACTGGTAATTATACTGTTCTCAGGAGATATACACATGACTCCTCAAATTCATACAGAGCAGTCTCGACAGGTCTTAATCTTAGATCCTCAATACCCAAGGAATCTAAGATCTCCTTGAAAATGATGTCAGTGGAACTTCCTGTATCGATTAATATTCTGTCGACCTGAGAAGTCTCCATTGTTAGTGTAACACTAGAGCATCATTGTGTGGATAATGGACTCCATATTTATCTTCATCTATGAACAGTATTAGGATCGAGGCCACCTTTGATATTTTCTTTGCATGTACATTCATCATGTATGGCTTAATATTTATGCTCGACAGAGAGTATCGAGAATAATTTTCTTGAGACCTGTTTGAATTTTCAGCCAACATGGGGTCTCCCGTAATTATCAATGCATCGTCGTGCCTTTGAGTCTGTCTCAAATTTTAGGCTCTTTCATCATTCTGAGCCACGAACTCGGTCAGATAATTATTTTTAACTAAAACCTTGATCTGATTCTGTAAATCATAGCAGTCATCTGTCAAATATCCCATATCTTAATGGAACTAACAAAATATGTTCTTCGCATCCACTATTGGCTTGGCTTTGATCAGACGGGGATCTAACAAAACGGTTTCCCGCCTCTTTAGTTCCTCGAAAATCTAAGAAAGGGACGCATTCAAAGGAGTAAACTTTCTCTTCTCTTCTAGCTGATCTACTCATCTCAGATCATCTCTCCGAGGCGATCTTCTTTTCCTTGCATAAGGATCCTCTCTGCGTCTGTCATTTTGATAATACTCTGGGGCTCGATCTCTACCATGGTTTACTTCAGAGAACTTTCTCTTGTCATTCTTCCATCTCTTATTATTAGGCTTTTTGAATCAATTATTATCTCTTGGAAGAACACCCACTGACTTCTCCTTTTTTTTTTTAATATTACTTGATTCTCAACTTCAATCTCATCAAGTAATTTTCTTCAAGCAGCTTCATATGTATTCACAGAGGATTTACATATAAAGTACTAAACCCTGTTTATCTTCAGCCCCTGTCTCAATCCTTCCAATGCCAAAAGATGATAAAAGGCTCTCAATTCAAGCACTTCCTTGTGATACCTCTTGGCAAAACTCCTGAGACTTTCACCATTTCTTTGTTTGAGCAACAACAAGGAACTTGGAGTCTTGGTACTGAAAACTGCTCCCCTAACTTCATCAGTAAATACATCATACAGCTATTCAAAGTCTCAGATGCTCCTTGGAGTCAAACCTATAAATCACTTCCTTACTTGGCCTTCTAAAGTTAATGAGAATAGGCGGCACATCTGATCTTCGCTCAGGCCCTGGACAAGCATCATTTTATAAAAGAAATCCATATGTAATGATGGGTCTATTTTCTTGGAGAACGAGATAATCTGTGGCATCTTAAACTTTTAAGGCAAAGTCTGACCCAAAAATTTGGGGACAAAGGGTGATTTCAAGTATGATCCCGTTTGTTGGATAGATTCAGCAGGTTCACCTCAAGGACGCACCTTCTCGATGTTCATTTCTTTCATCAGCTTTCTCACCAAGGCTTTAACATCTTTCTCTTTCGTGACAGTCCCCTAATCCTCCTTCTGACATGAATATTTGTGCCTGAAAGCTTCACGGTCCTTCTTTCGTCTTTGTTCCAAGATCACCCTCATATCATTAGGGGGTAAGCTAGTTTCACTTGACTTCTCATAAACTGCTTCTAGACTCTGGGACACACGTGTAGATCCATAACAATGCCTCTCATTGATATGGAAAGGCATATTTTCATTTCGGGTGAGACTCCTTAATAGCTTTGTTCTTTCCCTTCTTCGCGACTGTATATCTTTTAGTTGGGGCCTTCCTTCTTACCCCTTCGTTGTTCTTTGTCATTACTTCTTATCGGTGGTGCTACTTTTTATGGTTTTATCTGGTACCTTTGTACCCCCCATACTTATTTGCATCATCTTCTTTATTTCTGTCATTTCTTTGATTGATATTTATATCTGTTGGTCCTTTTTTACATGCCATCGTTCACTGTCCTAGAGTAGTTGCAACAAACGGGTCATCTCATCGGTTTCCCTCGCATGGTGTGGCCTATGAGCAGGAGTTTCATATGCATTAGATTTGGAGCTTTCATGCTCCAGAATCTCATGTAAAGTGTTGTGAGCTTCATCCGCGACAGCAATAGCATCAATGGAGTCTCCTTTTACATTCCTCTGTTTTGTTAGGTGTCTTATTGTTGAGTAACCCCCGGTGTTCATCATCTTCGGTAGAGTTGATTTTTTTCTAACTTTTTGTTCGATTTTTTCACAGACGACGCCAAATGTTAATGCAAGAAGTTGTAGCTATCTTCAACCTTCAGCACCAGCTTGTCTTCTTTCTTGATCTTTCATTCTGTGAACTGTTAAACACTGAAATCTCAAGAGTAAAGCCGATTTTTTGATGAAAATCCTCCGATACTTAAGTCAATGAGGGTTTTGCTTGTGTGTAAGAGTGAAGAAAGCAGTAAAAAACCAGAGAAAATTCGAATGTCTATATTCTCTCCTGTGTGTATGAATATTCCTTTTTAAAAGGTAATGAGTACCTGTCTTTATTCCTGGATTCAATTATGTTGGAATCATAAAATTTTGTACCTGTTGACACGTATTGTTAGCTGACTGACGTGTCTTGAAAGTTTATCGCGAAAATCGTAAGACGTGACTGTCGTAGGTACTGTACCATGTCACGTGTATCCCCGAGGCTCTAAGTTCTGATTTCTCGAGATTCCGAGTCTCGATGTTACTTTTGAAGATGTGATAGGCCTTCGATATACAGTAACTGCTTGATCGAATGCTTCAAGATGAAGTTTTGGATAATTGGTGTTAAGGATTATCTTAGAACACATATTTATTGTGAGTAATTTAAGATAAATTCTTGAAATAATTGTTTTAAATAATTCATCCGACATGATCTTACTGTTTTTAATACTATAAAAAAAGATCTCGAAACGTCATCATATCTAAGGATTCATAAGAAGAGTTAAATTCATACGATGAATCTCGATTTTTAGACTGAATTTAAGTTAAAATATCCAAACATGTATTTTAACATATATTTTAAATGAAAAAGATAAATGAGTATGACAGTTAATTGCAATGATTTTATTAAATAAATAAATAATATTATATGTTTAATCTGTTTGAATTTTATTTACGAAAACTTTTTAATAAAACAAGAATTAACAAAATTGAATGAGTGATTTACTTGGGATTGGGATCCGTCCTGGAACTTGTTCCTTATCCTACAAAAATTTGCCTTAATTAACCTAAAGCCTATTGGCCTAACTCTTAACAGAGAAGACAGACAAAGGATTCCAATCAATTAGCTTAACGACAATTTGGAGGGTGAGTTATAGGAGACAAGACGTCGTATGAACATCACAATGCAGCCTTTGCTTCGTTTTCATCTTTGTTCGTCACACTAAGCTCTCTTACTCTACAAACTTACAAATAAACAATGTTCTTCCATTCGTCTCTGCATCCAAAAGTAAAAGTTACAAGAATCCATGGCAACCGAGAAGGAAGGTGGAATTGTGAAGACTGTTCATGAAGGCCTGAAATTGGCTGTCTCTCTTCTGCAACAGTTTGACCTTCCTGCCGGTCTTCTTCCTCTAGCCAACGTGACGGAAGTTGGCTATGTCGAAAGCACAGTGTACATGTGGATTATTCAGCACAAAAAAGGGGAGCATGAGTTCCAAGTGATCAGCAAACTTGTTAGCTATGACTCAAATAACAGGGTATATAAATAAGAAGAAGGTCAAGAAGCTGAAGGGCTTTGGCCTACGGTGAGTGAAATCACAGTGGATGATCCACCCATGAGGAAAATTCACTTCAAAAGTCTTGCTGGAATCACAAAGACTTTCCCCGTTGAAGCATTTGCTTATGGACAGTATTACTAATAATAGCGTTGATATGTACATCGTATTTGTTTGGTTTTGTTGGTCTTGTCATTTTGTGTATGGTTCCACGGCGGTTATTGGATTATGGTCAGGCCCAGCCCAATCTATTTCGGGCTTCTTTTCCATCAATTTACATTCCTGATTCCCCCGTATATTAAGTAGAAAAAAGTAATTGTCACCTAAAAAGATTTTGTTAACTAACATTTGGATGCTCAACTTATTCAGATGCAATCATACAAATATATGTTGTTTCATATTTAATGATTGATAATGAACAAGCAAGAGCAAGACTGATTAAGCACTTGATTAAAAATCTTTGTACTAATTCGCAATTGCTCACCGCCACTGGGTACAGCATGGGCATGAAATTGATTTGAGATGATGACCAAGAGCAGTCGTGAATTTGGAGGAGAATCAAGTGGAACGGAAATTACAGAGCGGTCATCTTTACCAGTAATGACCCTGTACCCTACCTGTCTTGGTCTCTGCCAATAAGATGCTACAAGTACACCACGTACTATAATTTCCACCACCAGGGCATTTTCGTAATCAAACAGTCGACTTGTCTGTACAAGCAGGTAATTTTAAACAATAATAAACAAAATTCACCGTCACCAGGCTGATGAAATGGATTGGGGATTTTATTTTTATTTTTACTTTTTTTGACCGAGGAGATATTGTGGCCTATAATGTCTGTTCCACACCTTTTCAACTTTCCAGCTGTTGCGATAGAATGCTACTTTAGTAAAAGGAAACATCCTTAAAGTAGATCAGTATAGTTAAAAAAATATATTAAAAATAAAAAAGTCCGTCCGTTAATTTAAAAAAGTATTGGTACGTACGTATGGAGACAAGATTTGGTTTCTTAAGTTTCTTTGTGGGTTCCATCCTCAAGTCTGCTCGCCTTGAATCTTGCTGCTGGTAGATGCAGTACATTGTCATGACTGACAATATTATGGAAAGATAATGTGGAATGTGGAATGGGATCCGAGGAGAGGAGGAAATATAGTTTTTAATTCACTGTTATACTCAAATAAAATTACAAACGGTAAATAAAAGGGAACCAAGATCAACTAGGTTCATTGAATGCCTTAGTTATCATTAAAGATTCGACTTGATGCGCTTGCAGAATCAAGTTAAAATAGGTAGAAACACGACCTTAGTGACTGTGAAAACCAGGATGAAGGGGAAGAAAAAGGCGAAAGAAAGATGACGAAAGTTCTTGAAGAATAAAAAGAACATCAATAATTCACCTCACTTTTTCTAGTGTTATCCTGCAGATATCAAACATCTCAACAGTGTCACCTACCAGACAAATTAAATATCCCTCAAGATAAAATACAACTGGAGAAATATTATAATTTAATTGGGACACAGAAGATGGAATGTAATACGACTGCCTTTGAAAAAGAAAAATGGATATGTAATCAATTAATTCAAATAAATGTAAACTAAAAAAGCTATTTTCTCTCTTGATGGTTCCATGGTTCCTTTGCCTTGGAAAACAAAAATCTCTGAATCAATTATATAGCTGATCATGTCACATGGAAAATTGGTAATCCTAGTATAAATTATTCAACGAGTAAATGATGGTGGGCAATTACCATCCCATGTGGTGGCTTGAGCCATCACAAAAACAAGAATGGGAACGTTTTCTATAGACTATAATTTCTCACTGATTCTTCCAACAATTGGTGGCTTGGGTTGATCATCTCCTTCACCTTGCCTCCATTCTTGTAGATCTTAAAAGTGGGAACGGTTCTTATACCTTCGGATTTCGCTACTGTCAAGCTCTGCTCCACATCCACCTACAGCACCAAAGAATTTTTACTAGTCTATTTTATTGATGGATTTATTTTCCATATTTGCATATTATGGTTGAATATCATTCCATTACATTCTTTTGCTCAAATTGTTTAGAATTTTCAATCCATTCTATCCATCACAAACAGAATTCAAAGCAGAACAATGAATCTAATTCATCTTCTATAGGAAAATGCAAGAGAAAGAGATTCAGACTTTTTGAAGTCAATCCTATATCAAACCTATAGGTTGAGTAAACATTTATAAATCACCTACCTTATAAAAATGCACAGATGGATATCGAACGCAGAGCATATTTACAAACGGGGATATTTCTTCACACTTTTTGACGGATGCTTCTTTAAAATGAACTATGGAAACACCTGAATCAGAAGGAGAAGTTAAGATAATAACCTAAGCAAAAGAGAAGAGACAAACTGAGCAATAGTGTCAAGAGAAAACCCACCAGGTGACGATATTGCAGATTTAAACTTTTCTAGGCTTGAAATCTCTTCCACCTCACCACTCACGTTCATGTTATTTAGCAATTCTCTGCAGGATTTCTTCAATACAACTTGTGCATGATGCAGAGATTCGGCAACCTCATTGTCTGCTGGAAGTTCCCTCTTTAAGGCCACATAGTCACTCACAGCTTCTGACCACCGTCCAAGCTACAGCAATCCACAAGAAGAGATCCAATACTCAAACACAGATTTGCGTAAACCCAGACATACACAGGCATACAAAAGCTTTATGCCAACTCACCTTTTCATTTGAGACAGCCCTGCGAAGAAGAGCCTTGGCATAATTTGGTTGCATTCTGAGGGCTTCATTACAGTCCTCTATGGATTTTTCCCAGAATCCCAGCTTAGACCAGCAAATTGCTCTATTGCAATAGAGGACAGAGTTGCAACTATCATATTTGAGACCTTCCCCATAAGCTGAGCAGGCTTCAGCATATCTTCCAGAACTGAAAAGATCATTACCACGAGTACGAGCCCTTACCACCATTTTCACATTGTTTAACACTGCTGCAATCTCTACATTACCAAAATCAATAAGCCCAGCCTTCTCTGCTGCTGAAACTGCATTCTCGAATCTGCAACACATCTATTATCCTTTCTCACTCACCCTAAATATATAGAAAAATATTTTAATTTGAATTTCATTGTTCAGAGCTCACCTTCCTAGTGCCATCTCAACCTGGGCTTGGACATAGAGAACATAAGCTTCGGCCGCCATACCAAAGAACTTGACTTGTGAGGGAACAGCAAGATGTTCAAATTTAGGGATTTTTGATAGGAAAAAATCAGCATCCTCAATTTGGTGGAGCTTCAAATAAGCTTCTGCTTTACAAGCAAGAAGCTGTACAATTTCATTTGGAAAAGTTCAGGCAATCTGAATTTCAGTTTTCTGTCAACCAAAACAAACAAAAGAAATTCAGGAGATTAGTTACACCACCTGAGGGGAGGAGTCTGCTCCAATTGCTATGGCTGCATCAATTTCCCTAAGTACACTCTTCCAATCCCCAATCTTCCTGCTATCTGTGGATCGATTTAGATGCTTCTCAAACGACTGTATCTTCTGCAACTCGGTTGGATCTGGATGTTGCCCAGAAAAACAGAGGTGACGCTGGGCATTTTCAACCTGCCCTAATCTGAAGACAAATCTAGTTAAAATTTTTAATAATCCATTGTGTGAAATTCATTAATAAACAGTGAAAGCAAGATGTGCATGAAAATCCATGTAAATTGAGAGGTTTATGATGATCAAATTTAACTAGGAAACGAAGATGTATCAAGCATAGGTAAACAAACTGTGACATCATTAAGTAGAATGACAGAAGGAAAAGTTGGATAACAGAAGTTTAATCTTAAGAAAAATACTTTGTAGATGACTGGAATATCTAAATTAGCCAAAGCCACAGAAAAATCGTAAACTTCAATCAGTCACAGCAAAACAGAAAGACCCCGTAAATTTAAACCACACAAATCTAAGAAACTAACCGGATCAACACAAATATCAATCAATCTGAACGTGTAGCCTTAAAGAAGAGAAAAAGCAAACCAGTAGATCAATCGGAAAAAAGAAATATGAGATCCGCTATCCTAAATCACCGGGGGGAAAAAACACCAATTAAAGAGAACATAAAACTGAACCTAGCAGCAGAACAAAAACCAATCACCAAATGAGAGACGGAAGCTTCAGAAATAGATCCAATTTATATCAAAATCAATACGAAGCACAAACCTGTCACACGATCCAAAAAAAAAAAATGGCAACAAACGATTAGCTTAAAATTTAACATTTCCTCCAAGAAACTATTACCACATGAACAAAAGCTATAGAACAGCAAAAAAGAACTCGCTCACCTAAAATAAAGAGAAGTCAACCTCTGGTGAGCTCTGCTATAACTGGAGTCTATCCTCACAGCCTCCTTGCACTCAGAGACAGCCTCAGTCAACCTTCCCATCGCCGTCAAAGTTGCGGCCCTGTTACTCCGATATGCAGCGTTTTCGGGTGACATGGATATGGCCTTATCATACAATTTCAAAGCCTCAACAAAATTCCCTTTTTTATACATTTCATTTCCGGACCTTTTCACGTCCTCTGCATCAGCTACATTACTCAATTTCGCATTGCTATTACCACGCACTATGCTTCCGTGTCCGTAGTTTCCCGTGCCTGTACACAACGTGTCCGTCCTGTTTGAAATACGACCCGCCATGCCAGTTTTGAGGATCTTCCCAGATGGACAAATGTTGCCACTTGGTAGCATGTTACCTGTGTTTATGCTTGGATTTGAAGAAACTGAATGCGCTCCATTTCCGTTGTAAATACTGCTAGCACTGCTCGCAGTACTGAAACCAGAACCAGAGTATATCAACGGTGAACCAGCAGAGACTGATCTCCGATGACCCGGCTTCAAATTATTTGGGGTATGGCCGGATCCAGGCAAACCCGAGAGCTCGCCTGAGTGGTGGTTGTTTCTGTTACTGTTGAGCAATTTGGTGCAGGTCTTGCCCGAAGCTGAACCATAGGAGCTGGAGCTGCTGCTTGAGGTGGTTGCTGCACTTGCACCATTGGTGCTATTGACTGAGCCACGGAGAGTTTTCAGCGGTGAAACAGGTGAACCCAGATCAAGTTCTTTGAAATCTGGCTTATTGGTGTTATCGTTAAAGCTCAACGAGTCACAAAATCTGTTGGATAGAGAATTAAAGCTCTTGTCTCGTGCGGATTTCATCGAATGTGACATTCTAAAAACAATGGCTTGAATTCAAACTTCTGGGATATTAATTTATATCTTATTATGTCTATGTCTATCTCCCTTAGTCAAAGCTGTGAAAATGTAAAACGAAAACAAGAACAAAAATCAAAAGAAAAGAGAGTTTGTGAAGAAACATGAAGAGAAGGAAAGGGAAACAGAATGAGATGGGGATCCCGTGATTATAAATAAAGGAGGGAGGAGAGAATGAATGTGAGTGATTATACTGCGTGTTTAAGAAAAGAAAGTTTGAGAGATAGAGAAACAGAAAACACTGGTACGATTGTTTCTTGAACTGATCTTCGCTACTCTCTTCTTTCTCTTCTTCACGAGGAAGACAACTCTTTCTCTTCCTTCTCAATACTCTTCAGTCTTTCCCTACGGCTATCTCCTTAAGTCTTTCTCAATACATTTCGTTTATATTTGCGGGTAAAATTTTAACCTCCTTTATTTTTTAACTAAAATTACATACAAATTCAATAATTCTAGAATTAATACAAATTTATCCTTAATTTTTATAAGTTCATGTTCATCTAAAAAAACCCTCCTAAATGTTATCAACGAAGATAAACGAATTATATAAGTAGGTCAAATATTATCAGGGTGGGCGTTTGCGGTTTGGATCGATTTGAGGTAAAATTTTAAACTGATCCAAACATTGCGGTTTGAATTTTATGCAATCCAAGTCAATCCGATAATATATCACAAACTGCAATCGATCCAAACAGTATAATGCGGTTTGAATTCGCGGTTTGAACTTCAAACTTAAATTAAAATATTTTATTAATTTAAATTGAGTCAAAAAATAAAATTTTAAACCTTAATTTACTTTCTAACTTAATTTTAAAATGATAAACCCATTAGTTAATCATAAAATATTAAAAAAAAATTAATGTATTATTTTATCATATAATTTTATAATATTAAGTATATTTAATATTTATTTAAGCGGTTTGGTCTGGCGGTTTACGGTTTGAAATTAATCCAATCCATAATCCAAACCGCTAATAGCGATTTGTAAAATTTCAATTAAGAGATCAATTCAACATTGATTCAAACCGATCCAAAGTAATCCAATTAAGTAGTTTGGATCGGTTTGGAACGGATCGGTTTAAATTTGCTCACCCCTAAGGGTGTTATATATATATATAAAAGAAAAATGTATGTATAAATTAAATTCTTAAAAAATTTAATAAACACTATATTCAAACTCTAAATTTCTTGAATCACTCTAAAAATAAATACATCAACTAAATTGATGACATTGAAAACAGTATTAGACAGACACTATTAGCTCATCCCTACTCAATTGAAATCCAAATTTACCAACCCTGTTGAGCTTAGACTGAGGCCCCTAGTGCAAATCTTTGTTATATAAAGCAATAATAGCTGTTTTAAGCGCCAAAGACCGATGCCTATACAATAAGCAAACAACATTGATAGTTTTATGTCATAATACAATATACTTTGGCACCCTAAAACACCATCTCATGTCAGCGTAAAAATGAGAATTGTTGTAAAGAAATCATACAAAATTGGAGAAAAGAATAATGGAGGTCTTTAGGAAAACACGTTTCAAATTATGAAGAAACCATTTAAAACTAAAAGGCTAGATTCGTCTTGACCAACTTTTCCAGCTAAATTGACAGAACGATTTTTCAGGATAACTGTTTTTTCCATATTCTTTGTGCATGCAAGAACACCCACATGGGCAAAGAAGAGTAGCTGTGAGCACACCATAGCTTAATATAAAAGTGCTTTTGGTTAAATTTCAGCACTGACAGAAAAGATAACAGTCAAGGATCTGTTTGGGTACTTTCCAACATGGCTTAGTAAGGAGGTTCTTCCAGTTGGGAAGCACAAGAGCAAAAGATTTGCTTCCTTCTCCCCTTCATGAATGTACCACCAAATGTATATTTAACACCTAAGATAAGACCATAGTGGTTCATGAACCATTGCAGCAAAAAAGATGTCATGCTTATTCATGTGATTGAGTAATCTTTGAATATTTTGGGTAACTGCAATGATTAAAGATGCATTTATATTGCATTTTAGAAAAGTCTGCACATTCTGAAAATTATTGTCAGATGCTTTTGAAGCTGTTAATGCAGAAAGTATTCTTGCTTCCAAGAAATATAAAAGCTGTGTAGAGAAACAACTTCCGGCAATGTTACTGAAGATGGTGCAGATTATCTGGACTTTTCAACTTGCACAAAAAATGCCCAGAAAGGAAGTGGATGCAGATATGATGAACTCTACTTTTCTCGAGAAAATTGGATCTACTTTTCGATAAATTCGACGTCAGTAATTGCAGGCCAGGCAGAAGAGATGTCCATGTCCTGGTAGTACTACAGGGAAAATAGCAAAAAGCTTATGGAACAGAAACAGTCCTTTAGCTAGGAGGTAGGAGAAATATTACGAGGATAGTTTCACTAGGATCCTCCATATTTGTATTTATTTAACTTCGACGTAAACAGACAGAATAATTTCTTAAACTATCTAGTAAGATCACCTTGAACTTGACTCTTTTGTCCCTTACTAAATCATGGGATTTTGATTCGAACATGGATTAGAATTGGGTCGGCTTCATATTCAACTAATTACAATTTATGTAAATTATCGCGCTATAAGTGTATTATCGGCTACAAATTCACAACACTCACTATAAGTGTATTATCGGTTACAAATTAACAAAACTAGGATAATATGGTCCTATCACTCAACTAAAGCATTATTTTTGTATTTAAATTTAATAAATGAAGAGGATAAATATATTTTTCTACACTCAAAAGATAGTGTTAAAAGCTGTACAGTTTTGCCTCTCCCTTTTTTTTTAAGTAAAATCTTGATAAAATTATTTCAAAAACCAAGAAAGCATGTGAGGTGAGAAATGATGTCTCCAATTTCATTCTTGCACTTCCTATGAAAAGAGAGCATACACATCGACTCGGTGTAAAAGCAGAAAGTGGTGACTGTTGGTAATGGGACATTGGACAAGAAGCATTATTAAATTGCATCATCGGCTCATGACAGCCTGAAAAAGGAATCACATGGCTTCTCATCTTGTCACTGTAATCGCAAATAATTCAGTCTACTACAAAAAGCAAACATGTAGACAAAACTAACATTGCATAAACATAACAGATGTCGCATATTAAAATCAGAGTGGGATGTGCTCCACTTAGAAACAAATAAGAAAAGATTAAACTAAAAAATTGCATTCTATTTCCAACAAAAATACAAGCCGACTTTTATCAGACTTATTGAGTTGAGAATGCATTGTTTTATAGGCAAAGATCTTGTCCATTAACAACAGCACAGCTGTCTTCAGCTTGTACTGACATCTAAGTTCTACACTATGTTCCTAATATGAAAGTTGCTATTCAATTGTGTTCTATATCTCTATAGACAGCAGTTGACATTTTCCCAGAGACAGTGTTAAGAAGCCCAATGTTGATTGCAAGTATTCATTGATAATCCCTACTCAATCTGTAACATCCACAGAAGTCCCATTATGTGATCTCTGGTTCTCATCTTTGTTCTTCCCATTCCTGTCTCTGGTGCTCATGGGTAGTAATGGCAGAGACGTGGATGCATTGGACTGGTCAGGCAGTTCTGAAATTAAAAATATAACAGCTTTCAAAAGCCACAGTTTAATGGGTTTTGAGTCTCATCTCTCACACATGGAGTGAGAAATGAAATGTAAATTCAAACAGTAGTTTGATTGCAAGTGCGTGTGTGTGTGTTAATTTTTAGGTAGTTCCTAATAAATTGTATAATGCAGCCTGCCTTAACAGAGGAAGACTCCTCTCAAGTTGTTTTCAAGATGAAATACAAGCAAATAATGTTAAATACTAAAAATAAATTATTGTAAATTAGTAACTGGCAACTTCTTGTCAACAAAAAATATGACCAAATTTACAGTATACATGAAGAAAAGAAAACAAGAGAAGGATAATCAATAAAAGAAATGTTTAGCCGAGTTTTACTCCATGAGCAAATAGATTCTGTTTTACCATGCGACAACAACGTCAACTGTGTAGTGCTTCCAAGATGCTATAATCAGGAGGCTTCAACAACAGCAAGCAACCAAGCAAACTGCTTAATGCACCTACAATCATACACCATGATAATGCAGACTACTGGAAAGCTTGAAATAACATCTAGTACACAAGCCATATTTTCAGGAACTGATACAGGTGATCACATTGCTCTACTACGCATTCAAACTTGAATGTTATATCAACTTCAAAAATGTAAGAGTAATAAAAAATCACCTCCTTGTGCCGTATTTGTGATACGTATGCACAAATATTAAGGTGAAAATCATGTGCGATGAAAATATCAAATCATCACAGCTATATAACAGCCCACAGGGAACTGCACAGTAATATAAATCAAATGAGCATCATATTGTTGATTAACCAATCAATGAACCGAAACATAAAGAGTTAATGTTATAGGACTAACAATTGACTACAAGCACTTTCAACTGTGCAAGAAAGAAAGCAATTTCGTGACAAAAGAAGGCTTTTACTTCATTTATTAAAGAAATAAAATAAGCGTAGTATTGAATCGATTGGAGGCATATCAGGTAACGAAAGTCCATGTTATCAAAAGTAAGCAGAGAAAGCTGTGACCATAATCAGTACATAAAACTAAATAAGCAAGAACCCTGCACCGTATCAGAACTGTAAAGAACCAATGGGTGGAGAGTCCACTGCACAGAAATACCACTAAGTATTGAGCCAGTTAACAACTAAAGTTTCTATACAAGCATTTCTAGCATCAATAATCTAATTGATATTCATAACGTGAGAGAATAATTATGTCAAAGCCAGTTAGCCATAAAGAGATGCTTTAGATGTAATTTAGTCCTAATCCACAAAAATGAATTGATAAGAAAGAAAAAGGTTAGTTTGCATATATAACTAGTGTCAAGTAAGGACATCCTTTAATAAAGGACGATTAATGAGAACCACTATTGTCTTTAGTGTGCATTTGTATTTTAAATTTCAATACCTTAAGTCACTTATTAGATTAGCAATCTTAAATGATTCTTTAATTGGTTTAGAGAGCCTTCAACTTAATTATGCATTAATAATTCACTTATTTGAAAGACGTTAATATAATATTCCAGAGAGGTTGAATTAATTGCATTGGGGATGCTAAACATTTCCACATCTCGTTGATAGTTTTGTTTGACAATAAAGCCTTTAGTTAATTACTCATTTAACTTGAAGATTGTGTTATTTAACCATTCAAGCATTTGCTTCAATCTTAGCAAGCACCACTGTGCAGAT
>JAVXUL010000001.1:4389262-4400472 GCA_035590515.1 Trichilia minutiflora | reverse complement strand
TACATTCTCTGAAAAAAAAAAAAAAAAAACTTTGGCATGGAAGCAAAGGAATAAGGTCTTCATTTGCCGCTAAAAGGATGGATTCAAATCTTGCCTCACTCTGTTTGGCCTATTTTCTCGGGAACACAAACCAACCTCTGCCAACAATAATCACAAACTCTTGGCAGTTCTACCATTCTATGTGAAAAACTACTTAAAACATAGTCACATAACGTTCAAGGTGGCCATAAGGTATCTGTGCAACCAAGATAAGACTGCAGGAGCACTTTCGAAATCAACATTTAATTGTGTCCAATTGCTTGATATAGTGAAATACTATGCCTCTGGCAGCCTTCAAGGAAAGTACGCCAGATAGGAGCGACCGGCGGGAAAGGCATTGTAGTAATAATTTTTTTGGCTTCTTTAAGATGTCCACATCTGACCAATAAGTCCACCACACAATGATAATGATCCATTTCTGGTTCAACCCCATAACACTTACTCATTCTCTCAAATAACTCCATCCCTTCCCCCACTAGCCCACCATGTCTGCAAGTTGTAAGTACTGCAATGAAAGCAACCCTATCAGGCTTAAACCCCAGAAGTTCCATCTCTTTGAATTTTTCTAATGCCCTCTGAGCAAAACCATTGAGTCCAAGAGCGGAAATTAGAGCAGTCCATGAAATGACATTTCGATCTGTCATTCTGTCAAATATTTTCTCTGAACTTCTTATGCTTCCGCATTTTCCATACATGTCTATTAGCACATTGCACACAAACGTGTCACAACAATTTATTTCTGTCTTTGTGATGAGACCATGGAGAGAACTTCCCAAAGCAAGGTTGCAAAGTTTGGTGGACACACTCAAAAGGCTAACAAACGTATAATTGTCTGGATGGATTTGCACCGTACGCATGTGTTTGAAAAGTTCAAAAACTTCTATGTAGTCACCGTTATGAGCACAAGCTGCAATCACAATATTCCAAGATATGATGTCGGGCTCTTCAAGCTGAGAAAGAAGCTCTAGTGTTTCACTGTACTTCCCAGCTCTGTTATACATTCCAGCAATGATGTTAAAGCAGACAACAGCAATTGGTGTGTTGAAAACTGTAACAAAAGCTAGGGCATCAGATACAAGACCATTGGTTGCATATGAGATCACGAGGGAGCTTGCCACATACTCGTTATTTTGGTATCCCATTTTTATAATCATACAATGAAGCTGCATCAGCTCAGGGAACAATGATGATCTAAGAACAGGAGAAAATGTGAATTCATTAGGTTGGTAACCTAATTGAAGCATATCTTTCAGTAAAAAAACAGGAGTAGAAGAGCATTTATTTGCGTATCCCAGAATCAGTGCATTCCAAGAAGCCACATTCTTATAAGATATTTCGTTGAAACAAAGATGAGCATCTTCCAAATTACCACATTTAGCATAGAAGTCAGCTAATGCAGTACCCATAAAAACGTCAAATTCTAAAGCATTCTTGATTACTTTAGCATGGATTGATTTTCCACAATTTGTCATCTGCAGACCAGCACAAGAATTAATAATGTATACAAATGTCGTCTGGGTGGGCAACACTCTGTCGGTGAACATTCTTAAAACGAGTTCAAACGCTTTTCCAACATTTTCGCCCTTTACCAACGCACCAATAATTGTATTCCACGACACAGCATCCCTAATAGGCACATCCTTGAACATTTTCTCTGCAGAGCATATGCCCGCACATTTTTCATACATATTAATTAAAGAATTAACAACCAAAACTTCATAGTCAAACCCATTCTTGATCACTAAACCATGTATATGTTCTCCTAATTTCAAATCTTGTTCACTTGATAATCCATGAATAACACCCAGAAAAGAACATTCAGACAAAGGGACCTCTGCTCTGACAAGCTCGCGAAACAAAAACATACAATCTTCAGCAAACCCATATTTCCCAAAAATAGATATCATCGAATTCCACGTCACTAGACTCTTCTTTGACATATCCTCAAAAACACAAACAGCCTCATCCAAGAGGCCATACCTTCCATATAAGCCTAACAATGCAGTCCCTACGAAGACATCGGCAGAAAACAACCCATTCTTCATAATTAAAGCTTGCAACCGAACTCCATCGTCAAGATTCAACAAATCACATGACAGTAATCCACTCAAAGTAAACTGTGTTGGCGCAAAACCACAGTTCCTCATAACAAGAAACATTCTCAAAGCTTCCTCCACATATCCATATCTACTGTAAGCACTAATTATGGTATTAAACGACACCACGTTTCTAGTCCGCATCCCATCGAACACTTTTCGTGCAGTTGATATTTCACCAAGAGATGCGTAGAGAAAGAGAATATTGTTGTAAAGGAATACAGGTTGGTTAGGGTTTGGCCCCAAGGTGACTGTGAGAGCATGGAGTGGCTTTGTGTTGAGAAGGCAAGGAGCTCTTGAGCAAGATTTGAGAAGGAAAAGAAGACGCTGATGGTGTTTGATGAAATCTCCATAAAAGCTCATGCATGCAGGGCGGAAATATTCTCTCTACGCCACGAAGTTGACTAGATGCTGTTGGGTTCATAGCCCGTGGATTGTTTTAAGAGTCCTGAAGTGGGCTTTTGATTATGGGCTATATAAAACCAATGACTCGTTTTAAATTCAAACGCGCTTGGTTTACTAACGAGTTTTTTCAACTTTGTTTATTATATATACAATTTTTCTTTTTTAAATAAACCATATAAGAAGAGGCGATAATTAAAAAAAAAATACAGAACACATCAATCCTTCCCAAAAATAAATTACAGAAGTACAAAACATTAGTAAAAATAATACCACCGATAACTCAATACAATTAAGAATTAATCTCAGTAGGAGAATCAAGCCACCATTAAATAGAATTACCAATTCTTTCAATTTGCTAATTTCCCAATAATTACGTGAAAACTGTATATTCATGAAAGTCATCCTTTTTTGATAAGATAACCAACACACACGAAGAGTTCACAAGAATCATTCTGAACACTACCATTTACAGTGCTAGAATCACTTTCAATCCAAGATAATGCCACCCTTTATAAAGGCAAATTCAATGGTTTTAAATTTCTGCACAAAAACTGTTGCAAATTCACATAGATAAAGTAAAAGCTCCTTTAAAAGCTAATAAATCATCCCTAAAATTTTCAGCAGCAAAAAAATTACCTGGATTTTCGTTAGAAAGTCCACCGGTATTCACTTTAATCCAAGAAAAAAAAGGAGAGTTATTCTTTCTTCTTCAAAGCACAAAACCAGGACAAATAGAACTCAGCAACTTAAGATGAGCCTTCCAAATGCTATGAAAAATTAAGAGAGATCCTAAAATCCAAACATGAAAAATTTGCAAAGAAAATTTACGGGAAAAGATGAAACTCCATAAAGAAGAGAGCGAGTTGAAGGATTGATTCTGCAAATGCACAGAATCAATTGTAATAACAATACTTTAAAAAATTTTAGGGTATCAAACCCATAAGAACGAAGATTTGACAATGATTTATAGAGTTAAATCTACAATATAACAATAATGCAAATTGATTTCAAATTATTGCAACAATTCAAATTAAAGTATGATTTTATAGTTATCTACATAACAAGCTAATTTGTTATTGATAGAATGAGTGTTGTCCAATTGAGATAGCTGGCCGAGTAGAAGCTGAGTTGGTAAACGCTGATCGGTGCAATCGTGTATCACCCTTGTGTACTCGCGACGGCTGAAGGTCTTTTCAGTGTAGTTTAGACCAGCAGCCATTAATCCGAATCTATTCGAATCGATTTAAATTCTCTCTGCAGAGAATGTCACTCGGACAGGTGAAGACCACTTCTTCACCGGTAAAATCTATTTTCTAATTGGAGAATATTCTAGTTAAAATTGTAGTGTAACAAAAAGTACAGTTTGACCGTTTAATCCTAACTATCTCCCTCATTTACTATATAATAATGCTGGTCACAAGAATGCCTCCCAAATTTCTTAATTCATTTAATATTTTATCTAAAAAGTATACATCACATATGCGCATGTGAATGTAATCCGACAAACTTTAAACCATAGCTAGAAGTTAGCTGGAAGCTGAAGCTGAAGCTGGAAGCTGATAGTTAGCAAAAAGCTGGAGAAGGAGCTGAATCTTGAAGTCAGTTATAGTTAGTTATAATAGAAAGTAGGTATAGAAAGAGAAGTTCAGAGTGAGCATGTGAAAGGTAGAGTTCGTTAAATTCTGTTAGGGTCATTTGATGGTGTATGCAGCAGGTCACAAATGAAAGGTAACAGGATTGTAAAATCTCTTTAAAAAAATTTAAAAAAAAAAAACGAGATGTTGAAGAGGATAAGCTTCTACAACATTTTTTTGTATACTCTTATTTTCTTTTTGAATCAATAAAATCAGAAGTCTTGTTTTCTTCGCGATATATAGAATATTTTTTTAATAGATTTCATTAGCTTTTCATATTGCAAAAGGAGTTCTGAATTCAACATTTCAATCGAGTTTATGATTTGATCAATCTGAGAGTGGATTGGATATTGAATCCTTACTAGCTCATGGTTGATTTCTTCTTTTTCTTGAGGTTTGTTTTCATCCAAGAATTACTTACAGGTGGT
Organism: Trichilia minutiflora; assembly: GCA_035590515.1. Lineage (NCBI taxonomy): Eukaryota > Viridiplantae > Streptophyta > Magnoliopsida > Sapindales > Meliaceae > Trichilia > Trichilia minutiflora. Next base: position 4,395,870 of record JAVXUL010000001.1, on the reverse strand, counting down.
ATCAGAGTTAAAGAAAGAAAGAGGAGAAGCCAAGAATGTTGTCCATCAAGTATACAATAGAAAAATTCATAGTAGACAATGACTTCAACTTGTGAAAAATGAAGATGAAAGCCTTGCTGATCCAAAAAGGTTTAGGATCTACCATTAAACAAGATGGACTTAAGATTGAAGGAAAGGAATTGACTGAATTGGAGATTAATGATATTCAGGAGAAAGCTTATAGTACCTTAATTCTATCTCTATCAAACAAGGTTCTGAGAGAGATTATAAAGGAAACTACTGCTAAGGAAGTGTGGGACAAACTGAATAATAGATATTCAAAGAAAACTACTGTTAGAAGACTGTATCTGAAGAAAAGAATGTATGCATTCTACATGGAGGAAGATGCATTTATTGAGGAATATATGGATAATTTTAACAAATTGATGTTGGATCTGAAAACTGCGGAGATCAAGGTTGATGATGAAGAGCAAGTTATGATGTTGTTAACCTCTCTCCTACCATCATATGAATATTTCGTGGACACTCTCTTGTATGACAAATCATCACTTTCAATAGATGATGTAAAGAATGCTTTGAATTTAAAAGAGTTGAACAAGAAGATAGGTTAAAGGAGTCAGAATACTAAAAGTTTATTGGCTTAGGGAAGGCAAGAAAAGAAAGATTCGATAGGGAAGAATAGAAGTAGGTCTACTTCTAAAGGAAGGAAACTTAAATGTTTCTTTTGCCATAAAGAAGGGCATTTAAAAAAAGATTGTCCTAAAAAACAGAAAAAGAAGCATGAAAGAGCAAGCTCCTCATTTGAAAGTTCAGCTATAGTAATGAAGGAAGATCTTTAAGACTCATTCCTTCTCATAACTTCTGACAAATCTATCGAAGGTGAGTAAATATTTCATATGTATCCTAATGAATTTATGTTTTTAACTTTTGATAAAAGGAAGAATGAAAGAGTGTTGTTAGGAAACAATGTGGCATGTAAGGTGATGGGGTTAGGATTAATAAGGTTTAGGCTTCATGATAGCACAATCGGGGTACTAGATGAAGTAAGATATATGCCTGATCTAAAGATAAACTTGATTTTGTTAGGAATATTAGATTCACATAGATATGGTGTAAAGGTGGATAATAGAATCATGAGAGTAACAAAAGGCTCACTAGTTGTGATGAAAATAGCCAAAAAAAGAGGGTTTATATATCCCGGATGGTTATTCAATAAGTGGAGGCGCAGATGCTACTGTTAGTAAACTTGAAGACAAGATGATATTATGGCATATAAGGCTAGGACATCTTAAGAAAAAAGATATTATGAAGTTAGAAAAGTAAGTTTTACTGGGAACAAATCAACTTCAAGCGATTACATTCTCTAAACTATGTGTGATAGGAAACAATTATAGGGTAAATATTAAAAGATCAACTTTTAAAGCTAGAGAAGCTTTGAAATATGTTCATGTTGATTTATGGGGACTGCATAGGTTGTCTCACTTGGTGGAGCCAAGTATTTAATGTCTATAATAGATGATTATTCAAGAAAGACCTGGATTAATATAATAAAAAAAATAAAATACAGGTTCTTGAGAAGTTCAAAAATTGGAAGGCAAATATAAAAACTCAAAATTACAGAAGAGTCAAATGTCTTAAAACAGAAAATGAAATGGAATTCTGCAGTAAGGAGTTTGATGTCTTCTATTAAAAAAATGGGATTATTAGGCATAAGATAGTAGTTTACATACCACAGCAAAATGGTGTGATAGAAAGGTTAAATAGATTACTAAGGGAGAAGGTAAGATGCATGTTGTACAATGCAAAGCTTCCAAAAGTGTTCTAGATAAAGATAGTAATGATTGCAGGCTATTTACTTAACAGGAGCCTATCATCTGTTCTCGATTTCAAGACACTAAAAGAATTGTGGATAGGCATTAAACCAAACTTGTCTCACTTAAGGATATTTGGATGACATGTTTATAAGCATGACAAGAAAGGGAAGCTGAACACAAAAGCCTTGAAAAAAATTTTACTCGGGCATCTAAAAAGAGTAAAAGGCTATAAAGTCTGGTGTAATAAGAAGAAGTGTAATTAGCAGGGATGTAATATTTCGTGAAATAGAAATGTTTGCTAGAAAAGAAGATAAAGAAAAGGTAAAAGTAATAGAAGATGGAGAAAATAAGAGGGTTCAAATTGAGGTAAAGTCAAAGGTTAGGCTCATGATTCCTTCAAGACATCTAAAGATGAGAAAAATATAGATGAAGGGCTAATAAAATCTGAAAATACTATTGATGATTATAATTTGATCAGAGATAAAGTTAAAGGTATATCAAACCTCCTGTTAGATTTAGCTATGCAAATTTGATATCTTATACTTTGGTGTTAGTAGAAAGCTTGGAAGAACCAACTAATATGAAAAAGGTCTGAATAGAAGTAATGCACAAGATTGGTTGCAATCAATAAATGAATAAATGCATTCTTCGCATAAGAATGACACCTGGAAGCTGGTGGATAGACCAAAAAAATAGAAAGATTATAGGATATAAATAGGTATTTAAACAGAAGAAGGACGATTTAGTTATTGGAAGGATAAGATTCAAATTCAGGTTGGTTCCTAAAGGTTTTACCAAAAAGTAAGGAATGTATTTCAATGAGATGTTCTCACCAATGGTTAGACATACGTCTATGAGAATTCTATTAGCTTTAACAGCTGTTAAAAACCTTAAAGTAGAATAACTAGATGTTAAAATAGCCTTCTTACATGGTAATCTTGATGAGGAGATATACATGGAGTAATCAAAAGCTCTTGAAGAAAAAGAAAAAGAGAGTTTGGTTTACAAGTTAGAGAAGTCCCCTTTTATGGTCTCAAGCAATCCCTAAGGCAATAGAATTTAAAATTTCATACATATATAGTGGATTTAGGATTCAAGAGAAGCCTTTTGATAGTTGTGTGTACCTGAAAAAGTATAAAAACTCGGTATACATATATCTTATGATATATGTTGATGATATACTGATTCTGAGTTCTAGAAGTGAATTAATTCAAGAGGTAAAACAGTTATTAAAGAAAGAGTTTGGGATGAACGAGCCTAGATCTGTTAAGAAGATATTGGGAGTAGAAATAAAAAAATGATAGGAAACATAGAAGTTTGACTTTGTCACAGAAGATTTACTTGGAGAAAACCTTAAAAGGATATAGAATATTGAATGCAAAACCTGTCAACATACCTTTTGCTCCTCATTTCAAGTTGTCCACAGAATTGAGTTCAAAAACTGAAATAGAAGAAAAACAAATGGCTGGCATTCCATATGTAAGTGCAATTGGGAGTTTGATGTTTGAACCAGATATAGCACATAGAGTTAGTGTAGTCAGTAAATACATGGGAAAACTAGGAATAGAGCACTGGAGATCTATAAAATAAATCCTAAAGTAACTTAAAGGTAGCTTGAATAGAGAGTTAGTTTATAAGAAATAAGGATCGAGCAAGGTTAAAGTTGAGGGAAGTGTTGATGCAAACTATATAGCAAACTTGGACAGAAGAAAGTCATTGACATAATATATATATTCATGGTTGTAGGATATGTAGTCTGCTGAAAATCATCTCTTCAATATATTGTTACATTGTCAACAACAGAGATTGAATATAAAGCCATTTTGAAGCTATAAAAGAAGCCATATGGCTTAAAGGATTTGTAACTGAACTTGGGTATAACTAAGGTGTAATGAGAGTGTTTAGTGACAGTCAGAGAGCATTATAACTTACTAAACATCATGTGTATCATGAAAGGTCAAAACATATTGATATTAAAGTATACTTTATGAGAGATGTTGTTGCAGAGGAAGTGGTGAAGTTGGAGAAGGTTCATACATCTAAAAATTCAACTGATGCTCTAATAAAAGCAATAGCAGTAAGCAAGTTTAAACATTGTTTGAATTTGACGGGCTTTGAGGACTGATGATCTGATAAGTTGAAGTTAATGTTGCTTGAAGAAAGTTTAAAAATAAGAGTTTTAGATCAAATTGGGAATTTCAAATAACTAATGTCAATTTAGCTATTTTTGACTTCTATCAACTTTCTAACAAGGTTAGTGTCCTCATTTACTCGTTAGAATTCTATTAGACCAAATTTATAATTTAAGGTTATTATACATCCGTGAATAATTCAAATTTTATTTATGAAAATTTAAGTGATAATACATTAATTAAGACATAGAATAGATGGATATACAATTAGATAGCTAGAAAACTTGAATACGAAAAATGTGCTCTGTAATAAATAGTAATGTTACTGTTTTATTTAAATTTCACTATCCATGGATTGGTTTTGATATATGAGGTCAAATGCTGCCAATTAGGTTGTTAATTGAACGAGTTACAGATTTAAATCAACTTTGAATTGCTAAGAATCGATTAAATGATCAAAAAATAAAAAAAATATCATAAACATGTAAAGTCGACCAAAGGATACCCGTATTAAAATTCTTTCATATGCATTTTAGGATGGATTTGTATTATTAGATAAGAAAATTAATGTAATATTTGATATATGTGCATTTAAGCATCGATCACATAAGTGAGGAACTCGATCTAAGAAAGGAACTTTAAGGAGTGCGTATGCTCCTTAATCAATGAGTAAACCTCTTTTCTTTTTAACCTACTCTTAATGTTATTTAAAATAATTACAAATTTACTTACTTTTAGTTTTTTTCTTAAGGTTAAGATTTTATTTTAAATTTCATACTATCAATAAATATAGAATGGCATACAAAATATTAGTTTACGAATGAGACCCTAAAGGCGAAGTATGGATTATTGAAACTTTTTATTTTATCATTTGTCTTGTTTCCATTAAGTTATATTATGATCTTTATACATGATTTTGGGTTTTATTTATACATATGATGGTTTATAAAGAATATGTATATTTTTATAATATATTTTGGTATAAAATGATTTTGAGAATGGATTTGTGTATACGGTTATTTTAAATAGTATTGATGAACATCTAGATCATTGTTTTTGAATTGTATATTAATGGATAATTATTCTTATAATGATTTTTTTGGATTTAAATTGTATATAGATCTTATGATAATTTATGGTGATATAGCCGAGGAGGTTGAATTTGTAGTTATAGAGGAAGTAGCTTAAAGTAGACCTAAGTAAAGATTACCTAGGTGAGTGATTTATAAAGTAATATGGAAAAAGACCATAAGATGGTCGTCTAAAAGATTTAATGCCCAATTGAGATAGTTGATTTCTTGTCTGAGGGCCATGTTGAGAAGTAGTTGTTAGTGTGTATGCCTTAAAAATCATTCATGTTGTTGGTTTCAGAGTTTATGATCTTGTATAAATTTTTATATTTATTAATAAAAGAATGAAGAATGTATGTTTGAAGAATGTATGTAAATTATCCAAATAATTTTATTTAATTGTTAAATAAATTATCAAATTGTTCCCTCTGTACATGATGTTGATTGCGCCACTATATCACACAGTAAACATACTAGATGCTACATAATGATATTATATAATAATTTATGTAGACTGATAATATGAGTATTGTCATAAGGGCATTAGTATGGATTTATAATTAGTGAACTATTTATCAAACAGATTAAATATCGATAAATCACATGATATGCATATAATTAATAATTTATCGATAGATTGTAATAATGTGTGACGTAATCCTTTGATCTGAGACGTTTAGAATTGAACTCTATATGAATAGGTATATTTTATATGATGTATACATGCAGGGCTAATCACGCAAGCAGGGAAGATGATGAATCAATCAACTCCATCCCATTCCCATGCCTTAAGTATGCCCACTTAAAATGAATTCAATTGGCTTTTAAAAAATAATAATTAATAATATTTAAAATCAATAAAATAATGGACACTTGTCAAGCATCCATGAAATGGATTTGAAAAGTTAATATATTTAATAAATAATAGATAATTAATAATATAATTAATATATCCATTAATCTAATTAATAAAGTTAATATATAATTAATGGATAATTAATAAATTATTAACATTTAATAATTAATAATAAATATATATATAATAAAGAAAGAAAGAAAGATGTTAATATATATACACTTATAATATTAACATATAAATATTATATTTATATTTTTCTTTATTTAAATCTTTAATCAAATTAAAGAATTAATCCTAACCATATATTTGGACAATTTATGATTAAAAGAAAGTTTGACATTTGACAAAATCATATTATACCATTTGTCATTCATAGTGGTGTCTAACGGGCCGGTTCGGCCCGTGAACTGGACCGGACCGACCCGTCAAAAATCGTAATCGAATAGGCCCGGACCACTGTTCACACGGTTCGGACTGGTTTCGGGCCTATATGGACGGTCCGGTCCGGTTTCAGAATTCTGGAACCGCGAAACCAGACCGTTAAGGACCCGGAACCATTCCGAGCCCGTTTTCTGGGAACCGGAACCGGCGGGTTGAACTGGCGGTTCAGCCCGGCTGGTTGAACTGGTCTGACCCGCCGGGTCAAAATTTTTTGGGACCGTTGCCAATCTCCCCCCCCCCCCACCCCAAAAAAAAAAACTATAAAACCCCCCTTCCCCTCTTTTATAATTTT
>JAVXUL010000001.1:4358626-4389162 GCA_035590515.1 Trichilia minutiflora | reverse complement strand
GATTGATTGAATTTAGGTTTGGGAACAATCTTTGAAACGGAGGTGATCTAGACATTGATTCTAGGTTATTACCGTATCAATATTGCCTACCGAATACAAAACCATCCTTTTCCTTAGCTACCAGCCAAAACCCATAAATAAAAAGAAATGGATGCGGGATAAGAAAAGCAGCAAGCATATGCATAACACCATTTCATGACCATAGATTCATACAGTTCACAAAGGTTAGAGTTCAACAGGGGATAATACCCCAAAAAGAAATTCAAAGGCAAACATTTGAGAAAAGTCAAGAAATTATGCAAGCACTAATCAAATTATTTATTTGTTTCTTCAATAAAAAAGTTTATTCTAACCTTAGACCCTTACAAATTAATAGAAATAATAACCCACAAACTCATACACAATATTACAGAAAAAATGTAAATTAGCGGCTTCAATCAGAGAGAATTTACACCAGAAATCTCCTTCCCTAAGCACAAAACAATTACTAACTCATTAGACGTAGGTATTACATACACACACTTGCCATCACTCACCCATGCCAACTCTCTCCAGGTATTTTACCGTCTCCACTTGGTTCCTTTCTCCCTTTCCATCTCCTCCACTAGCAATAAATAAAATGCTAAACATCAAATACAAATTCCAGTCAAATCCTTTACTTCCACCATCATACCACTAGTACCAGCTAGCTCCATTCCAAGAACCAGCAAGAGGATTAAGGCAATGTGGTTAATGAACTCAAGTTTTTCTTAAAATTTTAATGATAATAAATAAGAAAAAGAAATCTTAGACGTAATAAATAATGCATACCTAATGGATTCTATACGTTAACTCCTTAATAAACCCTAGGCTGCAACTCATGTTGGTCAATCTGATCATTCAACCATCTAAAATTTCATCATGAAGCTTCAATATAACTTCAAAATCTGTTTCATAGTCCACCTTATATTTTTACCATTTATATCAATTCCCATTCTAATCCGTAGTATCTCAAAACTTCTCATATCCACTTCTTTACTAGCATAAGTTTGAGATAACTTTTAAGCACTCCTTTAGACATGCATGGACTTTGCAAGCAAATGATCAAAAGAAGAAGGAATAAATAGTTCGCTAAAAGAAAAGTCAATTAATTATAAACCACAGAATAAAGCAATGTTTGTTACTACCTGCAATGATTAGTCCAAAGGCATGCATGCCTCTATCTAATATAAGTTTCCAAATTTTCCAATGCTGTATAAGTTATGTCATGATCACACTTGAAGATGAATTTATGAAACTCCATAATTTCATCTCAAAGTAGAGAAAACTATGTCAGATAGCCTAGTGCAGATGATCTCAATAATAGAAGATATGGTTTAAAGAAACAGAATAAAACAATAATAAGCTGACACATGAAGACATATGTAACAGAACGAGAAATATTACAGGAAACTTACTGCGTTTGGCTTTCTTTTTTAACACTGATCGTGAAGCTTTAGTAGATTGACCACCACCACGACTGACCTGTTTATAATTTGCATCATTCCCTGAATTCTGAGACTTCAGAGAAGAGTCCCCAGACAAATTGTTGGAGGCTTCCTCAACCGTCTTAGCAATGTTCTGATCTTGCTTTCGAGCATCATGCAAATCAGAAGACTCCCTATGAAATTGATTCTGATTTTTTGCTAAATCAGAGTGGTCCCCTTTATCATTTTCAGAATCATCGTATTCTTCATATTTAGTATCGTGAAATTCAACATTATCATCGTACTCATCACCCACATCAATAGATTCTGTACCATTAGATTGCTGTTTTCTATTTCCAGTGTCATCTCCTGATTGGCCCATAGACTTCAAAGATGCCTCATATTCTGCTTCATACATTTTTAATTCATTACGACCTGCTTCATTGTACAACCCAATCCCTTTCTGTTCTGAGCTCTTATGAGGATCATCACCAGAGATTTTCTTGTTCCTGCTATCCAGTTTTACAGCAGATTCATCTCTAGCATCCATGTTAGCATGCCCTACTACATCCTCATTGTAATCATCATCCCTTCTCCTATCATCCTTGTCCCAATATCTGGAATCTCGTCCACGTGCTGTTGAACCCTTTCCAAAACCAAGGACTTTAAATGTACTTGTCCGTGTCACGTTTGTAAGAAAATCAATATCATTCTTCAAGTCATCATCCATGGCATGGTGACTATTAACTTCTGCGCCAGTACATACATAGTTCTTTAGCGATTTAACTATTATTTCAGAGCCATCAATATTGTGAAGTGAGAATGAACCAAGCAATCTTGCTTTTCATAAGCAAATAAGGGAATCAGTCATGGCACGAAAAGCTATTAAGCCACAAGAAGCTCAAACCATAAATTTAACAAGCAATGTAAATTGTCCTCGTTTTGAAGTATTACTTAAACCTATAGATTCCAACCGGCTCTAATATAACTAGGCTTACTGTTTTCTCAAAAAAAAACAAACAAACTAGGCTTACTGAACGTGAACTATAATCTTCTCTTTATTGATATTGAAAGAAACCAAAGCTAAAAATACAACTTTCTTAGCTTTTTCCACACTTTCCAGACAACCAAACGGAGAAAATTATACTAAAAATCAAATAAATAAATATATAACACAAAGTTACCCATCCCTCAACTGAAATTGATTAAATCCTACACAGGAAAAAACACTGACATTATTGGAATTTAATGATTTTTCTTCTCAAAATTGAAGACCAACTGACCTTTACCATTATCGTCATTGCGATTACTAAATCCGGAGATGTAAAAATAGGTTAAGATGGTGACGATGAGAACGAGAAAGAGGACAAAAACAACGGAAACGATGGCCAGGCGGAGCTTATCGGACCGAGCCGATCGCCGAGCCCTAAGAACCTGCTTGTTGTACGGTGTCGACCGAATCCCTATCGACATATGATCGGCGCCGTTTGAGGAATTGTGGTGGTGGAGTGCGCCGTATCTTTCCGTTCCCGATTGCCTGTACTGAGCCATTGCAGCATTGTATAATTTAATTAAAAATAAAAAATTTAATTATTTATATCAATTCATAAATTTTTCAGTCTTTCGGCCATTAAATTCTCTGAAGAGTGAGTGAGATAACCGAAAGTCTGCATATTTCAAAGAAAATGGAAAAGGGACAACTTTATTTTAGTCCCTAATGTTTTAAAAAACAACAAATAGAGATATAATGTAGAAATATTATGAAATTAGTCCCTCACTTAGTCACTTTAGTAGTTTAGTTGTTTTCTAATTTCAACGAAGTCCTTTCATCGAGGGACTAAGGTATTATAAATAATAAAAATATGTACATATGTGTTGTTTTATAAAATGTTAGGAACTAAAATATCATAAAAACGAACATCGTATTTTTTACTAAGGGGAATGACAAATACTCCTAAGTTTTGCACAAAAATCATACACCCCCTCCATCGACGTGGTAATGATCTCAGTCGATTATGTTCTGCAATCAATGGTCTTGTGGTAATGATCTTAGTCGATCATGTTCTGCAATCAATGGTCTTGATCATTGTCACGTCGATGAAAGAGGGGTGTATGATTTTTGTGCAAAGTTTAGGGGTATTTATCATTCTCCCTTTTACTAATCGGGATCCGAAAAGATAAAACGTTGATGCCGATTTGGATTTGTTTGATATCATAAGTAGAGCGACTGATTTTACGAGATTGCCCTGTGGTTCAATTTTCTTTTTACGTCAGAAACAGCTTGCCAGTACTCAAGCAGCTGTATTCCAATTCGGTGGCATTATTGGTACGAGGCAGGTGGATCACATGCGTCAAGCTCAAGCAGCTTGTGATTGTGATAAGGTGCAAGTGTTAATAAAAATAATAATTATAATCTTAGATATTAGGATATATATGAATTTATTGAAAATTATCTCATTTATTATTATTATTATTATTATTATTATTATTATTATTATTAATTCAAACAAAAAAAGAAAAACAGATCAAATGTCAATATCATTACATTATTTGATTGAAATATAGAATTATGGAGGAAAAATAATTAATTATATTTTTTAGATCAAACTACCCTCTAATTATAATGTTATTAATATTTATTAATAAATTAAATTTTTTAGTTTTTATTTTTTATTTTTGTATGTAATTTAATTTATTTTAATTTAAAAATATTTATTTAGAATTTTAATTCAAAAGGGAAAATAATTAATTATATTTTAGATCAAAATACCCTCTAACTATAATTTTATAGATATTCATTAATAAATTAAAATTTTTATTTTTATTTTTAAGTTTGTATTACTTTAATTTATTTTAATTTAGAAATATTTTAGTTAAGAATTTAATTTAAATATATTTACTAACTATTATTAACATAAAAATTATAATCAATATTGACTTAATTTTAGACTAGATCTAATGATTTGAAAATTTTATCTCAATTTAAGTTTAAAAAAAAAACTTTTTTTAAACTTTCACTATAAAAGAAAAATTAGTACATATCAATAAACTCCTTTAGAATTTTAACTTCTCAAACAAAAGATTTCGAAGAGATTGAACCCATCTTTGCCAAACGGTGGATAGTTATATTGCAACCCTAAAACACATTAGTGGATTTGAACAAGTTTCTTGGATTTCAAATTGAGAAATTAGTATCCATCCTATTTCATCGTTATAGGAGTGTTCTGCTTGATAGGTTCAATAACTAACAATGCATATGATTCCACAATAATTGGCAAGAGTTATATGTTGATGGCTATTTTCATCTGTTGAATTGTGAAGCTTCAACCACCTTCACACAGTCATTGTATTATCGGTGCAAAGATGCGGCCACGGGAATCTATTTGGCTGCATTTTTTGTAATATACCGCAGGCTTACCTTTGAGCTACACTTTGGCAATAATGTATCCATATTCAGTTTAAAAAATGTCGAGGGCTATGAAGGAGGACACACCTTAAACAGTATGTATCGTTGTTTGTATTCGTGTATGATATGGACACACTTCCCGATATGGCAAAATACGTATTCCACATGTAAAGACACATCAAACAAAAATAATAATTTTGGATAGAGTTCTTGTTGTCTCAAATAAGGTCTGTTACTATTTATTAGACAATCAAAATACTATTATTTGTTACTAACATAATGAAAATACGGAATTCCTTAACTAAGCAATTATACGAAAATTCCAAATAATAACAATAAGTAATCTATTAACTAATTAAATATAATTTAAAATCAATAAATGACACAAATAGATAAAATACAAAATTTAACGAGGTTCGGTATAAATACCTACGTTCTCGCGCCGCAAAGAATCCACTATCTTCAATTTTGTAACTTTACAACTTCTTTTGGGCCATAATATAATTACTCAAAAGATACAAATCAAAATCAAAGATATTTAACACTAAGGGACTTTAGTGAAAAAATCTCAAGGGCTCTTTAGAAAAAAGTCATTAATAGAAGACTTATATTTTGGACACACATACAAATCAACTTATGGTCTCTTTTTATAATAAAAAGACAAGCTAACAATCAACCAACTTGAACAATGTGGGACAATAACCAAATCCCACATATATATCCTCAAAAACGCAAACGGCCTCATCCAAGAAGCCATACCTTCCATATAAACCTAACAAAGCAGATTGTTAAGCCATTCTTCACAATTAAGCCTACAACCAAACTGCCTCGTCAATATTCAACAAATCACATGACAATAACCCACCCAAAGTAAACTGAGTCGGAGCAAAACCACAGTTCCTCATATCAAGAAACATTCTCAAAGCTTCCTCTACATATCCATATCTACTGTAAGCAATAATTATGGTACTAAACGACACCAAGTTTCTAGTCCGCATCCCATCGAATACCTTTCGTGCAGTTGATAGATCACTGAGATGCATAGAGAGATGATTGTTGTAAAGAAATATGGATTGGTTAGGGTTTGATCCCAAAGTGACCCATACAATTTCCTTTTTAATTTTGAACAACCTAACTTAAGTACTAAGATTTTGACATAAGGGGAATTCCAAATTCCCCCTAACATTTGTCTCAAAAACAATCATTCCTCTCTTTTTTGTTGATAAAATCTAAACCATTAATTAAATTAAAAAAATAAATGAATGAGATTTTGTCAACAAAAAAGAAAGGGGTGATTATTTTTTGGATAAATATAAGGAAGAATTTGGAATTCCCCCTAACATATGATGATGACATATTAATATAATTTTGACATATCTCGCAAGATTTTGACATATGATGACGGTAATATGATTTTGACATATTCTCATTATATTATGTTAATTTTTACATGAAGAGGTATATTAATTTCTGGCTTAATGATTTCGTCTCTAGAAAGGCGAATAAACGAGAACCTAAGTGAAATTAACCCCATATATGCATACGCACATTATAAAATATATATATATATATATATTGCATACATAAAAAAAGTTGGGATATGGCAAAAAGAATGCAGTGCATGCATTATGGATCAATTAAATCATCACGATCCAACCAAAAAGAATTTGTTTTGTGTTGATTACCGGACTTCCTTCCCACTTACATACACTTAACCAACCAAGAGACAGAAACGTAAAAGTAAGTCGATTTGATTTAATCATATATATACCATATGATTACGTGAAAAATAAATCGAGGTAGATCGCATATTAATGCAATGAAATAAATAATAATCCTATTATAGCATACAAAATGTTTATGTCGACTATATATGCCAATAATGTAATATGTATATATACACACAAAATGGTGCTTTTGCGTTAGAATTATTTCATCCTGTAAAGATATATATCTACTAATTAGTATCTATATTAATATAAAGGAACAAGAGAGATGCATATCTTAAGCTTGTTGTTGTTAGTTGTTAATCTTTAATTTTCATCTGATGGATTATTAATACAAAATTGTATTACATTTTATATGTTTGATCATATGACGTTGATTAAGTTGATCTTAAAAATTATATATATTTAAAAAATTAAAAATGAAATGGTATTGTCAGTCAAATTAATATGTAATATCTATAAAATATATAAATATTTGCAAATGCAGCAATACTACTAGGTACACTCTTACGTCGCCCTTAGCTTCTTAAAATTTTTAATTCATTTATTATGTATTCATGCAGGACCACATACGTATACAGCAAGCATATATGATCAAATGTATATATTTTCCTAATAAACGTGATAAAAACTCTCATGATATATATATATAGGTTGGCTTTCTATTATTGTTGTTAGGGAGTCTTTTTGAACCCATCATATATACTAAATAAGAAGAAGTTAATTTAGGCATATTTGGGTTTAAATATCGAGAAACAGATCAAAGTATTACACAATATTGCATTCCTGATTATTTCAGAACTTGAATTACATGTCAAAATCTCGAATTAACCCTAAAAATTGCCCTTGTAGTTGCTGCTGAATCCATCATCGCCTAGCTTGCAGGAAGCTATCCTCAGTAAGAAATTCATTAACAAATAGATTGGGATTTTAATGGTGTTTAGGGTCTGGTCCTCCAGGACTCCGCCTCTTTGAGTCATAAGTGCCGTGGAAACTTTCTTCATCTCCCAGTTTTATCTTGAGCTCTCTTGTTTTTTCAATCAATTCCCTCCAAATTTCGGCCACGTCGTTCTTCCTCTCAGGATAGGGCTGAAGTGGTCTACTTTCCAAACCTGAGAATAATATCAGAAAAAGTAAAGAAAGACGTACCCAGAACTTCATGATGCAGGCCATTTCTATTTTTATGCGATGATGGAACTGATTCAAAACTGGCTTGACCTCCATCTCCTTTTATAGTAGTTCGCTGTGTTCTTTTGGATGTATATCCAGACAAAGTGGATGTCAAATGGGTCTACGTAGCTTGTCTTGTTTTAAGTGGATGACTTGATCCTTCCAATTAATTTATCCATTTCATTTTAGAGCACATATATTTGATCGATTGGCAGCCAATGTTTAATCAGATATATATGAGCTGTCCAATTCATTAAATTCTCTCTTAACTGAAACAAAAATATACCTACGACTTTGAATCCATCCTCATTCTCATTATAAACAGATATATAGAAGTGTGAGTCTAGTCAGTCTTCAGTACCGCTTCTGCTATTGTAAAGGTTGCTCTCCAGAGCCAACCTTTCTCATCATGAAATGTTTTTCTGAGGTCTTGAAAGGACAACCATTTTCCGTTTTGAATTCTTGTAAGCATATGCATATTGTCTCCACTCAAATCAGTATTTGAATAATGTTAAATACTTTTTACTTTGCTTTTGTCTGTAATAGCTTTTTCACTGCTTCTAAACAAAGGCTGGCCTAGTTGAATTTTGTACTCTTTGCATGCATGTGCTGATAGATCCCAAAACTTTGACAGTGAGAATTGAGAAAGAGATGAGGGAAGTTAGGATTTAACTATGAATCTCAGATACATATGCACCCATGCACACTGTAATGAAGCATTTGGATTCGTTCATGAGAAGACAGAGAATAAAAAGGATTCTCCTCTGTTAATACAGCTCGTAAGGAAATCATTGTCTGTTTAAAATCTGTACACAGCACAAGTTATCAAAAAGATTAGTGACAATGTAATCATCTCTCATACGGTCAAAGTAATGATATTTCACCTAGGGTTTCACTTTTCCACTGAGATCAATGCTCACCGTTGTTTTGCTAAATAATATGCTTGCATGCAAGATGCCTGATCGATAGCAATTTCCAAGTGTTTGAAATAGCCAAATATTATTCCACTCCTATCATAAATACACATAGAAGTAAAAATAAAAAATCGACAATCTCCTAGCATTAAGAAGAAGTGATCGAGCCTTTCTAATCTCTGACTCTGAAGAAATGGTATGCAACCGAAGTTGCTGGAGAAATAATCAGTAATCTTGTAACCTTTTTATATATATATCTATAAACATTAAACAATATAAATACATGAAAGAGATATTTATCCTAATTTATCAGAGATAAACAATCCAGTACCTGTGACATGCAGTATATTTACTAGCCTATTCCTATATGCTTATTAGTGTATATTTCAATTTCTAAGTATTATTTTTTTATTAATAGCCAACCAACCAAGGAAAGATCAGTGATCACTATGGGTGATGATCCATTTATGTTTAGGGTATAAGTGAGTAAAATTACTCGTGAGTTACTCAAATTTGATTTGACATATATACGAATTTGATTCAATAATAATCAAGTTGAACTTAAATTCGAAAAACTCAAATAATTCTTTGAATCCGTGAGATTCGTAAGTCTAATAGAGTATTTACTATTTTATATAATTTTAAAATTATTTTTATAATAATAATATAAAATGTTATAAAGCTAGTAGAGTCGAATAAAAAATAAGGATTCGAATTTAGTTGAATCAAATTCTAAGTATATCTATTGTCTTAATAAATTAAGTTAGATTACGAAAAATATAGACTCGAGTCATTCAAATTTCAATTCTTTAAACCAAATCAAATTCAAATTATTTACAGGATCATCTTGATTTGACTCAATTATACTCCTCTCTTAATGCATGCTTTATGCTTAGACTAGGATTTTGGAAATCTACTTAGTCCTCCCAAGCCAGCTTCAGCCATTTGTTACCACAAACACACTCATTAAACATTAAACAAGAACATGTTACGTTGACGAATCAATAGCCACTGAAGAGATACTGATGAGAAATTAATACAAAAATACCATCTACAATATGTATAAATGGATAATGATCATCACCCATCGTTCATCCTTTCTTTTATATCCATATCATTTAGCCCTCCGCTGGGTTTAAGAAACAGTTATTAATTAATACAAAATCAATTAACAAAACCAAATTTGTTCTAATGCAGTTTAGAAGGGATCAATGCCGAAAGTGCACCTTCACTGAATTTTATATATAACCCAGTTTAGGTCAATCGTGGAGAATCTTGGTTATTTTTTTCTTTTAAAAAATTTTTTTTACCAACAATAAATAACAATCATAATTTAAAAGTACAAAATTTAATGATATAAACAATAAAAATAATATTAAATATACAGCTTCAATCATATAAATTAATGTGTCAAAATTATATTATTATCACAAATTAATTAAAATTAGCTGTATTATTTCACTAACAATTATCCCTATGTTTTACCAACAGATCAGTTAGTCAAATGATATCATCATCCTCCAAGCCAAGAAAAAACTAACAGTAAGATAATTCTCACTATTAATCTCACTAATTATAAAGTTCTTATATTTATTTATCAACAAGCTAGTGGTACACATTACGTATTCAGCCTTTTTTCATTTTCCCAGCACGGAAAACAATTGATCAACAATTGCACCAAAATTAATTAAAAATTTAAAAGAGGTTGGAGAGTCAAAGCTTTTTAGAGATATATTATATTATATTTAGATGTTTATTTAAATAAATTTAATTATATATAATGTCTTTCTTTGCTATCCATCCTCCGGCATGGTTAGTGAATTGTGACAATTATTTTTTAACGAAGGTTTTTGGGATGTGGATGAGGATACTCACAAAGCACTATAATTAATTGTTTGCCGTATTAAATTTCATATGATGGAAAGTAGACGCATCAAAAGTTGATCTCTTGCTTTCAGGATTTATTTTAATTCATGATCTAAAAAATGTTCTCGATGGATTCATAGACAGATTCCGGAATCTTGTTTCCGTGGTTTCATTGGTTAAATTTGCTGCATTTCTTTTTCAGAAAATGAAAGTAATTAAGTTTTGAGTTGAGGAATTAGCTTATTGCTTTACGCTCAATGGAGTCGCAACACAGGGAATTAATAACGGCAACTGAATCAGAGGAAAATTTGTATTGATTATGGTATTAATTAATAACATATAATTAACAGCTATATCAGAAAGAATCCAAAAACAATAATATGTATAATCATCGGAATCCCATCCTCAACGACTTGGCCTTATCTCCTTCTCTTAAAGTTAAATCGATATCCTCAGCAGCTCTTCTCTTTCGAGGATTGGATGTAGAAATTGAAACAGATGAAGGAAGAAGAATTTGAGCACAATTATTTTCTTGATTTGAACTTGTTTGAACTGAGTTGTTGAAGAGATTTGAAATGTCTGCAAGAGGAACTCTCAATGTTCTTTTAAAGGTTTTCTTTAAAGATGGAGTTGTTGTTGGAACTGGGTTGATTGGATTTGCAGAGATTAATGGAGAGGGAGGGATATTTTCTTTGTTGTTCTCCATTTGGGTTGCTGAGTTTGTGAGTGAAGACTTGCGAGCTATTTGTAATTGTAATGGTGTTTGATTTTGGAGGGATGATTCAGATTTGCTGGAAGTTTTTATTTTTTCTTTCAAGTTTAAAAATTTTGGATTTATGAATTTGAGTTTCAAACAAGGAGGGAGATGAATTCTAAATTTTATGTACTGGGTTGTTGCCGATTAAATTTTTGTTAGAAATTGAAAATGATCAAAGGAGGGAGTTTTGGATTTGGGAATTTTAGCATAGGACCAGGAGACAAAATGTAAGAAATTTCGGCGCCGACTGGAAGGAGGCAAAAACAAATGAAATGGCAATGGAAATCTGGAATCGGGTTGGGCTCTTAAAACTTATGGGCTGCATGTAGCCAACAAGCCTCCAAAAACTAGTAAGGCAAATCATATGCTGAATACACTGAAAATGCTTACAATTACACCCACCTTCGGCCAGTGGATTTAAATGGTCTAGACCCAGAGAGTAAAACTGACCCACTTGAAACCAAATACAACTACAGCATTTGAATAAAAATTTTCTTTTTCTTTATGCTATGAATTTTAAGTTGAGCAAGTTGTTGACAAAAGTTTGCAGTATGAATTTGAAGCGTAAGTATTGTCTCTTCTATTGTTTCACCAGAGGGACAAAAACAGCTCAGCTCAGTATAAGTTAGAGACAAGACACAGCGAGAACAGGAATGTTAGAAGGAAAGAAAGGAAAGACGTTCTCCATTGGTTGCCTTCTTTCTTTCACAAACCTTCCATTTTCATGAGCCCAATAGAAAGTTAAGAAATAAATAAAATAAAACATAAAAAATTTCTACTAATATGTTAAAGATGATTGGATAAGCAGTGACCTCACCGTATGTTGGACGAATATCATCCGTTTTTACAGGTGGCCCAAGATGTTGAGATGATAGGGGTCGAAATCTCTTAATTACACTCTTATCTGTCATAAAGAAGACAATGATTTGAAACCGATGAATTTAGCTGACTTTTCCAGCTTGAATGGCTTTCGTTTCAAAGTTTTGGCTTTCGACTTTTTCACTTTAACCCACAACTTGTGATTAAAGAAAGCATGAGTTTTGGGTTTCACCATTAGCACGCTTAGCTAAGGGAGAAATTTGCAAAACAAGATTAGTAGATGTTCTATTCTCATTCTCTGAAAGAAGCTCTGTTTGAAAAAGGAAAAAAAAGGAAAAAGGAACAAGAGAATGTCGAAAAGCAATTGTTAAAGCATATGTAAACAGATAAAGGATTCAACCAATTTCATGGCTGAGAAGCTTTGACAGTGATGAGTCTCTTCTCGACTTGCAAAAGTCACAGTCACACAGTAAATCAAAGATAGTAGTCTCTGGACCCACCAATAATATGATTATCAAAATTATCCAAGCCTACCATCGTTGATCGTTCCCATACTTCAAAAATCTCCTCAACTATATATGTTATATTCCAGTATTGCCATATGTATTACTGCATCATATACGTATCAACGTTCGCCAGACATATAAATCTATGCTGTAACAATTACAATTAGCATTATGAATATAAATATAAATATATATTTTAGCTTATTGTTTACAATTATAGATTATTTATAATTTGATCCTAACATATTATGAATATGCATGTGTAATGTTGTTTGGAAATGAATAAAACTTTTACTTGCCCTTTTTTTAAATACATTATGAGTTTCCCACTAATATTTACCGTCATAACGCCTTTAAAACTTAATTTGTGGGAAATTGCTTGGTAGAACTTGGATTTTTACTGCCTTTCTCTCTTCATGACCTTAGATATTGATAGCAACAACACTTCCCCCGTGTAAGAACAATAACGGCTTTTTACTGATCATTCAAGCACTTGCCAAATGGCATACATGTTCTAAGACAGCTGGTTAATTAACAACAAAAATATAACATAAATCGTCTTCTTCCCTATCTCTCTTGATCTATGTATAACGAACTGTTAGTTGCGTGCATAGTAAATACGGGGATAAAAGGTGTTGTCAATTCTTACAAGTTGGACATCATTTGCTTATTGGTTCTACAGCAACCCCATTTCATGCGCGTGCAAGCAATCATTTAATGTTCGATATGCCACGCACATACATTTGATGTTGATTGTGACAACATTTATGGTTACTGTTTGCTTTGAATATTATATATTAATCAGCATATGTTTTTTTGCTCTTCCTAGTTGGCTCTCACCAAGAAGGTAAAACTTTAGAACACAAAAGTAAAATGTTTCTCTTGGGTCTCAACCATATATCACGACAAGAAGCTTTCATTATTTGGTGATCTTTAAAATATATCTGTAGTTATAATACCTGTACAGTGTTGTTGTTGTTGATGTGTTGATTTGGTGTGAGTTTAACATCATCAGAGTTTAAGTTAAATGATAAAACGTCACATGCATGTTCTAATTATATGTAGAATTAATAGAAAACTTTGCCAGATAATAAAATAATGAAGGAAAGTGATATATAGCTGGTATTCTTGATTGAATAGAAAGAAACAGAATTATGCGCAGGAATATGGTGCATGCATCTCTTTTTTCTGAGTGCATGTGCTCTCTTATAAGTTATTGGTAACTTCTCTGGAGGCCCTAAAAGTTTAACACAGTATTTCATAATGACATTATGGTTAAGAATGACAGAAGGCTGAGACACATGCAACGCGACAACGATGACAACAAACAACAATAACTACTTGGCAGTAAGTACTGGTCCGTATGTATATGTATAATAAATGGGATGCTTCAGAATCATCTGTGTAATTGAATTCTCTCTAATATAATCTATGTAATTGAATTCCCTCTAGTAAATCTATCTCTCAGCGTATAAGACATTTAGATAAATACACGACGTTCACAGATAAAAAGAGAAATGCAGAATACATCAACTGGACATTAACATCATCGTCATATATATAGTCTTGGATCACGAGCTTGATTTGTGGTTTTCACGTTTTTAACAGAGATGAAAGCAGCTGATCTTCAGGTTCAGGGTTCCGAGGCCATTGTCCTTTGCATTGCCATACAAAAAATCAAAACGATAGCTTTTTGTTTTTCATTTTTCTCAGAATAGATTCAACATCAAAATGAATTCACAGACACAAGCAGTTATATGTCAGTGTGTTTAATATGCAACTTCAAACATTTTGTTATTGTCCTTAATTATTATGGGTAGCAGTTAATTACAAAGTAATGCTATTCATCTTTATATTTTAAATAACATGAAACTCTTCTATTAAATGGTTAAAATATATAACAAATAATTTTTAAAATTATAAAACTAATTATTTAATAAATAAATACCACTTTACTTATCACATTAGTTAAGATATATTTTTAGGACAAATAATATTAGCAAATAGAAACAAAATTGGTTGGTAGTGATCATCATAGGTAGATTGAAATACACATCAAATTAAAATTTGGATAGGATAGTTATGCAACTACTTAAACCTCTGTCGATAACAAATCCCCATTATTAAAGCAACTTAAATTTTATACCATTAAAAATGCTGAAGAAATTAAATTAATATTCTTTAAAAAAGAATGTTCATTTTTAGTAATAACAAAGCAATCAAGACAAAAAAAATGTCTTCTTTGTTTTATGAAATTCACAGGCAAACATGATTGTTGTTAAAATTGCTTACAGCTCATTGAAAAGCTGAAGAAGAAAAGAAAAGAAAAGGTCTCAAAAAAAGCAAAGAAGAACCAAGATATGTCGAAGAATTGAAAACAATTGTCATTTGAATCCCTTTGCATATGCATTAATGAAGTTGAAAATAATAAATTAAACTGTCCATGCTACAAATCTAGCGCAAAAAGCTTTTTGATAGACGTGTTAAAATTGAATGAACATTTATTACAATCACGAATTAATAGGTTTAAATCAAAAATCAAAATTTGGTTAAATCTCTTTATTGAAATGTGCAAAGATTCAACAAATTAGTTAATTCTTCTCCAATAATGCCATCAGTCATGACTACATCTATATAATTGCTGCACTCTACGATTACATAGGCCTTTGATTTGTGAAATTTATTACGCAGTTATCCATTGAGAGTCTACTTCTATTAGGGTTAATTTATTATTATAATGTGGTAACTTGTAAGACATAAATATTATGAGATAAAGTTTTAAATATTAAATAATAATTTTAAAAAATGGGAGTTTCATTAAAAAATCAGTGTTATTAATTTTTTCAAACTTAATTTTGTGTATCAGTGCAAAATATTACAAATGAAATGAAATTTGATTAATGAAGGGATTAATGCAACACTAATGTTTATTTTAAATATGGCCATAATTTTTAAAATAGAAGTTTTCCTCAAATTAAAATTTTTCATATAATATATAAGGGATTAAATCGTTATTGTTGTAAAATAAAATTTTCAAATATTAATATAATTGTAAAAAATAACATTAATCTTATTGTAAATTAATATTATTGAATATATTTTTAACTTCAATTTAAAACTATAACACAAGCACATACCACAATCTCAAAGAAAAGTTAAAACACACAATTTTTTTGACTATTTATCATTTTTATATAGCGCAATACTATAGTAGATTACGGGGTACGAGTTAATTAATGTGATGTAAGTTACAACACGTACTGGTCTCACATATATTCCTAAAATACATTTTATTAATATTTCTGGAATAATAATAATAATAATAAGAACAAGAATAAGAATATGACCATTATTTTATTATTTTTATTTCAGTTTTTTAAGAAAAAAAGGAAGAAAAAGAGGTGGCATGCGATGCAACCAATATGGTCCGAGAGGAAGGCTCCCCCTCCGGTGGAAATCTTTTCTTGACTTTGAATGGATTTCAAATTTTAATAGCCAGATTATGTAAATCAGTTATAATAATAATAATGCTTAAATATAAAATTGTAAAACTTAATGATTTCATGTATTTAACTTTTTTATGCAAATTGATGGGAATAAATTATGTTAATATTATTTATTTCATATAATTTATTTTTTTATTCTCGTAAAATATCTTTTCTTTTGTTCTTGTAAAAATATAAAATAAATGTGATAATAAAATATTGCTACATTAATTGTATTAGTAAATTTGTATAGAAGTTTGATACACCTATGAAAAATTGTATTGATCGAACAATCCGTCATTAAAAAACAAAAAGGGAGAACAGTTTATCTTTTTCAAGTTGGGAAGAAAATATATAGTTTATCATGAAATGGAAACAACTTCATCTTTAGTTCCCTTCTTTCTTCTCCATTAAAAGAATTCTTTTTCTTTTCATCTATCTATATACACGTGTCTCAACGAAGTGGCAGGGGCGGCTGGTGATTATCCAAGCATTTTCTAAAGGAACCGAAGAAAATGACAGTAGCTTAGCATTAATCTCTTTTCGCCAAAGAGAGAGAGAGACCGCACTCCCTGCAACGAGGAATGGTGAGTTGTGGGCATTTTTAAAATCTCACAAGCTCTCAAAATCCTTTATTTTATTATAACTTTTCCTAACTTGGTGTTAGTAATCAAAATGGGAGAGTTACGCAGCTTATAATGCTTGCTTCTACTTTGAAGGAAAATTATATTACTATAATTATTGTAATGTGCGATTCACAGACCAAGTTTAGGGCAATTATTGGTCCACTGAACTCGAGTATTTTTCTAAAAGTCTATGCCCTAATCTGATGTAAATTAACATAGTAATCACCCATGCATATTAACTGCAGTGATTGAAAATATTGTATTGTATGACAAAGAAATCAAGAATATTAATTATCCCTACGCAGTATGTATTCTAACCTGCGATGTTATACTATTGATTTGTGATTAATTATAATCTTAGTGCACTTTGAGAAACGTTAAGAAAAGTTTTAAGGTTCCATTCATAATCAATTATGTTGCAATCGAAAACCTAGCTACTCAGATATTTATGGGACGAATACTTTTCTTTTCTTTACATCAGTGCAGAAAGGAAACCATTCTTTAATTTTCGGAACAAAGGCGGCAGCGGCAGCGGCACCAGTAGGAGCTAGATGCAGCAAGCCACAGACTAATAAACTTAATTCTTGTTAATTTGCAGGTAGAAGTAGTGCTTGTCTTTAATGTTTGTGGCTTGTTTGACAGCTAATTGGTTCATATTTATAAACGTAGAGAAGAGGAGTCCATCTCATGAAGAATTGGGATTTTATTCTTATTAACTTTAAGCTGATATAATTCTTTTTTTTTTTCTTTTAATTATATAATTTTGCAAAGGATTATATGTTGAAATTGAAAAGGATTATGGAAAAATGTATTGGGAGGGCAAGGGGGAATAGGGTTTGTCGTTTCCTTCAGTGAAGCCACCCATATCCAGTTGAGTAGTGTAAAGTGTAAACTACAAAAGTACACAGATTGAAAAGAAACAGAACCAAAAATAAAATTAAAAAAAAAAAAGGCTGTTAGATATCATTATCAAAGCCTTCAAAAGGAGTGAGTGGGAGAGTTGGCCATTTGGGTCATTTCCTTTTTAGTCATGGCTCTAATCATATAACTCATTACCAACAATTCTCGTTACCAATTAATTAAGTTTGAGTCCCCTCGCCCCCCAAAAAATAATCAATATTCAGAAATCATAATGTTTTTAATTATTTCAACTAGGTTTTATCATTTGTAAAAATTATCTCTAGCTAACAACTTTTCTTATAAACTACTATTAACTTGAATCCATGTAAAATTCACATGATAACAAAATATAACATATTTTATACTTTCACTTAAGTGATAAGAGTTGGTGTTATATTTATTTGCGTTTTGTGAGGTTGAAATGACAAAAAAATCTTTAATCTCTCTTCTCTGACCGAAGTCGGCTACCCTTTGCCGAAGCATTCACATCTCTCATTAGGGTAAGGTATTTTTCTCCCGCTTACTTCTATTCTATGCGACACCAAATATCGTTTTCATTCATCCTCTTTTCCTAATTCCTATTCTACGAGAAACTCTACAAAAATTCTTATTTTTCCATAATTATTCAGTGTCAAAATCCAAAGGATTTTAGTTTTAGTTTTAAATTTTTAACCAATTTTTCTTTCAGTAGATATACCATCTGAAAGTTGATGTTGTACTTGCTAGTTTTTTTTTTTTTCTACAGACTACATAAAGAAACCCACCATCTTGGTTCATTTACTTTTGTTGAGATCGAAAAATAAATTTGATTTATAATTTCATTTTTTTGGTTTTGGATTTATTGGTGTTTGTTTGGTATGAAATCTGGAGAATGCAATGTCAGTTTTTTAGAATCAGCTCCAGTAACAGAGTTACCAACTTTCAGGGGTGTGATTCCAGTTGCAGATGAAGAGCGGCAAGCAACAACAGCAGATGGAGTGAAAGGTCATGCCATGATTTTTTTTAGTACTACAAGAACACTGTAAGAAAGCAAAAACTTTTGGAACAGCAAAATCGGAAGGTCTAGAATCTGGATTTTCATAGTAATCAGCAGCAACCACAGAAGTCTACCCACCAAATCGTACGCCTAATACCACAAGAAACACAGCAACAAAATTCAGGCACATACTATCATCAACGACAACATCTTCGAGTACAACAGAGCCAACAACCATATGGGCAAGCCGTAAATTCCCTCGAGACGCAAGTACCAAATAATCTGTCTTTAGACCAAACAGCTGATTATCCAAAAAATAGAGCAAGAATGAGAATGAAGAGCACTGAAGGAGAAATAGTTCAAGTCCAAGGAGGTCACATTGTTCGATCCACAGGCCGAAAGGACCGCCACAGCAAGGTCTACACTTCAAAAGGTCCTAGAGATCGAAGGGTCCGGTTATCTGCACACACTGCTATTCAATTTTATGATGTTCAAGACCGTTTAGGCTATGACCGACCTAGCAAAGCTGTCGATTGGCTCATCAAGAAGGCTAAGTCTGCTATTGACAAGCTTGCAGAGCTACCACCATGGCACCCTAATACTGGTAATAGTGCTGCCTTGGAATCTGGGCCTAATGTTGGCTCAAGTGAAATGGCAATACAAGAGCAATCAGAGTCATCTGGCTATAGTTTTCAGATCCATAGGCAACTGGGTAACAGCACAAACAATGATTCATCTTTTATATCACCCCCCTTAGACAGTAATGCTATAGCAGATACCATAAAATTTTTGTTCCCAACGAACACCACTACCTCATCTATCAACTTTCAGAACTACCCGGCTAATATAATCACAAGACCTACACACCCAACTGATGATCTTGGCCTATCACTTCATTCTTTTCATGACTCTGATCTACTTCATGGCCAGTCACGTGGAGATTCAAGTCACACAGCTTCAACAGATCAGACCCTTTTTGCTGGCTCAGCTCCAGTTGGTTTTGAGGCTAATTTTCAGCGAATGGTAGCCTGGAACAATGAAACGAGCACAGAAAATAGAGATGGTGGTTTTTTATTCAACTCGTCATCATTGTCACCACAACAAGCATTAGAATTTTCTCACAGGGGACCCCTTCAGTCCAGTTTCACGCAGTCTGTCCGAGCTTGGGCTGATATTCCTATTGACTCCACCGACCATCATCATCACAAAGCACAGGAAATTCAACAGTCTTCAATCTTTGGTAACCGGTTTGTGTCCGACGGATTGACAGGGTTTAGCATTCCCGCTCGAATTCATGGTGAAGATGAAAACAGTGATCGTAGGGCTTCCTCTTCTTCTCCCCAGTCTCACCGCTGATAATTTCCAAGGTACTACTGCTAATTAATGATACTATCTGTCAAGAGTTTCTTTCTTCAAATTGACTTATGCTTTGAGGCTTAAAGGTAATATATCCGTTGATGTAACTCGAATTCCAAATAAAAAATACTTTTTATTTTTCCAGAATTTATTCAAAGAAAGAAACTTGTGAATTTTCTCCCCTAGTCCCTGTTTTTTCTAGTTTCAGTAGTGTAGTACCTCTCATGTTCAAGTTCAACTTATTTGCTGAGTGAGTAATATCTCAATTCTATTTCTTTGTGAACATTTCTTCAATGCCTTGCCTGTCTTTCGTATCAACGAAAAATCATGCTGAAAACAGTAGTAAATTTGAATGAAATAAACAAGAACAGAACAGAAAAGAGAGCCGTGATTCACATTTTCTTCCAAATTATCAAGACAAACTAGATAGTGGTCATTGTTTGCATCTCAAAATTGTTCATTGCCAAGCTATGAGGAGGGGCTAAGTAAAAGTTTCTATATCTTTAAGGGACTCGATTTATATCTTTCCTATGTTGAAGTTTACTGATCTATTTTGTTTTATTAGTTTTATTAATACTTCTGTTTTTCTCTTCTCTACATCTATTTTGATATATAAGCTCCCAATCTTCCTATACTCCTAACTTAATTTTCATCCATATCCTTTGCTTCGGCTTCTGTGATCAATTTTTTGCCTCTAATTTCGTATGTTAAGCCTTAACGCATACAACCTATTTTTTTCAATAAACTCACGGTACTCTGCTCTTATAGAGAAGATATTAGTGCTAAAATCAATCAAACTAACCCAGTACGCAATAACAATTCATGAATAACGAGAACCTCCTGGATCTCAATATGGCAAGGAAACTAAGAGAATATTTATCTAGGAACCTGTTAGGTGTTGAACTTGTATGCTAACTTCACTAAATGTATTTTTATTTTGATAATTGATTCATTCTGTGAAAAACAGATATGATTCTTTTGAGCAAGGGTATGATTGTTATTGCTACACATCTACTGGCCTTTGAAATTAAATAGTTAAACGACAACTTTGAGTAGAAACCATTCACTGTTGTACTTATATTTGCATAAATTCCAGTCACAACCAAATTGCAATGTACAAATAATAGTATCAATCATGCACCACGGTACTATGCAATGCAGGCCTGAAAAGGAAATGAAAAGGCAAAATTGTGGAAATTAACATATCGATTATCAGGAAAACGGAAGTTATCCATGCACCATCTAGTCTTTATAATCCTTATTGAAGTGTAAATTATTGTTCAGGTCAGTGTCCTCCCTTCAAGTATGAGGAATTGACAAAGTAGGAGAAACTATCGTCGATGACAAGCAAAATCGGAACCAAACAATTCTTTACAATCTATGCTTTTACCAGCCAATCCGAATTTTGAAGTGACAAGCAAGCATGCATATAGTAGAGTTCAAATAATTCTGAAGTTCCTTCTATAGAAAGCTATGAAGTTAGTTTCACTAAACTATTCAGTAAATATCAATTTCAGTGGAGATCTCTTACTTTTTTCACTTATTTTAACATCGAGTAAAACAGTAGGTGATTTTAGTTAAATATTTAGTGCATGCATCCTGTCGTACGACAAGTTGTAAACCCACCCAGTTTCCTCAAAGAAGAAGCAAACAGAAACCACATAGAGATTTAGTTAAATATTGTAGCTGTTTTTGCTTTCGCTAGTCATAAAAACATTTTCCATATCCGGGCAGCCTCCACTATTCCTTGTGATTGTACAATTTTTTCTTCTTTTTTTTTTTTCTATCAAAGAGAGAAAAATGTCCAATGAGACAAACGTACACTGTGGTTTCTCATGCTATGTGACTTCTCAGAATCCACATGAAGATGAAGTTGCTCATTTTAGAAGCAATCTCCCTAAAACAGAGGGAAAGAGAGGGAGAGAGACTTTTTTTTTCGTGTTGAGAATGGAAATGTAAAACGAAGAAGATTCAGACACTGTTCAATGGTGTTTTTCATTTTCATTTTAAAATATACAATATTTGATTCAACAATGGGTTAAAATGGAAACGATAATACCATTAATTTATAAAGTAAACAAAAATTGAAATGGCCGAGGACAAATGTTCGGTTATTAAGTGAGAATCCAATCTGTAAGGAAACCAAATAAAGAAAAAGTGGTGGGCTATTACAGATTCTTTACTAATACTGAGTTATTTTGGGAATTCAGAGCAAGGAATTTATTCCACCTCCGTAACTCTCTCGACTTGAAATTAAAGGCCCATTTCTTCTTGTTGGATATTGTCCTTGGTTAATGGTTTAACAAAAAAACTATCTACCATCGAATTTCATTGGATTTGGGCCTTCTTACGATTTGAGCCCATGTTGTACTTGTAGACTTGTTTCCTGAACAAGTCCCCCTCAGTGGAATGGTCAGAAAATGAACGTGCACGGAACTCCAACGCCAAAATCCTATTCTCCAAGTCAACACCATTATTGCAATTAATTTTCAAGACTACTGATTCTCTTTGAATGTTCATGGAGGAAATTTTTGGTTGAATGACTTCATTATTACCCAAATTTTATTTTTAATTCTGTCAGCCTGCAATCATGGTAATATTCTAATTTTCGTTATAATTCATTGACCTTTCGTTTCAAGTGGTGGTTGGTTGTAATTAATTACCCTTTTTTGTTTACGGTTGCTTTTTATGCCTTGACGGATCTGAAATTTACCAATATTAATTTTTAACATTCGAAATTCCCTTTTCAATTCTTCCAAATACAAATTGGTGGGATTTGGAAAGAAAGATAGAAATACTAATTACTTGAAGTTAATGAAATTCAGTTTCGCAATGTCACGAGCATGGAATGTGCAGAAGTGTTGTACATACACTACTGACCTTCCAAACGGATCCCACATATTACAGTTTATCATTCCAATCAATATGTTTTTTTTTTAAAAACCTAATTCCAATATGTTATTAGTTTTTGGAAAGTAGGAATATGAATTCAATGAAGATCATATGGATTAGAAAAAATTCAATGAGAGAAGATGGCATAAGTTCCAACATTTAGACTTTTAAAGGATCGATTCGATTACTGAAAAGTAAAAACATCTCTCGCCAGCGAGACCAGAAGAAAAAACGAAGAAAAAGACAGTGTACCCTCTTGACCATACCAACCACAAATGACAAGACTGCCGCAAATAAATCTTCGTCAAGGAATCTCTACGTTGCATTCCCGTTTTTTCCATTTATTTGTCAATTGAAAAAATCATAATACATTAAGTTCTCGTGTTTTAACCATAGTGTCTTGACAATTGCTAAAAATGTTTTTTTTTTCTTTTTTAAATAAAATTTTGAATTATTCAAATGTAGTCGAGAAAATAAAAATTTATTGCACCTTGTTGTTGAATTTAAGTCTGAAATTGATATTGCGTAGTAATTGGTGATGAATTAAGTTACAAGTTGAAAGAGATTTTGACATTGAGAGATTGAGAACTTTCGTGGAAAGAGCAACACTTGATGGTAAAGTTTCTATGTAGAATATTTTTGGTTTCTTTTCCGAAGATTTAGCTTAGAGAAAAAAAGAAAGAAAAAGATTAGTGCTTTTCACATTAATATTTTTATTTAAACAAAATTACATTTATCTCGATATAACAAATAAGTAAACAAATTGATTAATTCATCTATGATACTCATTATTTCATATTTACTTTTATTAAATATTGATATATTGATTAGGAATATAATTTATAATTTTTTTTTACTTAACGAAAATATTTAAGGATGATGTTTTAAAAATAATAAATTATGTTTAATAAAAATGAAAAATATAATTTATTTTAAAAAATTAAAAAAATTGAAATGGGCATCTAAAACAAAAATTATCATGATAAGGTAAAATATAATTTTTTTAAATAATTATATTTTTATAAATAATTTATTTAAAACTAATTTAATTAAATAAATTAAGATTTTTTTACGTATAAAAAAATATGATTATATTTTTATAATTTATTAGATCGACTTTTTAAAATTAATAAAACTATAAAAATTAAAGCAATTTAACATTATTCTAATATCAATTATAATAAAATATATACTTTTATGTTTATCTACACCACTGTTGTATTTGTTTTAGGCGGATATCATCGTGCTAAACGTTTAATGAAATTAAGTTACAGTTCATTGCGCATTTTTATCTGATTCTTATATTGGAAATGGACAAATTTATATTATATATTTGAATTTATATTTGGAAAATATTATTGTATTTTGGAGGATATTGTTTTTATTATTTTGCTTAGAGTAGGTAATATTTGTCTCACGTTCTTTTAACTTTTGGAGGATATTATTTTATTATTATGTTTAGAAATCGGTAATTTTTACTCTATTTTTTATTCATATTTTAAGAATATTATTTTAATTGTAATGTTACGCGCGTGCACACACACACACAATATATATATATAAAATTAACCCCTCACTTGATCAACAAAACAAATAATAGAATTTACGGTATATAAAATTAATAATTTAATAAACACTTTAAATTAAATAGATTATAATTATAAATTATAAATGGGAAGGTAAATCATTAGATTTTATTAAGATAGTTTGTAACGAATAATTTTCTTTCAACAAAGTCATAAAATTTTTTTTTTTTCAGTTGAAGTAAACTGAAAATAAAATTCAAGAAATAAGAAAATGGGACAGAGAAGTCAACTTCCAACTGTCAACACAAACCATATAAACCTCTCCATTTTGTTGTGAGAAGTCTTGGGTTCTCTAATTTCAAAGACGCTCAAATCCAATTGCGTACGTAGTCTGTATTCACAAAGTCACGGCTACAAATCCCTCACCCACTCCATTTCTCTTTCTCCCATCGCAGACGGAGACACCAAAGCACAACAGACCTTAGAGAAGCCGACTCCATGGGCAAGAAGGACGATGATTTCTCTCACGATGATGTCTCGCATAAAAAACCTTATGATCTCAACAACAAGATCATGCTCACCGCAATAATTTCATTGTCTTTCGTCGTAATATTAGTTACAATACTTCACATATATGCAAGATGTATACTCAGACGACGAGCAAACAGACGTCGGGCAATCATTCGAAGCCTCGACCTCACCACCAGTGTTCACTCTACCGAGCAACCCAAGACCGGGCTCGATCCAACCGTCATCGCCTCGTTGCCTATATTTGTTTTCAAACAAAGGGACGGCCAGGACGGCGGACAGGATGATCATTATGATGATGAAGCGGTGACAACAGAGTGTGCTGTTTGTTTAAGCAATCTGCAGAATGAAGAGATGGCTAGACTTCTACCAAATTGTAAGCATACTTTCCATGCAGCCTGCATAGACACATGGCTGGGTTCTCATTCGACGTGTCCCATTTGCCGCACGGAGGCCGAGCCACTGCTGCAGCCCGAGCCCCGTGAGAGTCCGGCCAGTGTTGCCCCCACTGCTCCACCGTTGGATCTCGTGAATTCTAAGTTGGTTTGCGTAGAAGGGACATCCAATTGCAGTGGAGTTGAATCTTCAGTCAAAGTTACAGGCTCCTCCTCTGGCTCGAGACTCAGTTCTTTCAGAAAAATTCTCGGTAGGGAGAGATCATCAAGGAGACTTCAATCTTGTGGTCCAGAAGATGAGATTGTTGATCTGGAGAGACAGTGATTGAGGGTAAGTTGAGGCATATATTTACTAAAAATTTTCACTGCGTCTATTGTTATTATTATTATTATTATTATCTATGCATTTTTTGTTTAATTTTAGTACATATATAATACGGATGATAATATACACAATTAAATATTATCAAACTTTGTTGAGTTTTTGTAATTCATATATATATATATATATACACACACACACACACTCTTTCTTTTTTTTTTCGGTTAGTCTAAAGAGGACTTTGGTGTTTGGTTACCTAAGCCGATTTCGATGACAATATTATTATTATAAAGACGTATTAGGTACAAATCCGTGTGAAAAAAGATTCATAAAACCATATAGTTATAAAACATTGACCTGACAAAAATATAAAATGTTACATGCTGCCCCAAAATTCAACGTCTTAACATTTCGAAGGGATTCAGACTGATACTCTCCACTAAAATAGAGAGAATCAAACACATTATTGCATGTCCAAGTAATTTGATAATAATATTATTTTCAACAAAATGCATTAAAAGCATTAATTTTATTTTATTTTTCCCTTCTTGTAATGTTAACAGTTAATTTAGCAAGTAAAATTCCAATTTGATGTTTCTAGCTATCATTTGCTAAGTATTCGAATCTAGGACAATTAAGTGAAAATTCACAGCAAGCTAAGTCTTTTTTATTGGACTAAATTATTCATTCATCCTGTTATTTCAAAAATTATCTATTACATTAAAAAAAAAATTGTTTTTAAAAAAATTTAACTTATTATTTTTAAATAATTAAAATAACGTATTTTAATTAAAAAAATTTATCATTACTGTATTTTAATTATTTTTAACAAAAAAGGGAACAAATCTAAACAATGAAGCAGAGATTTGTTTATAGGAAGCTTCTCAGAAGACAAAACAAAATTAAACAGCATCAACAAGGTCCCAAGTTTGGGCAGAGCATAAACAGCAAAGAGTCAAAGACACAAATAATTCTTCATGTCTGAGATTGAGGTGTTATAGTCTCATGGCAGATTCTATTGCTATGAGGTCAAACTTAAAAATGTCCAATATTAATTAAAAAAAAATAGTGAATTCTACTAAAAGTTGTAGTAAAAGCCATCAATAAAAAATATGTCCCGAGTCTTAAATACATCTCACTTCTGGTTTTCATACATTCATCATTGCAAATATTATCATAAAGATTTAACAACAAAGTCAGAGAAATGTATGCTACATAATTTAAAACATGTGTTGCCATTCATATGCTAAAGTTCCTCACATATTAAAAAATAAACCTTGAAGATGCCTTCAACAATGTGTCAATGGCTCCCGAATAGATTCAAGTTGAACTAAAATCTACTAGGAAGAGCCATCACAACTTTAAGTGGAAACAAAATATATAAAATCTTCTATGATTTTGCTCATTAACAATTGAAAATTACTATCAGAAAATATTCACTAAAACTATCCCGATGAGGACTAATCCTAGCTAAATGCATAAATGTATTTCTTAAGGGCGGGCCTTTGCCTTTTATATTCCTTCAGCAATTTCACTTATATCATCATGAATAGCAAAAAAGAATGGGGCACTCTAATTGACTTCAATGGTCATGTAATGACAATAAATAAGTGTATGGTAATCAAGGGCCAAAACCATGTGCGAGAAATATGACTGCAGCCGCTCAAATCTGCACTATCTGTTCCCATTCCCATAGTTGTTGAATCTGAAATGTTCCCGTTTTTCACCAACGTGCTGCATTGTAGAATCCACACATATCAAACTATCTAACTATTAAGTTCACAGGAAATTTCAACGGTGAGGAAAAGGTGTTAAGTACAGGATAAATGAAATCGCAAGCCCATAAACTATGTTCCCAAGGAATATGAATATCTACTATCATTTCGTGTTCTTCTCATTAAGTTAACATAAATCCCAAAAGCTATGGGTTAAAAATAATGCAAGCCTACATTAAGTTTTTAAATTTGTTACACGTATCTAGCCTCATATCCATAAGACATAAACCAAGCTACAATTTGATAAATAGTACAAAAAATCTATTCAGATTTGAATAAAAGACTTGTCCAGACGCTAAACCATGCTAACTACTAAGCAACCATTAATCACAAAAGCATAAAATGACAGATAAAAGGCCATCAACAGTCCTATTTCAACTCTAAGCTGGGTGCCAGGGACAATTCAATTGAAAGGACAACATTTTCTTCTTATATTTTGAGAGGCATCCTCCAAAACAATTCACGAAAACAAATTTTCCTTACAATGAACACAAAGCTGATACAAGTTTTTCAGTACTATTCATCAAACAGAGTTCAAACCACAACAGTTATAAATAAAGAAACAGAAATCGAGTCTCTATATATTCAAAGCCATTACCTTGATGAAAATTTGCAGTTACCATGACCTGAGATAAGCAAATAAATCAACAATTATTCAATAAGGTTATCATAGAAAACTAATTGGACAAACAAATCAAAAGCAATTCGATAAAGGGTGTATAATTTTCAGATCTAAACACTTTGAATGAAAAACTGAATTGTCTGTCACTCACCGGGGTTCAAAGAAGTGACAGCGGCGTTGTTACTAAAGTAGCAGCTATCATCAGTCAATCCATGCTTCAAGTAATAATCATTGAAAACATAAGAAGCCATCATTTGAACATCGTTCAGGTCATAACAGGGTCCTCCTTGCTGAATCGGGCTGCAATCAGCTCCTCCGGGCCCGCACGCCCAGTCCAGAGCCGCCTGCAAAGCCGCATCTTCCGCGTTGTTCTTCGCCACGCACCACAACTGCCTCGTCAACGCCATGCCGTCATTCTGGTTCCCAACAGCAAGTAAAAATGATCGGAACATGAGCGACAGAAGGAGAAACCAGTAAAAGTTGGACAAAGACATTATTTTAAGTTTTAAGAAAGAAAGAGAGTGATTGTGATTCTCTTTGAGACTGTTATAAACAGCTGCTGATGGTAACTGTTAGTTTTGGATTAATTTCAGTTTTTGGTTTTATTTGTGAAGGAGTTGTCGGATTGATGCAAAAGTGACCGTTGGTGTTTTGAGAATAGATAGAGAGATCGGGACTGGACAGTGAAAGCGAAGTAGAGTAAAAGATAATATTTTGAGGGATTCTCGAACACCAAAAGGGCTTGTCGTTTATCGGTTACTTATCTGTTTCCAACTAATTAATTGGTCTACTTGTCGGTTCTTCTATTATTTTCAGGCGGTTCAGGCGGGAAATCAAATACGTGAAGCTGGATGTGGCGCATTTTTTCCCCTGGGACCAAATCTTACCAAAGAATCTTTAAGAATTTGAAAGACCGTGCTAGTTAATGGAGGAGGATAACATTAGCAACATGTAAATTACCCAAAGACAACAAACCTTTTGAAGTCAAAGATTCAGTTGATATGATTGTGAACACCAAGAGCTTAGCTTGGAGGGGAAGAACAGTCTCAAAAAATTAGCTACAAATTAACCATTCAAAGTCCTTGCTTCGGCCATGTTAAGCCACCCGGAGATTCCTCACGCAAATCGATACATAATCATTTGATGTATCTAACGAAGTATTTAATTACTTTTTCAACCGCATCAACAATGCTAGTATCTATCTCTTTAAAACTTCAAATTGAATTCTATTATCAGAGCCTGGAATCCTTTTGCTAATAGGTATCCATCAGTATTCTCATCAATAATGTTAATAATGGGACGTGCAATGAGAATCAATCATATCATTCTCGATCAGATCATGCAACTACAACATATATAATATACATGATATATCATGTTACCCTTGTGGATAGTTCAATTGTGAATTTAGGATTATGTGATTAGATGTACAGTCCTGGGTTTGATTTCTTGAATTATCCGTAATTTAAACGGGAATCATGACGATAGGATACTGTATTAGTTTTCTCAAGAGTTAGTCAAAATACGCATAAACTAGTCCCAATGCTTCAATTATAAAAAAAAATGATACATCATGTTAGTAATGGAATGTTTCATCCAACCTTCACTGGCCGGCCTATTACAATAATATTTATCTCCAGTCAGAGAAATATCAAATTGGAAGTACGTCAAAAAGACTTTAAACTGAATCTTTTTTGTATCTTTGAATCGATTGTAGTGGAACCTGAGACGACAACTGGGCAACTGGAAAATCAAATAATCATACACAAAACACAAAGAGGACAACTGTTTTTTTGCTCCCAAGAATCCGATCATATGAAACATCTTGGATACCGCCAGAGAATCATTGCAGAAGATAAGTTGGGAAAGGGGATAGATAGAGCAAGGAAAAGGAAAAGCCGTAGTTTTTATGTTTTATTTTTTCTTGACTTTGTTAAGTTTCAAAGCCTGTTCCAATTTGACAACAAAATAATCCAAAATCCAGTCAAGTGTTGATGCAAGCATTAAATAATTGATAGAATTATGATTTGGTTGCCGTGCATTGGAAACTTTATCTCATAGATCCTCGTCATTGGGATCAAGTAATTGAAGGAGAATTTTATTTTTAGGCACGATTTTATTTATAATAATTTTTGGTATTTAATATAATAATTAATAATAAATTTTAATACATTAAAAATTATAATTTATCAAATATAAAAATTTTAATAATTATTTTAAAAGTACTCATTAGTACAATTCATACATGAAAGCAATAAATTTCTATTACATTTGTAATTTAAATTAATTTTTAAATTAGTTATGAACTAATTTTTTTCTTCAGTAATTTAATAAAATACAATTTCTATCTTTTTTTTTCATATCTTTTAATTTAGAAAGAAAGAGAACTTGTATCAAACATATCTTTATAAAAATAATTTCATAGAATATTCATTATATGTTTTTTCTACAAAATACTAAAAT
Organism: Trichilia minutiflora; assembly: GCA_035590515.1. Classification (NCBI taxonomy): domain Eukaryota; kingdom Viridiplantae; phylum Streptophyta; class Magnoliopsida; order Sapindales; family Meliaceae; genus Trichilia; species Trichilia minutiflora. Next base: position 4,358,686 of record JAVXUL010000001.1, on the reverse strand, counting down.
TTAGAGGTTTTATATGTAATTATTTAGATTATTATAAATTTTTTTGTATGTGTATGTCAT
>JAVXUL010000001.1:4308653-4341792 GCA_035590515.1 Trichilia minutiflora | reverse complement strand
GTGAGGCCGGAGGTTTCATATTGATCTTGTGATTCTGAGGCTGGAGGCCAATGTTATATATATATATATGTATGTGAATGTGGCATAGTCGAGTATAATAGTCGGGGTGCTATATTCATTGATTTGGCTTTACGAGCCAGCATGTCTTATTTATTATTTTGGCCTTGTGAGCCACAGATAATATTTTTGGCCTGGTGAGCCAACGATTATTTGATTTGCCCTGATGGCTATTGATATCGATTTACGATTATGTGTGCCATGTCATTGACTATCTATGGGTGAGGATTGACTACACAACTCTTAGGGAGTGTGTGGAATCCAATAAACCCAAGGGTGAGGATTGTCCATATAGCTCATGTGGAGTGGGTGAAATCCAATAGACCCCAGAGTGTGGATTGATCATACAATCCAAGATGAGATGGGTGAAATTCACATATCCAGGCTAAAGTATGCTAGCCTTATTCTGTTATATTAGTATCCCAATCAGGGTTGTGGACCGATCATACAACTCAGATGGAGTGGATGGGATCCTATAGACCGAATGATATTAGATATGGGCACATATCCCCAATCAGGATTGCGGATCGGTCATACAGCTCAGATGGAGTGGGTGGAATCCTATAGACTGAAGGGTTATACATATTTGAGATTAAATCGATTTTCTAGACATATATATGATGTCATATTTCACTATACTTGATTTTATGATTACGAGAATTTTTTCGTAATAAGTGTTTATGCCTCTAATTTTTGTTTTGTTATTTGTCTACTTACTGAGTATTTTTCTAAATACCCACCCCTCACTTCTCATTTCAGGTCAGTGTAGTCAGACGTGGCATAGCATAGCTGAACCTCACTTCCTAAGATTTTTCAGGTACTTGACTCAGTTTTTTCTATTATGGTCCATTGTGTGTAAAAACTTTTATAATAAAGTGTTTTGATATATTTGACTTGACCAAGAATATTTTATAAAATATTTTGAAAAAATACATATGTAATATATTATTATTTGAAAATCTTCTATTTTATATTATTTTAACTGAAAATGAGTTTGAAAATATGTACTAATGCCTTACGATTTTATGAGTATATTATAAGTGATAAATTGTATTTTTAGAATTTACGATAATTACCACGTGACTAACTAGGATCGGAGCGTGACAGAAAAAATATAAAATGATAATAAAATATTTTTTTATAATTAATTACTAATATATATTTACTATAAATAATATATTTAACCCTTATAACACAATTGGATATAGGAGATGTCGCCAACAAAAATTACATAGCAATTTGTCAAGGATGACTGTTTGTATCACTGATCATCACGATGGTCTTGTTTGTATCACTGACCATCACGCAAAGTGCCGCTGCTAGTCTAACATCCTTACTCAATCAACCACTTGGACCAGTAATACCTACACCTGAGATGCTAAAATCAACTGGATCAATCGTTGGGCGTGATGCAGACTCTTTCGTCGGGAGTATTTGGAGAAAGTCAATAGGTTTTCGCCCTGAAAAATTTATGAAAATACAGTCAGACGACGAATATAATCAAGCCCTTACAAATGGATCGATAGCTGCAGCATTTATTGAGGTTCCAGACGTTTAAGTATTCCTTGCCAAACATTGCAATACATTCAGTAAAGGAAAAATTACATTTCCAATACGAGGTTTTGGATTTGTAAGTACAATAGATTGTCTGTCTTAATTCTAAATCTTATTATTATTCAAGTTATTACCCTCTAACACCTGAGGGCATTACCAGTCTATAGTAACTTAGCATTGATTCAATTTCAAATATAATTCCTGTTCAGGAAAAGCATCAGTCGTGGTTTTCGTAGGATAATTATGAGTTTATAAACTCATGTTGACCATTTCAGGCTTATTCAAGGAATTCTCTGCATCTTCCTAACATCTCCCAAGCAGTTCTTCAGTTATCTGAAGTTGGAGGATTGAAAGAACTTGAAGCATCTATGATCTCCACTTACAACTACTCAGCTCAAGAGCAGAAGGAAGAGGAGCTTGGTCTGGGACTACCTGGCTTCCAGGGTCTCTTTCTCCTGACTGGGGAAACATCCACAATTGCTATAGTTCTCTTCGTTATCTGCCATGTTTACACAAAAAGTAGATTTTCTTCACATCTTAACGAATAGCCCCAACACCAATGTAAATGAAAGCCAGCAATTGCTCAAATCCAATGTAGATGAGGGGTCATTGGCCCGGAACTACCAGCTGTGCGGTTGGGACAAGGAAAATCATGACCACGAACGATTACTCTGTTTTAATTGAAATAGCAAATGAATCTCTGTTCTGTATACTCTGTTTTAATTGAAATAGCAAGTGAATCTCTGTTCTGTATAGAATTACACAAATTTTTGTCAATTTTATTTATTTATTCATTTTGGTTAAGATGCAAATTTGTATGGTTAGGTAACAGCACACTTTTAGTTGCCTGGCAGATCAATTTAACTAACTTATTCTTTGATTAATTTAATTGAAAATAATGGGTGTTTAAACAAGGATTACCAATAGCAAATCTAAGGAGAGAATTTATGCATGCCTTCCATCAGGTTTAAAAAAGTAGCACAAAAGAAAAAGTATCACCCTTAAAGTTAACAGATATCTATTTTCATTATTAATTAACTCTACTTTGAATAAAATATCAATTTTAATTTAATCATTAATAATTTTAAAAATGTTATTTAAATAAATTTATCTTATATATTAGTTCAATATATCCCTAAAATTTCTCATGTTTCTAATTTTATGTTAAAATATATGTCTCACTATCATTTTTTTTAAATATCTATGGGGCTAAAATAATTTGCTTAATTTTGATTTTTAATAAAATCTCAAAAAATATTTTTGTTTTATCCGTTTATTAAAAAATATTATTTATAATAGCTATATTTTAACTATTAAATTCATAATTTATTATAAATTATATTAGTAAGTCAAATTTTCATTTTTGTTTATAAATAAAATGTCAGAAAGAAAATTTAGTTGCTCTAACATTTAATTTGATAAAATTAAATTAATAAAAAATTAATTATATGTTAACTGTTATCAAAATAAAAGAATATATTTTAATTATAAGATTTATTTTTGTAAATTTTAGGGTTATAATAACTTATATTATTAAATATTTTTTAAAAGTTTAAAGACTAAAATAAAAAAATTTTATTTGAATTTTGGTTGTTTTGTTAAACTAGAAAGACTCACATTTTAAAAACTTATATACTTTATCATGAAAAAATTAAATAATAAATATTTATTATATTGTTGATATTAAATTATTTATTTTTTGTATATTATTAGGGGTATCTTTATTTTTTATAATAATCTAGAGTTAATTTAATATATAAAAAATAACATAATAAAATATTATTAATATTCTTTGAAAATTTTTCTCTCTAAAGTTAACAAATAAAATATAAGAAAGTGAGAAATATTGAAGTATTATAATATAAATAAAAATAATTAAAATATTTTTTATTAAAATCATAAATATGAGAAAGTTTAAAAATATATTGGACAAGTACACAAAATAAATTAATTTAAATAATATTTATTAATATATTAGGACTAAATTAAAATTTGTCTTAGTTAAATTACAATCTTACCCTTAAAAACCAAAGGTTAATGAAACAGATATTAAATAAAGGAGTATTACCTATTAATTTAAGCAAATATTTTCTTGGCTGCAACTTTTTCGAACTTTGCAAGAGGTAAGTGTCAACTTCCCAAATCTAAGCATTGGATGAGCCCAAGAGGAAGTGAGGTCTGTGTGGCACAGATAAAAGAGAAAGGCTAATTGCTCTATGAACGACATCATAATCGTGACTGATTTCTGTGAAGTTTCAGAGCAATTACCATTAATATAGAAAAAGATAGATGACATTTGCTGCTGCTGACAGGCAAGCAATCAGAAACATGAATGGAGTCTAAGGGAGAAAAATCTACGTTGAAGATCAACATGTTACAATCCAATCAAACCATCCTCAACAAAGACCTTAATCTTGTTAATAAAAGTGATCGATATTTTCTGTCGCGTTTTTAATGTCGGAACAGTAAACTGAAGGACAAAAAACATAAAATATGGAAGACTTTGAACCAGTCCCCGGGCCATGAAAGCCATCACCATCATTTGCTGTAGACGTTTTTAACAGAAGTACGAACTTAATTACAAAGGGGATATATATATATGATAAGAATAATAATCATTAATAGAAGATTTTAAAAAAATCATTAATGGGAACTGTAATATTTTTTTTTTCTCTTTTATAACATCTCGGAAATTATCTTATTAACGAAACCAAGTTCTAGTTCTATTGCAACAATAAGTCTCTTCATTAAGTTTTGATGTTGATAATTATTGTCAAGGAATGGTATATATATTTTATCATGAATTCTTATATGAAGTCGTTGCTCTATTTAAAACTTTATGCGATGGTTTCCAATGTAATTACTTGATTTAACCGGAATGTCTTCTTATAAACAAATAATTTAGTTGACTAATCACAACGTGCCACCCACCCTTGTGCTCTCTATTTAAACTGAATATCGATGAAGTCACTCGATCTTTCTCCAATTAAATACAGATATTAGTTCGTTTCTTGCCGAAAAAATTGGAGGTCAACTTGATATTTCCATAAATACCTTGAAACCCAAATAAACTTTAAATAATCTGCTTCTCTTTGGACAAAATGTTCACCGATTTCCATTTTCTTAAGCTTTTCTTGATCATTCTTCTGCTAATTTCATCAAATGGAATATCGTATAATCCAGAATATGGTACGCTTAAAGAACACCAACTTGAAGAATTTAGTTTAGGTGCGATTATAGATTACAACTCTCAAGCTGGAAAAGAAGAAAAAGTTGCCATGAAAATGGCCGTGGAGGATTTTTTTCCTCATGTCAGTAACCGGCCAACTCTGCATATCAAGAACTCTCGTGGCGATCCACTCCAAGCGGTCTCTTCTGGTGAGATTTTCTTTATCTTCTACTTACGTTCAGCTTGAGGTAAACAATTAGGATTCTCTTTTAGTGTAAACTTTTGTCGGACAGATCAAATATGCTTGTATATTCCAACACAAACTTGTTGTCTTCATCTTTATGCCCGAATATTGAAGTGACATAATTTACGGATAGGATGTTCGATCTCAGTTGGTGAAAAAAATCGGATAAAATGTTATAAAATTAATATTTAAATTGAGGATGCATATATTTTCATATTTTACGGCAAATGGAGACACAAATATATTTTTTATTATCCATATATTAGGTGGCTATTTAACAAAATTGAACATTAAGAGCATTCTCAATTGGATTCACAATATTTTTATTTAGTTTATATGTTTTTATTATGATATATATTATTTTTATGTATACCTCAAAAGGGGTTGTATTGATTCATTGTGTATTTTTGAATTTTATTTAAAATATATAAAATTATTATTTTATTAAGTACGATGAGATTGAGATGGTATATATTTAGTGAGTTTTAGTTTTTAATTTAATACTAGAAAAATTATACATGAATATTTAAAAATATTTTATATCTTTTGAATATTGTTCATTATCACAATCAGAATAAAAATTCTAACGTAGAAACGAATATGAAATCTAAATAAAATAACGGACATGAGCATAGATATAGATATATGATATATCTCTATTAGTATCCATATTCTGAAATTTTCACCATTTATTTGATGAGAAACTCTATGCTTGTCAGTTATGGTAGAAACTTTTGATAAGATGTACATAGAGAGAGGAAAGTTAACGGTTATTTAACAACGAATCTGTATGGAGTAAAGATTCCAAAATTGTTAAACATATTGAGATTCTTACTCATAATTTGGTTTTGTTACAGAACTCGATCAAACTGCGATAGCCAGACAACTTGGATAAGACAAATTAAAACCAAATTAATACAAAACCAATTAAAACATATTGTATTATTGAATAAGTTATTTATATTCTAATAAGTTAACAATTATGTGATATTTATTTGTATTATTTATTAATTATTTAATTATATTTATGTTTATAATATTTTAAATATTGATTCTAATAATTAATAAGTAATAATAATGACTCATCTATAGATAGTCTAGTTGATAAGAACGAATTTGGAACTATGTGATTAGACGCACGATCTTAAATTCTATTCTTTAAGTGTGTTCATGATTTAAGTAGGGAATTATGACGGTGGAATGCTGTGCTAATCTCCTTCGAAAATTAGTCGAAGTACGTGTAAGTTGGTCGAACAAAAAAAACACCTCGATTAAAAAAAATATATATCTTGGTTACAACAAAAAAAAAGTAATAATAATGAGTTTACTGAATAATTATGCAGCTCATATATTGTATCTTAATTTTCATGTCTAAGAGCATGAGACTATTAAACATTTAAACCTACGATTTGCGGTATTATTTCTTAAAAGTGGATTATTCATCCGGTCTTTAAGTTGTCAATGGGCATGGGACAAAATTCTCAAAAACGTATAGTCTTAAATAGTATCTTCTAACAAACATGGCATTGGAATAAATGAAATGATGATCCCATCAATCGAATAAATTGATATAACTAGGGTGTTGGATATGATAGAGACAAATTAGAAAAATGGACTGGTGTTATATTAGTGCATGTGTGTGTATGTATTTAATCGTTCAAGCATTAACACTCTGTTGGCACTTGATAATGGATTCACTCGTTCGTATCCTCTTTCTTTCAGCTAAGACACTCGTCAAGAAACATCATGCAAGAGTCATCTTGGGCTTGGGAACATGGGAGAAGGCCGTATCTGTAGTCGAATTTGCCAACAAAACTAATGTCCCAATTCTTTCATTGGCAAACGACGTCCCATCTTGGGCGGTTTCGCGTTGGCCTTTTCTGGTTAGTGCAGCTCGCAACCAGTTTTCTCAAATGAGAGCTGTGGCTGCTATAATTCAGAGCTGGCAATGGAGAAAAGTGAATATCATCTATGAAGATATCAATTCAGCTAGCACTGCTACTACTGTTCTATATTTAATCGACGCACTTCGAGAAGTGAAATCAGAGATTAATGAACTCTTGCCTGTCTCTTCCATTCCTCCCCATAATTCTTTTTCTGAAAAGTTGAAGAATCTTAAAAATGGACCATGCAGGGTTTTCATTCTCCATACTTCGTTGACAATGGCTACAAGTGTTTTCAAGGAAGCAAAGAAATTCGAAATGATGGATAAGGATTTCGTATGGATCACAACTAATTCCGTTACAGATGTAATTCATAACCTTAATGCGTCGATCATGGCATCAATGCAAGGTGTCTTGGGAGTTAAAAGCTATTTCTCTCATTCCGGGAAAAAGTTCAAAGATTTTCGCTCAAGATTTCGTGCTAAGTTCCGTCGAGAGTATCCCGAGGAAACATATCCAGAGCCAGGGATCTTTGCCTTGCAGGCCTATGATGCAGTAAATGCTGTAGCTGTTGCTCTGAAAGAATATGCCGATTGGAAATATCATACGTCAACTGAGCATGTTGCTCATATGGGACAAAATTTGTTGAACAAGATTTTGAAGAGCAACTTTCGTGGTTTAACAGGTGCATTCCATATCAAACAAGGAATGTTGACTCCTGCTCAAGTTTACCACATAATTAATGTGGTTGGGAAAAGTAAAAGAAGAAAACTTGGACTCTGGACGGAGGGATTGGGTTTTTCAGAAATCAGAGGTGTGAGAATTACCTACCACGAGTCGATGAAAATGCTACCAGAGGTCCCATGGACAGTTCGTAGAGTCTTGGAAGAAGAAAAAGGTAAAGTACCATCACATTATCTAAAAATAGCAGTACCTGGAGGGAATTCGCATGCAGACTTTATAAATGTGTCATATGATGCTAACGGTAAGCTACATGTTAATGGGTTTTGCATTAATGTCTTCAACGAGGTAGTTGACATAGTTAGACGTTCATTCTACAACATTTCATATGACTATGTTCCACATAACGGTAGCTACGATTCTTTGATTGAGCAGCTTTCGCAAGAGGTAGGAAATCTATTGTCGACTCATTATATATATTTTCAGAGGATTCAATCTCACATTTGAAGCTTTTATATTAATTAACTTGGTAACTTTCGCTCTTGCAGAAATATGCTTTAGCTGTTGCAGATACCGCTATAATCGCAAACCGTAGCAGATACTGCATATTCTCACAACCTTACGCCGAGCCAGGAGTCCAGATGGTGGTATTTGTCAAACCAAACAGATTCGAGGAAGCTTGGTTGTTCAAAAAACCATTCACTAGTTGGATGTGGGCAGCCACAGGATCCATTATTTTGTATAATGGTTTTGTTGTTTGGTTGATTGAGAGGAGACACAATCCGGAATTCACCCAAGGCACTAGACTGAACCAAATTGGATCAATGCTTTCATTAGGCTTCATCACATTGTTCTCACTACACGGTAACCAAACCTTTTAAATTATGGTAGATCGATCATAATGCTGAGTTGATTTATTATATAATTGATATGGATAATTTTTTTAAAAATAAGATCTCTTTTCTTGATTGTACAGGAGAAATATTGCATAGCAATTTGTCTCGACTGACATTAGTAGTGTGGTTATTTGTGGCATTAATCATCACGCAAAGTTACACTGCTAGTCTAACAAGCTTACTGACACGACAACGACTTACTCCAATAATACCTGATATTGAAACACTAAGGAGGAATGGTGACAAAGTTGGGTGTGATGGAAACTCCTTTGTTGTGAAGTATTTGGTGGAGGTATTAAATTTCGAACATAAAAACATTATTCCAATATACTCAGAAGATGAATATCCTCGATATCTTAAGAGTGGAGAAATGGCTGCTGCATTTCTTGAAGTTCCGTATGTCAAATTATTCCTAGCCAAAAATTGCAAAAATTTCACTACAGGACCAACATTCACAATTGGGGGTTTTGGATTTGTAAGTATATGAAGATTGTCCCCCCTGAAAAACCTTAATCTTGTTCAAGTTATTATAAATTGATCAATTGGGGGTTTCATGTTTCAGGCTTTCCCAAGGGATTCTCGCTATGTTCCTGACATCTCCCAAGCAGTTCTTCAATTATCTGAAGAGGGTAAACTGCGAAAACTCGAGGAATCTATGCTCTCTCCCTACAACTGCTCAGCTTCGAAAAATGGAGAGGATCTTGATAGTCTCGGACTAACTAGCTTCCAGGGTCTGTTTTTAACCAGTGTGGCAACATCCACAATTGCTTTATTTTTCTTCATTTGCGGTCATGTTCAGCACAGAAATTTTTGGTGTTGGCCTCGTACAGTTCCAACCCAACCGCTCAACAGTAATTCTGAAGATGAGATCAATTGGCTGTCAAACAGACCCCTTGCAGATGAGCAATCACAGCCCCAACAGCCCCATGTACATTATTACCTCACATAGCTAGCTAGCCAAAGCACGCACTAGAACAAATTATATATTCAGATTATGATATGATGTATGTTTTAGAGAAGCAAGTATACTGTCTTAGTTGAAATCATTTTATACTGTCATTAAATATCTATTAATATGGAAACTCTTGTAGTGTACTATATTACAGTTCTCAAATTATAAAGAATTATAGTCCTTCTGATCCAAATAAGCTTTTACAAGAATTCATAAATATTTACAATCGAATTATATATTTACATTTCCTTTTCCACTTGTTTGGAATAATTTGCCAAAACAATTAGAATCATTACAAACCAAGAAAAGCCACTGAAAAAGGTACAACAATAATCTGACATCTACTACTTGCCTGAGCCTGACAACCTTCCTTTCATACATCCCAAAACAAACCCAGTGCCAGAAGCATCTTTTTCTATCCAAATTAACATACTAAATCAATTTTTTTTCTTAAATAAAAATGATAATAATGTCACCACATACCTCCTATTAGTTAAACCTAGATAGCAAACGACCAAGACAAACCAGAATTTTTTTTTCCTCGGTTGAAATCACATTCACATGGGTACAGCTGCATTTCCTTTTCTTCTTTCCTGGAATTCAACATGTAACCTTCAGTGGTCCAATTAACATGAAGCAAAAATCACATCATGAATGCCAGTGTACCGATGACATCAGAGAACCACAGCCTACGAGTTCGCTTCCCATTAAATTGCTTCACATATTGGAGGCTATTACTCAGAAATTAATGTCAGATTAATGCTCAAATTTACCGTAACACAGTTATGCAATGCAAGCAAGCAAGTGGCTTTCTGTGCATTAATTCATGCTTTGCAGGTATTAAGGATCTTAATATACATAACTTGATTTCTTCTCTCGAAGTCCTTAAACCATAATCTGAAATATGAATCCATTGAGATTCAAACATTGAGAAGCTGCTCTTTTTCCATAGAGGGCTTGGCTTCAGCTGATTGTGCTTGTACTGGTGCAGGTGAGGCTCCACTATTTTCCATCTTTTTGAGGTTTTGTTGATGATATACTCGCCTCAGTCTTTCTATTTCTCTCTTCAGAGCTTCCTGATGAGCTTCATTTTTTTAACAAAGCAACAACGTCGACGTCTATTAAATTAAGCCTGTCTAGTTATATCATAATTGACTGACAAGGCACATGTTATCACATATATTATGTATGATTACTTTTTTGTTATGTGTTTGAAATTATTGTAGTTGTGGGTAAACACCAACTCTTACTTAATATTTAATATTATATCAATCACATACCCACTTATGATTAAATGACGTCGTTATTCATAGCAGTGATTAAATTTCGTATTTCGGTTTTAACGTTATGAAAATAAATACCTTTGTATAAATTTCGTACATTCATGAGGAAGCACCTAACAACTCTAAGCCAATTAAGAAAATTCAATTTTTTTTTTTTAATTAAACCTACCTCCCACCTCCGATGATTCAATCTCTTAAGACAAATAAAAAAAATAACTATGATTTCAGTATATCCTTTATGAGATTCTTCTCCAAATTAAATGGTTCTTATTTCAAAATAATTAAGAAAATTTATATAATTTATCTCACAACTAAGATTTCAAGCTTTTATCGTGGTGTGATAATTTTTATAATTATTATTGTGAAAATAAAAATTTTATTTATTAAATATTAATATAAAATTATATAAATTTCACTAAAAATTAACTTTGCTTTTAACGCTTAGCAAAAAATACCACAATTCTATATAAATTTTAATTAAGTATATGACTTAATCTAAACAAGGAAATATCATACTCTTAACAAACGCTAATACAATGGAATTAAGCACTCACCATCTTTGAATATCTTATCTTGGGCCAATGCAGCGATTCTTTGCTTAAGAGCACTGTTGTCGACATTTAGAAGCAACCGTTGATGGTCCAGAAATGCAACACGTGGCGACAACACCGATACTTCAGTCTTCATTTAGCATAAAAATTGCAAACAATTAATTAATAAAATTAAGCATGCAGTTCCAGGAACCATGATCATAGCCATATCTACAGAATTTTAAGATAAACAGTTACATACTTGTAATGAAGTAACACTAAGTTCAAGTTCCGATATGTATTGCAGTTTCCTCACTCGTGATCTTCGAGCAGACTGTCTATTCGCCAAGATTCTGAAGAAAACTCAAACAAATAAACGTAATTAACGTTAATTAATTAATCTTTTCTAAGATAAAAACACAAATAAATAAACGTAATTAACATTAATTAATTAATCTTTTCTACGATAAAGAGAGGACAGTTTATATACACAGAGGATGGTGTTGAATTACCTCTTAACCCTCTTAGGATCAACTATCCTGTCGCTGGAATTATTTGTTGCGGTGTTTGATGGTGCTTGACCTTCTGTTTTGCATTGGCTTTGCACCTCGTCGGATTCATTTCTTATCTGTTGTTTCTGGTCAGAAGGTGTTGTATCTTTTTCTTCATTAATGCTATTATGATCAGACGGTGAAGAAGGGTTGGAGGAGGGGACGGTGGGGGCCACGGCATTTGGCATATCATCCTTGAACATGGACATGAACTGCTCATCATCAAATTTATCAAACTCATTATTATTCCTCGACCCCGGAGCCACACTTGAGGCACGACATTCGTCCAGCATTGGCGCCTCGAGGAACGCAATCGAGTCGCTGACTGACCGGCGATGAGTCCCTCGTCTAGCGGAGGAGAAGTCGAGAAAGTCATCAACCCACGAAGGGTTTTGTACGTTTGAACTGATATTCGCCGCCATTGGCGGAATCTTCTGGTGCGAAAAGTCAGGCCAAGTCGGTGTCATATTCGGGATCTTTGGAGGCAATTGTGCCATATAAAGAACCAGATAGTAATAACGTTAAAACAAAAAAACACGAAACGAACACAAGACTAGAACGAGAGAAGAACTGTAGAAGGCAAGACCAGAGCCAACCAAATGAGTTTCTCTAACAAAACTGGTTTTATATATATATATACTGAAAAGTTTATGATGTTAAAATCCAGAAAAAAGAGAATACGAACATGATGATAATGATGATGATTGAGCATTGAGCATTTAATTTATAAATATATATTTATACACTTTTTTTTTTCTGTATGAGATTGAGAAAGAAAAGAGAAAATGCTTCGTCTTTTATCTTTTCTTTCTCAGAATGTGGGAGCAATTGGGGTCACATGGGTATTGAGATTGTACAGCTATGTAACAGCTGTTGGGAGGTTGGGTCTCAACGGTATAATTGGAAAGTCACCAGTAGTTTATTAACGATGCGGAATCTGCAACCACATGCCTTGGTGAAGGTCTCTATAGTGCTCTCCTTATAATAGTCTCGGTATTTTACTATCCCTTGGAAACATTCCTATGTTCAACACACTAGCTTTCTATTCTTACATCGATGGCTGCTGACCTTCGGATTCATTAGTCACACTTGGTGAATTGTCATGCTGAAGATCAGATGGATCATTCATAATTGAGCATTTACAATTTTATTTTATTATTTTCAGTTTGTTGCAAACGACCCTGATAATATAAGTAAATTTTCAGTTCCTACTATTACTGAAGATAAAGATATTAGTGTTTGGGGATTGACTTGAAACTTGAAAAAAAAAAAATTTAGAAAGTAGGATGGATACAATTACCAAAAAAATAAAACTATCAAAATTTATATTATTTAATATTTATTAAAATTTAAAGTGTTAAAAAATTAATAAATTAAAATTTCTTAAGAATTTTATAGTATTTGTTTTTATGTTCCAACAGAACAGATCTTAAAAATTTATAAAGCTGTTAGAAAATTAATGTTACAGTATATCTGAAAGTAGTTGGAACCAATCACTTATTGATAAAGGCAAGACAATATTGGAAGACAGGGCGATCGTATGGGACGTGAATTTTGTGATCAATGTTATTTAATGGCCATACCCATGTGCAATGGTGCCCCTATACAGAAGGGTTTGTCCCAATATAATACACTAAAATAAAAATATATATATACTAAGAAATTATAGTGGGAATAGAAAGGTGGGGAGATGTGGGATTTAGGGCACATGATGTGCGAAAAGAAATTGTAAGGATTATGAATAAGATGATGATGATGGAATGGTATCATCCCATGTGAATGGTTTGCACGCTCTAAGGTCTAAGTTTTCTGAGCTTTGTCCCTAAACCATACCCACATGTAGGGTATATGCCCTTATGCATCAATCCCCTTTGTGTTACGGGGCAACTTCCATTCTATCACTATCAATCTGGAATTTACATTGTTTTTAATGCAGGTGTTGGGAGGCAATGATCATGATTAATTAGAAAAAATTGTTTAAGATATTTATTAATTTTGCCGCCTTCCATCTCAAGAAAGTGCTTAGAAGAAAAGCATCTTCGGAGAACGAGTGCTTCCTATAAATATTGCATGTGACTCCATGTGCAATTCTGCATTGCATTGCTCTCTCTTCTTATACCAGTGAATGATTTACATTTTACGAGTCATTCAGTAAAATTGATTGTCCACCAACCAACTTAAATTTAATTAGGAAAAACTAGAAACAGTGGGCTTTGAGTGTTTATTTCAAAAATGGGGCTCAGAGGATTTGGCCAGACTCGGAGACTCATAGTAGAGCAATCAATTAACTTGTATAGACTGCTTGACAAAAGATATGATATGGGATTAACCTAGACTCGTGTGATTGAGCCAAAGGAAAGAATACTTTGACTAGAACCTGGACAAGTTAACTAATATATTTTCAACCAAGCTGTTCTGCATCTATTAGGGATTTATTAAAGGAAAAAGTGGCGGGCTTCTAATGTTCAATCACGCATGATGTATCCTTGTTTGAGTCAAATAAGTTGCGATAAAATTGTTATGTTTAGCTCAAAAACTTTTGTAATCGGTTCAACTAATCAATTATATCATGTCAGTTTATTTATAGTATGATCTATGTTAAACAATTTACGTAAATGTATTATATTTGTTCTACCTTCAGTCCTGTTTACCACCGTTTTCATGTGATTTGTAAGTTTTAATTGTTAAATGCAAACCAAATGTAAGTGCGTGAATATTTGAAATATTAATTATTAAATAAAAGTGAATATTTATCAAGCACGGTCGCTGTCACACAATAACAATCTCAAATTAAGCCATAACAAGTAGATTACCTACTTTTTGTTCAATAATTGATATAAATTATGTCTTGTTATATCTTAATAAGCCTCTTGTACTTATATTAAAAATTTTAGACTTCAAATGCAGATTGTAACGTTTGCATTGTGCTTTAAAAACATAGCTAAAACTAAAAGAATGTTTAATAGCATTAACTTTTAGGAAAACTAGCATATTTTCACATTAATATTTGAAATCTGCAACTTCTATATCACCAGACTTGAAAATCCCAATACTACGATAACAATTGAAGAATTGATATAATTAATTTCATAAATCATATTTAGACTATCGAAACAACCGACCCAACCATCATGACAAGTTATAGTCGCATATGGCGCAGATTCACATTAAAGAAAGTCCGAACGAACTTCTCAATAACTAACAACGTTCTGCATAAAGTTGCCAATCCCATACTTCCAATTTCCTTTTTCCGTCATGGGATCGTCCAAGTTCATCGCTTTCTGCATGAACCTTCGCCTTCGGAGCTCCAGCCTTAAGGTAATGTCCAGTGGCTGCAGGCGGTTGACAAATGGAAAACATGTCTTTAACTCAACACAATTACTAACTTTGGCAGACTAAACAGTCCACACACAACACTCACGACACTTGCACGCAATTCACAACGATATGTTGTCAGAGATTTTCCACTTTTCTATCTTATCTATAGTTAACAAACCAATATCTAATCAAAGCTGAAAAATTTTAGTTGCCATAACGATGAAATCAAACATTATGAACTTCACGTAGATATGCACATTGTGTTAAGGAATGTTATTACAACAAATGTTTTCCTTTATAAGACAGGCCTTTCGTTGCCAACT
The DNA here is from genome assembly GCA_035590515.1 of Trichilia minutiflora. Classification (NCBI taxonomy): domain Eukaryota; kingdom Viridiplantae; phylum Streptophyta; class Magnoliopsida; order Sapindales; family Meliaceae; genus Trichilia; species Trichilia minutiflora. Next base: position 4,326,351 of record JAVXUL010000001.1, on the reverse strand, counting down.
CCATCTAAAACTAGCTAGGAAGATATGCACATTATGTTTATGTTAAGAAATGCAGGCTTAGCTATTTTAGTTGTGTGTGTTCTATGGATACCTTTTGGGACACGGTCAGAAGGTTATAGACCACGAAGGTTATAGACCCCGACAGTATGACCCAACATCCATGAAGGAGAGGTATTAAAAGCGTTTGAAAAAATATGGCCAAGTATATGGCACTAGAGATAAATGAGAACTAAGATTTGGAATTCACTCATCCAATGTTCAGTTCATTGATTACATCAATTCTCAAAACAAATCATTCAAGCTGACAGACAATATATTTGCAGACTTGACAAATGAAGAGTTTAGATCTATCTACTTGGGTTTCAGGGAACCACGGCTTCCCAAGAAGAGGCAATGCAGTATATATTTGGATTTGCCAGACGGCATACATTGGAGAAAGGAAGGTGTTGTAACGCCAATGAAAGATCAAGGCCAATGTGGTAAGAAAAATTTACATTTAACAAAATGGGACTTTAAAATGCATGTTCAAGAGATTAAGGAGGATAACCGCACACTTCCTTGTTCCTTTTATTCTACACAACTAGGATTTTGGTTATTTCTCTAACAATTTCATTCAAATAAATTCAAACCACCATGCTCAATCACCTATTTCTTACACAAATTGATCTTGAACAGAAAGTATGTGCCAAAAAAAATAAACTGGAGCAGAATTTTTAAAAAAAAGAAAAAGAAAGAAACAACTTGGATCGCCATCACAATGTCTATGACATTAGAAGTTATTCTACCACAATGCAAAAATTTTAGTTCCAGTTAGGTTACTCGATATTTTCTTAATAGAATAAGCCAGTCTAACTGAAGACTGTTTTCTCCCCCAAATTGATACAGGAAGTTGCTGGGCATTCTCTGCAGTGGCAGCTGTGTAAGGAATCAACAAAATAAAAACAGGAAAATTGATCTGTGTGTCGGAGCAGGAGCTTGTGGAACTGCAATGTTCATGATGGGAACCAAGGCTGCATAGGTTGATTCATGGAAAAAGCATTTGAATTCATCAAAAACAATGGTGGACTCACAACGGAGACTGACTATCCTTATGAAGGAAAAGGCATCCATGTGACAGAGTCAAAACTAGAGATGATGCCTAAGCGGTTATGAAGCAGTACCTGCCAATAATGAGAACAACCTGCAAGCTGCAATTGCACGCCAACCAGTGTCTGTTGCATTTGATGCTCGTGGATACGAATTTCAACCGTACTCCCATGGTGTCTTCAATGGAATGTGTGGATATCAGCTCAACCATGGAGTCACAGTAGTTGGCTATGGAGAAGATTATAGCAAAAAGTACTGGCTTGTGAAGAATTCATGGGTGACAAACTGGGGTGAATCTTGTTACGTAAGGACGGTGCGTGAATCTGCTGACACAAGAAGTACTTATGGAATTGCCATGGAGCCCAGCCATCCTGTTAAGGTTTGAGCAGTCTCCTTGGTGAACAGGCCTTTTCCTGCACGTGCAGGCATCAGTTCATTTTAAGCTTTATAGATATTACCTATACACAGAATTAAGTGAAAAATGCATCTGAATATCTTAAACATCATAAGGTTTGTAATAAGCAGAGTACCGACGTGTAAACATGACAAATATGCACAGTTATGGAATACACAACTTATCAAAGAACAATACAGTTGCAATTGCTTATTACTAGTTCTGAAAAAATTATTTATCCATCAATCTTAAAATTACTTTGAACAGATAACTGTAATATGTTCTATGAGATGATCATGACAGTCCCCATCATTTACATGGATGCATTTATTTTAGAGATAGATTCACAAATGTAAATACATAATAGTAAGAATTTTCTACAAGTGGAATAATTTGTTGATCACCAACAACTTTAAGAGGATAATTTGACATCAAGCTCAATGAACAAAGCAGACAAACAAATAATCGAAGTTGTATTAAGAGGTAAGTTCACTGTGACTACGGATTGTCAGTGCAAAGCATAACTCCAAGATCAGTACAATTGTTATAAAAAATAAAAAAATAAAAAAATAAAACTCTATAATGTAGTAACTTCACAGCAAACTAAAAGTGCAACGCAAAATAAATTGGAATTTTAAAAAAAAAATTGAACTAGTTGTGGTTATTAATGAACTGAGAAACAAAATTTAAATTGTTGCAAGAATTCATTTGCATAAACAGGGAGAAGAACATTACGGGAAATACAACAAGCCCTTTCTATATATTCTACCAAGAGAATAGTTTATATTTGATATCAAATTTCTCCGTCCAATTTTAGTGCTGTGCAAGATAACATCAATCAGAAACACCGGTTTAGCTATCACAGCAAGCCTGCAACGGATCTGAGCTCCAACATCTTCTTCATCACTGCATGAAGAAATAGGGTCCCATGGCTTATGCATCAACTCATAACCAACTGGTATCTAACTAACACAGCCCACAATTCAAGTGCAAATCAACGATTGTGATCTGTATGCATTCCCTTATCCTTCAACAAAGCAGAACAGAGCTAAGACCTCAAATCTGCAAATCTTTGTCTCACAACACAGGCAAGCTTCCATTCGCCAACCCCAGCCAACTCATCAACTAGCTTTTGCCTGACTCTAATATATGGTATAAACCCTCTATCCGTCATTCCCGTCACTACCTTCGCTGCCAAAATGTATTCACGACACTCCAAGCACCCTTCAACCACAATCTCATAGCTCTCAAACCCAACATGACAACTCTCCCTTTCCAAGAACTCTATCATCTCAACAGCCTTCCACATTTCTCTGTTGGCACGCAATGCTGCTGCCAATTTTTCCACTGTTCCTTGCCTTGGCATCAATGCTATTTTAATAACCATTTCCTTCATCAGCTCCCATGCATCATTAGTCCTCCTCGCTGTGCTCATTGCACCAATCACAATAGTGTAACTCTCCAAATCAGGTACACAACCCGCTCTACCCATGCCTTTCAAGACTTTAACTGCCTCCACCAACTGATCAACGGCACAGAGAGACAATATAAGGTAATTACAAGTACCACAGTCAGGATGATACCCAATGGACTGCATCTCCAACAGAATATCAGCAATAGACTGAGATTGGCGCCTTCGCTCTAGCCATACAGAAGAGAGAAGGAGGTGTGTTTGTGGGAACGGAACGCAGCCCGAACGAAGAGAGCGCTGGAGGATGGCAAGAGCAAGAGGGAGGGGATTGGGACTTTGGAGGGTGTATGATAAGAGGGAGGCATAGACAATCTGGGGACGAGAACGGGGTCTGATAGCGATAAAAGATTGCAACATTTCATCAATGACTTGCATTCGGTGACTCCAAGGGAAGGTCGACATGAATGAGAAAGGATTTGGGTTTCGACAAGCTTCTTTTGATGAAATAAGAAGCTCAGGAATCTGTCGGTAGTCTTTGGCTTCGACAGCGGCTTTGACAGTTTCTTCAAGTGTTTGTGATGTAGAGATTGTAGGCAGTGAGGAAAATTGGAGGAGACATGGACGAAAATTAACAAGTGATCTGCAGCTTTTTATTACCCCAACGACCATCGTTTTGTTGTAAAACATATCTATAAATCAGCGTACAGCACGAATATTCTAATAAGAAACCTTCGGATAATCATCATGCAGAAGTTTTCAATAATCGGTAGGTGTGAAAGGAAAATGTTGCATTCAACCAGGATAACTCGGTTAATAGAGACAAGCGAATAAATTGATTTACTAATGGGTATGATTTAGTAACTAACTGCATAGAAGCAACCGAAACTCACAGAGAAATATCAACGAACAGCTTATGCACAATAAGCAGTCTAGAAAGTAGTCAAATCTTTCAAGAAAAGAAAATAAGGTTTTAATAGCATAATTTCCAGTGTAGAAATCATGGGCTCGAAAAGCTATGAACAAATTCCAACGCTATAACTTGAGAGAGCTTGACGATCACACACCTTGAAAACCTTTCAAGTTTCTGGTAGCAGTAGTCTTAGCGCTTATATGCATCTCAACAAAATGTGCAACAGGACGACGACGTATTAGTTGGCTCTGCCACTCTTAGCCACATAAGCCAATTGTACAGGTGAAGGTGATTCATGAATTTTCCTTTTCTCAACACGGGTCAGGCATTATTATTTATAATTTATGTGATCAAAATTTACGTATTTTTTTTTCCAGGAAAATTGACATTAATTATCAGTCTTTTTTCTTCAATTTTAAAAATATTCAGAAAAATTTTTTAAACCTTAAGAATATAATATTTGAATAAATTTATTCTCCTAAGTTTTGTATATTGATTACAAAACCTATAATTTAAATTAATTTTGAGAATTATAATTTATACTTATTTTGAGAGTGATAATTTAAATTAATTTTAAAAATAAAAAATTAATTTAATTTTAAAAATAATAATTTAAATTAAATTTGATAATAACATTTTTACTAATTTCACAAATTAAAATTTAATTTAATTTAAGAATTATAATTAATTATTTATAAATATTTTTCAATAAAAAATATTCATTCATAATTAATTTATCATTTTTTATATTAAAATTATTATACAACTTTTTATATTTATTAAAAAACTAAAAACTAAAAAAAAATTCATATTTATTAAAAAACTAAAATATTTCCTATAAGCAGAAAAGAGTAGAAAATAAAAGTGTAAAAATGAAAAAATTAAATTTTTTATTTATTTTTTGTATACAAAAACTATGGAAATATATTTGTCAATTATTATTTCTTGGTTAAGTTTGAATTTTATTTTTTTTCACTACAATTACTTTAAAAAAAAACTAGTGATTGACGCCTACATCTCCTTTTTTAATTACATTTTTTTTACTAACAACTTGATGTAACCGCGTGACATGCTCCGGCATCCAAAATCTGAGTTGAAAAAATGACCGGATATATCAACTAATACCGTTCTAAATGAGAAGCAACGAAGTTCTAAAGTACATCACATACAGGGAGCAGTCAAATTCAAAAGACTGAAAAGAAATAGCAACAAGAAGAAATAATAACAATCCACCTTGTTACAAGAAATACAGTACAGATGGTTCAAGTAAGCATAAATTAGTCCAATCTATCAGGACTAAGAGCAGCGAAGATTAATTCGCATATGGTAAGACTGGCAATGGTAGGAGTACAGTTTCTATATTCTCATATGATTTCTTTACAATTTTTTCTAGACTAAAAAAAAACTGAAGTTGCACAATTTGTAAAATAGAGGCAAATATAGAATCCAAATTAAGGCTGACGGCTAAGGCTGACGGCTAAGGCTGGGGTTGAAAAATCAGTTTCAGATATCAAAAAACCACCCTTGAGTTGAGGTATATCAGAAGACACCTGCAATGCAATCAATCAGCAGTTAGATATCAGAATCTGAAATGATTTTGCAAAAATTCAAAATATATTCTTAAAAATTAAAGGAAAATCATGATGGTGTTCCTACACACCATTGGACCACATGTGTCAAACCATTACCAAGAACCAAGTACCGAGCAGTTGACAGGTTCATTCAACGATATCGCCTTCTTTTAGATCTGACACGGCGATGAATTATCCGCACAACCAGCACAAAACTAATGAGAACCATCTGCAGAACTATTATTATCTTCAACCCTGGAAACAGCCAACAAAACTTAGTCTTATAAAATTTCAGCTAAACTGGAACAATCACAAACAAAACAATACCTTTAAGCTTCTCAATCAAGTCCATATTAACACCATTTTTTGTTTCTTTCTCGTCAATAGAGCCAAGATCGGTGGTTGTAGAGAGATAATTTTGTGTTTTGTATTCAATGTTCCCTCCCATGACACAAGTGTTGGGACAATTGGCGCTGCTATCATACTCATCACTTCCATCACAACAATCTACAAAATGAGAGCAGAAATAAGACAAAGAATTTTACATTTTGTGATCCAAAGAATTCATTGTACTCAAATTTAATCCAAATATGACTGAACTGGTATAAATAAATCAGGTTTAATACCACAGACTTTGTGATGACAGACTTATGTCATCAGCTAATACTAACAGGGAGATATTTTATACAGTTCGAGGACCAGAACATACGAGAAGTGACAAGACCAGGTAAAAGTGACCATTTTATTGCAAGACACCATCTCATCAGCAAATCAGTTTCCATCCCAAAATTGGCCCTTCATTAAACATAAAAATTATGATTTAAGAACTGGATCCCATAAAACATGCAATTTAGTTCTCCAAACTAGTTAATAATTTCATTTCAGAACTTGAACAGGCAACTGATGCAAAGAAACTGACCACTATGCGATCCCAAATGACCAAGTTTCTCATAGAGATATACAGTCAGTTTTATATCAAGACAACAGGCATATTTCAAAGAACTTAAAGCTACATACACTCCTGAACCACGTTTTACGTGAATGGAGACAATAAAAAATGTCATAACTGGCTGTCTCAGTGAAGAAAACGGAGTAAATTTACAAAAATACTTACCGCAAAAACGATCATTAACGCGAGAAGAGAAAATAAATTGAGGTGTACTTCCTACATTCCCACAATAAAATTTGCTTGCCGGACAAGCAGAAGTGCCTGCAAATACAAGAAAGAAAGCCTAATTAGTAATGAGGCATTGATAGCATGGGTATACAAAATGAAAAAACAACCATAGATATGAACAAATATAGGGAGCTTTTTCAAGATGCACCCTTGAAAAGAAAATATACCTGGAATTGTTGATCAATCTGTTATTTTCTTAAGAAACTAGAATAAGTTCAACAACAGCATTCTGTAGCTCCAAGTCAAGATAACTGAAACATTTTAAAGGTTGCAGGCAATCTCTCAATGGGAACAAGCATATGAAAGCGTAATTTGATTAACAAATAGTGTTTACTAGGCGTGTTTACATTGGTTGAGGTAGGTCGTGTTTAAAGCAAAGGAGAACATCAGTTGATTTTATTTGTATTGGATATGGATTAAAATCCTTTGTCTAAAAACTGTAGTGTATCGCGTCATTAATATTTTTTTTTTCCCATTGAGAGATTGCCGGTTAATGGGCACAAAATATCATGCCTCTGGACTCAAAAATCATGTCACTTAAGCTCATTCAATCAAAACCCAAATTGGAATCTCTCCAATAACGTAAAGAAAAGTAGCTAAAATTTACTAATTACAATTGAATAATACGCATGATTCACAATAATAAAATAAAATAAAATAAATGATACCCGGTTCATCGGTTCCGTCGATGCAGTCACAGAAATCATCGTTGAGGCGGTTTCTGGTAAAAGATTTGGACCCATCTTTGCATTTGATAACCTCCGCAGAAAAGTACTTCTCATCTACAAAGGCACGAGTATTTATAGCATGAAAATTGGAAATTTCAACAGCTGATTTTGGAGAAGGAAGAGAAGTATTACCAAGTGGGTGAACACCACGAAGGAGAGATTTACAGTGAGCAAAGCCAAAAAGGAAACAAACGGACATAAGAGGAACCAAATTCCTGAACATAATCATCTTTCTTCGGGGTTCAACAGACGCCACACGGCCATGTTTATTCCACCACGGACGCTTGACCTTGACTCAAAGAGTCAATTGGTCCCAACCCTCTATGTTCATTCACATCTTTTTCCCCTATTTTATATTAAATAAATAAATCATCATAAAATTATTTTTTATTTTTTAATATACCTTTTTCCAGTACACAAGGTAAGAAAATATATCTTTAAACATCATATTTTTTTATATCTATTAAATTCCAGTGATAGTATTTTCTTAACAATTGGTGTCTTGAAAACCCAAAAAATTGACAATTTTAATGTTGCAGCTAATATAACTCTTTAACTTAAATAATTGTTATGTCTAATTTTGTCCATTAATAACTCATTTATCCTTTTTTATTTTCAAGAAAACTAACATCAATTGGACTAAACCAGAAGCTTAAGCTTAAGCTTAATTTAATTTAATTTATTGTATAGGAAAGTCGATAGTTTAATTAACATTTTTTTATTTTCAAATAATTGTTACGAATTTACCGTTCTATGAATTGAAGAGGAAAATAGAATGGAATGCTAATTATAATAAAAAATCATTTTGTATGTATATATATATATATATACATACACAACAACAAAATTTGATCAAAGAAATCCAGCATACATATATCTTTTAGCAACTGTAGAATTACTTGATTATGCCATAGCTTCCATACAACATGCACAATACAGAATTTTAAATAAAAAAAATTAATTAAGTTTGGACAAGTTTGTGTATTTGTGAATGAACAAACATAAATACCAATATTTCTTCATTAATAATTTAATTTAAATTATATTAAAAAAATCTATTTATTGTGTTAAATGAATAATTAATCATATATATATAACAAAGGTTTTTCATTGAAGATATTTCATTTCATTGATCAAGTGGGATTTCACACCCCTTCAATCAGCCTTCAATTAATCCAAAAATGATAAACAATGATATTATTTCATTAATTAATTAACTTCCTCCCGTCCACCTTGATCATTGTTGTATGCCACTAGTTCAATTAAATGGACCTAAAAATTGTAAAACAACAAGAATAAACAATCAATTATAAATTACAAATTTTTAAACAATAATTTTGAAATTTAATATTACCTGGAAGGTAATATTGCTGAGGTTGTTGATGGCATATTTCTTGTTTCAAGTTCTTCGGAGTTTGTACAAAACTATGACAAGGATAACGATAACCATCCATTTCCATTTCGACAATGGAATTTTTATTTCCATTTTCATTATCATGATTATAATAATTCAATGTATTATTATTAATAATTCCATCCATAATCATACCATTTCCTCCATTCCATCCTATCAAAGGCGGTGGAGGCGACGATCTGTAAATAATTCCTCCTCCCTGAGGTAACTGAACCAATGCATTCTGGTTCCGGGATTGCATTACGTTTTGGCTTCGACAGAGCGTAAGTTCTTCGCAAACTCTTTTATACTCTCCATACGGACCGAAAACCGGATCTTTTTGTCTCCAATATGCCTCCCATATCAGTGAATCAACAACTTTTTGTCGACTTTCTTCGTCGTTAACACTATGAATTATCTTTGTAACGTTGCTCACGCCGAAAACTTTGTGCACAGCTTGAAATTCTCGGTTTCTATTAGCAGGAAAATAACGTGCTAGTTTGCACTCCTCGTTGCATTTTTTCCTTTGATGTTTGCATGCAGCACATGCCGATTGCAAATTCGATGTTGCAGAGTAATTAGTATTCCTTAGCATCGATCCTACAAATTATGTACACACAAACAAATTAATATATGTTATCTGCAACAACATATTATTTCAAAATTTTTGTCTATCTATCTATATGTACATATTGACTATATATAACATCAACATAAGAAGGAAGAAATTGACAAGTAATTACCTGGTAGAATATATATAATAGAATTATACCGTATGAAAAGAGAGAACAAACATACCTTTTATTTTGGATGATAATGAAAAGAGAACATTACTACAAATATAAATAAAATGGGAAACAAGAAGATGAAGAAGGAAATAAAGTGTTTGTCTAATAAGGAACGAAAAGATTGTCACTGGAAAAGGGGGAGTTGATTGTGGTTTAGGTAGATCATAGGAATAATAAGAGGCTTAAGGTAAATATTGCTAGCTATAGAATTGTTTATTAAGAGAAATATGTTAATTAAAGAAAGAATTGTATGTTTTCTATTTGCTTTAAATAAAAATTTCCATGAATTACCAGATCTTGTTGGATTTGCTGCCGGGGTATAGAATCAAATTAATGAGATCATGGAACTTATTATAGGTCTTGTAAGTGGACTAAGTTAACATAGTTTTTGCTAGAATTATTATTTTGGAATATAGTTAAGTTAACAACATTTTAGTCACTGAAATTTTCCAAAATAACAAATCAGGACATAGTTTAGTCTATTTCTAACAAATCCATCCCTTTCATCAAGACTGCTAATAAAATTGTAGTAGAAGAAGAAGAAGAGGAAGAAGAAGATTTATTGATTAAATTAAATTGAACCAAGTAAAAATTTTACTTTAAATCAATAAAAATATTATATATATAAAACTATTATTCCATTTGTGAACTTAAAATCGAAAATGATACTTAATATTTGACATCACAGTTAAATTATATTAATAAATTTAAAATATAATCTGGTTAGTTCAAAAAATTTTAGATAATTTAGTATGATCCAAGAAAATAATAATTTTTCATAAAATTAATTTCTAGCTTTATTTTTTTTTTCTCCCTAGCCATCGAGTTTTGCCAAAAACAAATTTTTTATAATTGGAAGTGCCTTTAAAATATACAAATAAGAAATACGAATAGAAATAAATGAAAACTCAATCTATTTGTTTCACTTGTATATTTTTATTTTAATATTTTAATATTTTAACTTATAATATTATTAGAGGAATGCCAAACTAAAATTTTTTTTTTAAATTAGTTAAAAAATTTTCTGAGGTGTAATTAATTGGAGCTGCAAATAGCAAAAATTATTGATAAAATCGCCAAGCAGCCACACTCATGTTCCATCCTCTCCTCGGATATTACCGTTGAGTAGTTGTGTAAAATGCAAATCTTGAACAATTAATTTTCTACTTAAGCAGCAACGTAATTGAAATGTAATTGTCCTAACTATATATTTGACAATATCATAGAATCAAACTTTGATAAAAATTTTCATGTTTTTGTAAAAAAACGAAAAGAAAAACCACAAAAAATTGATGTCCCAGCAAATTGTCATTGTGTTCTGGTTCTAGTTATATATAGCCGCAGCTAACACCAAAATACTCTATATGTAGGTCAGTAAAGGCTAAGGCTAAACTCACCAAACACACTACTAACACCAAATATCACTTAATATTCAAGTTAATTCACAATAATCACATTAAGAATAAAGAAAATGCACATTTCTAGCAATGGAATCGAATGAAATCACAAGAACAATAAGGATCCTTTTAAAATAATCGGACAAGGATGATGCTACTATTTCTTTTTTGTTTAAAGAAATAATGTTAAATTTAATATACAATATTAAATCCCTATTTATTTTATAATATTGTATAATGATGGCTCATGATGTCATGATTTGGAATGGATGAATAGCGTGTAAATTTGATGCCTAAACTAGTGAATTAGTATATAAAACCAATTGGGTATTTTTGTTGGATTGATTAAGATATAGTTTTGGGTAATTGAGTAAGCAATTTTAATTTTTCCAAGTATTCATGATTCAGTATCTACCTTGTCCAACACTTAACCAACTAACACTAGCACTTGTACCAAACTCTTCCTTTCCTGGGTTGCTTTTTAGACTGTGTTTGTCCTTCCCCTTAAAGAAAAAGAAAGACATTTGGCAATCATGGTAAAGCTAAAGAAATTCTATCTAAAGTAAGGTGCTTTAACTATCAGCTTATTAAATGCAAACCTCAAACCTCCATCCCTATTCAAATTTCAAACTCACAACCAACAATAGAATACTCTCTTTAACAATTTGCATGCCTCTTATGCATTCATCAAGTCTAATCTTTCAAGATTAGTTTACAATTGATGGGAGAGAATAAAAGAGTGTAAGAAAAAGAGCTATAATTCAAGAATGATGAGCACGGCTAGATTCATCAAGTGTGTGACTGTCGGCGATGGAGCTGTTGGAAAGACTTGCATGCTCATCTCTTACACTAGCAATACTTTCCCAACGGTACGATGACTTATAAACTATTCGTTGAAAATTTCAATTTTAATGGATGAGTCATTGAATTAATAGCATATTTTCTTTTCTGATACAGGATTATGTGCCGACTGTGTTTGACAATTTCAGTGCGAATGTGATGGTCGATGGCAGCACAGTTAACCTTGGACTATGGGATACTGCTGGTGAGATCGTCCTCTCAAGAAATATGTACTTGGTTGCTTCTGCTTTTTCAAGAAGTGCGTTTGAGGATTTTGCATGCTTTTTCTTTAATTGTGTAATATAGGACAGGAGGATTACAACAGGCTTAGGCCTTTGAGTTACAGGGGAGCCGATGTGTTCATTTTGGCTTTCTCTCTCATTAGCAAAGCCAGCTATGAAAATATTTCAAAGAAGGTTTCTCATTTTATTTTTGTAAATCAATTTACTTATATGTCGAATTGTTGACATCAAATATAAATTTTCTTTGCATGTAGTGGATTCCTGAACTGAGGCATTATGCCCCAACTGTGCCTATCGTCCTTGTAGGAACAAAGCTCGGTATTTAAACATCACTATTCTACTGTCTGTCAAAAAAATTTCAATTTTACTTATATTAAGATTGTAAGCAATGTAATTTGATTCAGATTTACGGGAAGACAAGCAATACCTGATCAATCATCCTGGTGCCACTCCAATCACAACTGCTCAAGTAAAGCTTTTGAACAATAAAAAAAAAAGTACATTAATACTTGCTTTTCAAAAGTTGTACATAGTTAAACACTTTCTTTTAACCGGTCAATTTTCAATGTTGATCAGGGAGAAGAATTGAAGAAGATGATCGGCGCTGCTGTTTACATCGAATGCAGCTCCAAGACTCAGCAGGTTAATTTAGTTCATTAATTTTCCTCTTCTTTATTAATCAAAATCATGTCCACTGAAGTTAATTAATTATATATATCCATATATGCAGAATGTGAAGACTGTGTTTGATGCTGCAATCAAGGTTGTTTTGCAGCCACCTAAACCAAAGAAGAGGAAGAGACAGGCAAGGCCATGTATTCTTCTATAAGAATCAAAACTTACACTTTCATCTATGAGTATGAGATGAATTACTTCATTTTGTCATTTTGTTATTCAACTGCTTCCTATACCGGTTACCATGGCCATAGTGTTTTTCTTCTTATATTTTCTCCCTTTATCTCCTGTAATGTACTGGGTTAGCTCTCTGAGTTTGCGGAGAACTCTTCCAGTTAATTAACAAACTGCAATTTTAAGATTTTGTATGCTTGTCGTCTGTTTAAAAGTAATGTGTTTTACTACAAATCAAAGGAGAACTTAAGATTTTCTCCTCTTTAAATGATTGAAATTTGACACTGAAGTTTTTGAGTAACTGATGCTGATGACATGTCGTTTTTGGTGAACACTCATGCAAGACAAATAATTTATTCCATGTAATTGAACGTAAATCTTAGCTTGGTAGAATCTTGAACAGTTGAAAACAACGAACCAAAACATAACATGTGTTTGGGAATATACATGAATATCATTGCTGCACTAAAATTTAGACTTTTTCGACTTTTATTTCTTATTTTATATATTACAAACTACAATCTTATTTTATATTTAAAAAAAAAAAAGAATCCAATAACTATGAACACCATGACGCAACGAAAAAAAAAAGGTCATTACTTGTGTTAAGAGGAACCAAATTCCAAATTTTCTTGGTTTTTTTTTTTTAAACAAAAAAACAAAACCTTCCCAAAGCGCTAAACGCCACAGTCCATTTCATTAAGTCAATCAACTGAAAGAACCTGGAAATCAAGAAACACCAGAAATGTCTGGTCCTTTACTTCTCCGTTCCCTCTTGTCCAGCACCAGGAAATCTGTATCCTCATCGCGAACTTCTTGTCATCACCACAAATCCTACCTCTCCAGTGCACGAGCTTTCTCCTCTGCCCCCAGTGCACCCGCTTTATCTCCAAACCCGAACTTGGACCCGAGCAGGCTCCGAAATGTGGTTGTCACAGCGCACATGGACCATGGAATGGATAGACAACGCTTATGGACAGGTTATTGAGACAGTGCTGTGCAGATATTCCTCACCAGCGCGCCATGGACTCCATCAGTCTGGAGCGTGAGCGCGGAATCACCATCACATCCAAGGTTTGTTATCTTCACTTTAATGAAATAGAATGAGATTGATAGAGATTACTGATGAATCGTAAAATCATGCCATTATCATTTCTGTTCTCTAATTTAATTAGTTGTCATAGTATTTACTATTTTCGACTATCGTTTGCGGGTTATTTCGATAGCGTGGAAGGAAAATGAATTGAACATGGTTGATACACCTGGCCATGCTGATTTTGCTGGTGAAGTATGTACAGAACGTTATTATTTCGTAGGCTTCAATTTCATTTCAGAGCATAAAATGTTGTATAAAACCATTTCCATGACTTTTGTGTCAATGACTCTGGCTGGTCGTGATGGTACCATGGAAGTCCTAAACTTTGCCTTATTATGTACTTTGTGGTGTGTGTGTTTGCCAGCATGTGCTCTGTCTTAAGTGAGTCTGGTGTCTAAAACTCATAGATAATAGATGATATAATAATTTTTTCTTATATTATGCATATAGTTAATAAATAATTGATACATCATTTGATTCAATAATTATTTTAATAATTTAATTTAATTAAGATTAAATTTTAAAGTTATAAACAGAGTTATAATTTGATCAAACAGTAAAATTGAGAATTTCTAACTTCAAAATATCGAAGTACTCGTTCAAATTAATCATAATTTATTTAATTAAATTCATTAATTTGTTCGAGTAAATCTCATAGTTCATTTGATTAAAGAGATAAAAATCTTTATAAAAGAATTTTTTTATTTCTATCTAAAACTTTCTTTCTTATTCGTATTTTCAAAAATAAAATGATAATTTTATATTGCATCATAAATAGTTCTTTTTTTTTCTTTTTTCTCTTTTCTTTTCTTCTTTGCTTCCCTATGGCTTCCTCACTACCTCCCCAAACCTATCTCTTTACTTTTATAATTTTCTTATTTTCTCTTCAATTTCTTACTCAGTTCAATGTTCTGATCCCCTATAAACTTGAATTTATCAAAATGAGTAAGAAATCATAAAAAGAAAGAAATTAGAGGTTTTGTGCAAATTGGGATTTTCCAAGAATTAATCAAAATCAAAACATTTCAAAGGTACTACAAGATAAATAGCGACACTTCTAATCAATTTTAAGCATTTGTTTCACATTTAAATAAATTTTGAATTTAGATTTTATTGTACATCTACGCATTTAAATTAGTTTTAATTGCAAAAATTTATATTATAATGCATTATTTAGGCCATAGAATACAACGTTACGAAATTAGATAGTTAAAACTAAAATTCAAAAAATGTGTGTGAAACTGAATAGTAAATAAGTTACTGTTTCAATAAAAATTCATTGTCCATTCGTCGATTTATTAAATTAGGCCAAAATATATTAGTTGAGTCATAAATTAAATGAATTATAGGTTTAAATCAAATTCGAATTATTGTAAATTGAGTAAACGACTGAAAAACAAAAATTTACTCGATTTTATATAAATTGACTCTAGAAAACTCGAATCAAAATTCACTAAGCGCATATGGGTTATATTCATACTTTTGGTTATGAGAATTAATGTTGTTATTGACATATAAGCATTTAGGTGATGATATTCCAATGAGGGATCCACACGAGGTGTCAAGAAGTGAGGAGTGATTAGGGAGTGTATATCGTTTTAGGTTGTGTGTGAACATATTTTAAACTATTTACACCTTTTTTAAAATATTTTATAAATTTAATTGTTTAAATATTTTAAAAAATTATTTTACTTTTTATCATTTTCAGTTTAAATGCATATATCTACAAATGAGCTGATAAGTATTGTATATTGTGTCTAGTTGAAGTAAGAGGCCTAATGAGAATTGAAATTATTGGGATTTATAATTAATCTGGCATATATATTATATTAATGATATATAAATATTTATTTGAATGATATAATTATTGTTTTAAGTTTGTATATTTATATGCATTGGTGATGTGGCTGCGAGAGTCAAGATATTATATTTAACTGTGAGCCCTATCCCTAGATCCCAAAGACATATCGGTAATTTTATATTTCACTGTACATGTAATTATACTCGCATTGAACATAATTGACACGTTATCGCGACTGTATAATTATTTCGGGGATATGAGTTGGTTAAGATAGAGGTTTGAAATTGTAAAAAAATTTTATTTTGGCAGATTCGGTCGATCGAATAGGATGATTCGTTCGACTGATATTTTGAGGACTCCCTGAAATATTTGATCTCGGATTCATTCGAATGAATAGGGTGATTCGTTCGATCGAATTGACTTTCGTTTGAACGACCTGAGATTCATTCGAACGACAAAATGGAAGTCCCTTGACTTTTGAAAGCATCGAAGGATTCGTTTGAATAGACCTTGATTTGTTCGATCAAAGTAGGTAGTTTGTTCGAATGAATCTCGATTCGTTAGATCGAACGACTACGAAATGACGATTTTTACCCTCTTCTAGAAGCTTTTCCTTTTTCTTAAGGGTAAAATAATAATTTCACCCTTTTTCTATAAATAGGGGGCTGAGACCCCATTTCTCAAGGTTTTCTTCTCCTTTCCTTCTTCCTCCTCTTCTCCTCGCTCTCTCTTACGTTCTTTCCTTTACTCTCTCTAACTCTCACCTCAAATCTTACTATATTTTTTATCTCTCACCGTCCTTCACCACATTTTGTATTTCTAACTCCCTGCGAGCATTAATTTATCAAAAGAAGTAAAGAAATCGCAAAGGAAGCAAGTTAGGGTTTCGGGCTCAATTGGGGGTTTTCGACTTCTAAGCAAAATTGAAGCAAACCAAAGATACCACGAGATAAACAACATCATTTCTAACACATCTATGCCTTTCATTTCGTGTTTTATCAATTTTCAGACATATGAGTTTTACTGTTCATCTGAAGGATTTTCGTCATTTTTATCGCATGCATTTGGTTTTTACACGTTAGTTAGGTTGTTATGAGGTTGGATAAATCGTTAGGTAACTAAAAACAAGAATTTAAAAAATTTGGATATGTGTGAACAGTAACTAGACTACTGTTTCGATAAATAGATGGGGTCCACTTATCAAAATTATAAAATCGAATTGAAAAATGCTAATTTAACTGTAATGTGGGTTCGTAGTGATAGAGAATTGATAATTAGACTAATATCGATAATTTAGCCGAATTCGCATATTAATTGACTTTAGGAACCCCGAGTAGAATGCAGTGCACGCATACGAGTCTTATTCGTGTTTTAGAATTGAGTATTTATATATTTTAAATATATATGTTTAGGCAACGATACACCCGCAAGGAACCCGCTTGAGGTGCCTAGAAATGAAGAGAACTAAGGAGTATGTACACTCCCCAAGTAGTGAGTGAATTTTTTATATTTTTGTTATTTTAATAAAATCTTGTTTTTATACTTATAACGATATGTTATTATGTTCATTACTCCTGTTTATGCAATTAGCGTATTTATGCTTTCATATGGTGTTGAAATGAAATATGATTTGCATTATAGATTTGATTAGCTTAACGTATATGTTTTATGTGAAAGATGGTTGGTGGTCAATTTATGAAATGTTTATATCTTGTTGATAAATAAATGATTATTATAATATTTGTAAAATATATGGATATTGATATATATGTTGGTGATAACGGCCTTGAGGGTGTGATATGATTAGGGTCGGACTGAGAAAGAGGTTATCTAGGTGAGTGGAGGCTTCACAGGTAGGGGTGTTGTATAGATTATGTTATTGTGATGGTGTGACATGATTATACCACCTATGAGTCTCGTTGGATTAGTCATGGATGTCATCATATGACTAACTCGAGGTGAACATCAGTAGTGGACTTGTTTTCTAAAAACTAAGCATATTTTACTCCTTATAT
>JAVXUL010000001.1:4268724-4289736 GCA_035590515.1 Trichilia minutiflora | reverse complement strand
TATTATATGATAAAATAATACATTAATTACTTTTTTAATATTTTATGATTAACTAATGGATTTATCATTTTAAAATTAAGTTAGAAAGTAAACTAAGTTTTAAAATTTTATTTTTTGACTAAATCTAAATTAATAAAATATTTTAATTTAAGTTTAAAGTTCAAACCGCGAACTCAAATCGATCTAAACCGCATAATGCGGTTTGGATCGATTACGGTTTGTGACATATTATTGGATTGAGTTGGATTGCATAAAATTCAAACCGCAATGTTTGAATCAATTTAAAATTTTACTTCAAATCGATCAAAACCGCAAACGTCCACCCCTAATTAACTTGACTTAAAAGTTATTGAAAAGGCAAAACTTAGCGTTCAAGTATTTGGTGGACAAAAATTAATTAAAAATTATAATATATAATGAATACCGGGGGTCCCACCACATCCTTCTATGCGAAGGATTTGTTTGTTTTTTCGTCTGAATGTTCGTAGAAGTGTTTGTTTAATTTAGTTATGTCTGAAATTTTATTTAAATTATATTTTATAATATAATTTTAAATGGCTAAAAATGTAAATGTAAATAGTTTAAATTTTTATACTTTCAAAATTATCTTTATTTACTTTAACTATTTTTTAACATTTAAATTTTAATTATTTTTACCCTTTTCTGTTTTCTAGTATCTTGTCATATATTATTTCATATAATTTTTTATCATTTTTACTATCTTTTTAATTTTTAAATTCAATTAATATCTAAACAAAGTATCATTACCTAAAAAGAATATGATTTAGCATAATATCTCTTTTTTTTTAATTAAAAACTTTTTATACTCAGTCATCATTACGACGTCCAGGTATAATATCTAATTAATAAAATTTTATTATTAAAATTATAAAAAAGTATATTAAAAATTATTATAGTAATAGTTTCATATGAATTATGTTGCTAAAATTAATTTATTCAAAAAAATTGATTTGGTAGAATATCTAATTAAACGAATTTTTATTACCTAAATTATAAAAAATTCATTAAAAATTATTATGTTAATAATTTTCATATAGACTATGTTGTAAAAAGAACATTTAAATATATATTTACCCTTTGTCCTATACAAAATTACAGTTAATAATTAATACAATTTTATCCATAAATATAAATAAGTACTATTTTTGCAATTATTAGTTATTAAATATAAATGAATTGATGGTTGATAAATATTAAATAAAAGAAAATTAGGTGTTTAATGAATATTTTAACTAATGTACTTTAAAATTAAGCAAAACTTCAACCATGTTGATGAATTCCTATCACCGATATTTTATAACTTGATTTAAATAATATACAATAAGATTAGTTTATATTGATTAAGATTTCGTTTTCTAAATTAATATTTAATATTTTTATTTTATAATAATTATGATTTTTAAAAAAAATTATACTATTTTATTATGCAAAATATAATGTCAAAAAAAATTAAATTAAATTATTAATTGAAATTTCTCTTCAAGAAATTGGTCTAAAATTAAATTTGGCTAATGATTATATTTGGGCAATGTAAACGATGACAAACTGTCGGTCTTAAAGTAGTTTGAAATTGAGCCCATTGTGTCTATTAAAAGTTGAAAAACCTTTTGCTCCGTCAAACAAGTCTCTCGATGCGTCCACGAAAATGTTTCTAACTTTAGGGGTGGCGTTTGCGATTTGAATCGAAGTGAAATTTTAAACCGATACAAATATTAAGGTTTAAATTTTATACAATTCAAGTCAATCCGATGATATGTCATAAATCGTAATCGATTCAAACTACATTATGCGATTTAGATCGATTTGAGTTCGCGGTTTAAACTTTAAACTTAAATTAAAATATTTTATTAATTTAAATTGAGTCAAAAAATAAAATTTTAAACCTTAGATTATTTTCTAACTTAATTTTAAAATGATAAACCCATTAGTTAATCATAAAATATTAAAAAATAATTAATATATTATTTTATCATATAATATTAATATTATCATACAATGATATTAAGTATATTTAATATTTATTTAAGCGGTTTGGTTTGACGGTTTACGATTTAGAATTAATCTAATCTATAACCCAAACCGCTAATAGCGGTTTGTAAAATTTTAATTTAAAGATCAATCTAATATAGATTCAAACCGATCCAAATCAATCCAATTAAATTATTTGGATCAGTTTAGAACGGATCGATTTAAATTTATCCATCCCTAATTATCACCTAATTATCAGTGTACATGAGTACATCTTTAATGATCCCAAGCGGTAAAAAATGGATTTGCGCATTTGATTCTCGAAGTTGAAAGTCAAGGATTTAATTTGCTATAGTTCTACTTACCAATGTCTTTATGAAGTTTGCATAAAATTTTGGTGACTTGCATTGAATTAATAATTTAATATAGAAAGCTCTTTGTATTACTATGTTTTGGATTTTCCCTTCTAAAAATAAAAACTAAGATTTTGTATTTTATCAGAAAATAAGTCAATTTTGTGCATTAAAAGAAATGAAAATGAACCTCATTCCAGTTTTTGAGTTGTTAAGATATTTGTATCAACAAGCAAAGGCAGGATTCAATTTCACACAAGTGAGTTCAACACTGACACTCGCGGAACTGGATTTATGCGTCATGCTTTCCTGAGATTTTTAATATATATAATAAAAAATATATATATTAAAAGTATATATTTTTATTTTTAATAAAACAGATTTTTATTATTTATTAATTATAAAAAATATTTATTATAAATATTTTAATAAAAATAAATAATATTTAAAAAATTATATAAAATATTTATCATAAATTTTTTAATAAGAAGTAAATATTATTTTAAAAAATTAAAGACGGTAATTCTTCCGCATTGTTTTTGTTAGACTGTTTCTGTTCCACAGGGAAAGAAGTGTTTTTTAAATATTAAAATATAATCTTGACTTTTCACATAGACTTTTTATCTCTAATGATTTGCAAATAGACTTACCGTTTGAAATTTCCACTTGAATTCTGATTAGACAGACAAGACAATGTGGTACCGCATGTTATGGCTTAATAGTAATTTCACCAGAAACTCGTTTTTTCTTTTGAGGATCCTTGAAGAATAAAATTTTAACTCTCTCTATTATCATTAATAAAATCAAAATGGGGATGATAAGTTTTAGCTTTAGCTCCCTTTTTTTAATTATTTTCTCACATGTTGGAATATAACTTTTGTTTTAACCCATTTGATTTGCATCAAATGGGTGGTTTATAGAATTGAATTTTGACAATACAAACAAAAGAAAGAGTATTTATTATCTTAAGACTATAGATAGGGTATTTAATTAAGTAGGTTTAAGTAATAAATAGTTCGTTACAAAATTGGGGACGGGGACCTATTTGATACAAATAAGAAAACTATCCCTTATATGTGAATAACATAAAATCAGAAACTCTTATTTTATTCTGTTAAAATTATTTAAAGAAACCTTTCAAAAAAGAAAATTTAAAGAAAAGAAAAGAAAAGTAACAGGGAAAGAATAAGAATAACCTCTCTCTCTCTCTCTCTTCTTCTCTGTCTTGCAGGTCACCTCTTAAAGGGCAATGTTAACAAGATCACTCAACAACAGAAACATCATTTCTTGATCCGTTCCATCCAGGAGGTTACCTTATTTATACGCACCTCTCGTCTCCTAATTTTTAAACGATTAATTAATAATACTTCAAGAGAAAACACAGAGAGAGAGAGAATGGGGGCTTACAGAGCGGACGATGACTACGACTACTTGTTCAAGGTGGTGTTAATTGGAGATTCAGGAGTTGGGAAATCAAATCTATTATCCAGATTCACTAAAAATGAATTCAGCCTGGAATCAAAATCCACTATCGGGGTTGAATTCGCCACTCGCAGCATTCGTGTTGATGACAAGGTTGTTAAGGCTCAGATTTGGGATACCGCAGGCCAAGAACGGTAACCCACTAATCCATTTCCGTTTCATTGAACGCATCTAGTTATATGAGATCTGAAATGTGACATTTTTATTGGTAGAGAGCTGTTGAACGTGTCAATTAAGATTTAATTGAGATGGGATTAATTAGTGTTATGCAAGCTACGTATTTGATTAATTGGTTGATTTGAAACAGAATTCGTTTTTCGGTTTTATTTTGGAGGCCTACGTTTTTCAGGTCCTATATACATGTTCTTTTGATATGTCTGTGTTCTGATTATTGGATTTGGCTAATCCGATTTATGATTGTTTGCATTCCATCCTAGAATGTTGGGAATGCTAAATTATTGTGTAGCATTGGTGAATGCCAGAGAATTATTTCTGTGATGAGATCTCTTGAGTTTTCACCTGCGTCATGATGTGCAAATTTTGGATTCTTTCACCTCGTTAACTCTGGCCTGTTTAAAATTTCATAATTATACGACATGAACCAATTTATTGTCTTTGAAGTGAGTTTTGGTACTAACTTGCTGGTTGAGAGAATTTGTTTCTACCAGTTAAAGAAAGCTCATGATAGAAGTTACCCCAGAAAATAACATAAAGGGATAATACATGTTTGGATTAATATTTTACTTTTACATGCTATTCTAACCTTGCTGGGATTTGCTCTCTTATTCATCAAGCGTATTTGTATTCCCATAGGACATTGTGGTCATTTATTTGATGAATTCTGTTCATTGGAGAATGTAGATCATAGTTTCATGTTATTTATTTTTATTCAGATACCGTGCAATCACAAGTGCATACTACCGAGGAGCTGTAGGTGCATTGCTTGTTTATGATGTCACTCGGCATGTTACATTTGAGAATGTAGAGAGATGGTTAAAGGAGCTTCGGGATCACACTGACTCCAACATTGTGATCATGCTTGTGGGTAACAAGGCAGATCTACGTCACTTGCGTGCAGTTGCCACTGAGGATGCTCAGGCATTTGCTGAGAGAGAGAATATCTTCTTCATGGAAACATCTGCCCTAGAGTCCTTGAATGTTGAAAATGCCTTCACTGAAGTGCTCACTCAGATATATCGTGTTGTTAGTAGGAAGGCTCTTGATATTGGCGATGACCCTGCAGCCTTGCCTAAGGGACAAACTATTAACATTGGTACTAAAGATGATGTATCGGCTGTGAAAAAGGCTGGATGCTGCACCGCATAATGTGCAGCCATGAAAGAATGTCCTGGTGGTTAAAAAAAATATATTTCTCCTCTTTCTGCAATTACATTTACTGGTTATGGATATCTTTGCTTTCATTTATGTGTCAGGAGGAGACTCACTCGGAGGCTGAGAGACTCAAAATGACGTCCGAGTTGGTTAGTTGGGTTTAAGTCATAAGTATCCAGATCTAAGATCTCACATTTGGTGCAATCTCAATCTGCTTGTGGTATTATTTTTTTTCTTTTTATCATTGTATTTGTTTCTCCCCGGTAATACTGTAGTAATCTGTAGTCAGTTAGCACCCGTGGTTTAGGTAGTCTCTATTTTGTTGCTAAGGTTTTGAATTTGGGATGTTTGTTAAGATCAATTCTGTTCTCAAACTTTGATTGGTTGATTGATAATTTTGAATTTAAATTTATTTTCACTTCATTCAGTTTCTATCCAATCGGTGTTGAGGTCTGTTCACAATGACATCTCCGTATCTTCTTAATCTGTCTTCCTATTAAAATAATAGGGTTTTTTTTTTTTCATAAGCGTTTTGTTTTGTTGGGGATAAATAAATATGTATTATACATATGTCACAAGGGCAAAGAATTCAATTCAATAATATGCCAAACATTTTTTGGGTCCATATGCCAAAAATTGTGCAAAATGCAAGGAAAAAAACTTCGGCAAATCATGGCCTTCCCCATCCATATTCCTATATATAGCAACTATTGTCTACATTTCATATATGTCCCTGCAGTTAGGAAAATGTCAGATATAGGGTGCCACCCGTCAAACTATACATAAAATATCTACCATCACAGTGCCTGGCATATAAGGAAATCCTAATGTGACATACTGACATTAAAAAAGATGACACCCCTTCAGGTAAAATGGAAGATCGCCCCAATAGAAAATGCTGATGATATATATGCCATACTTTGACAGTTCATTAGTTTCTGCATTCAGATAAGGCAGCTCAATATGGGCCACAATAGTCGGTTGAACTCCCAGCAAGATGCTTGAATGGACTACCTGAACCGTAACGCGGAATTTCAGAGGTAGAAGTAATTTCATTTTGAGAAGAATTAACATTGGCAGAGTCAATTTTTACATCAGTCTCTGTCTGGACCTTAAAAGCCAATTCATTTTCTGGAGAAACATCAGCAGTGAGTTGTCCCATCTTCTTCTGCAGATCCGCAAGTGAATCCTTTGGAACCTTTCCTTTGGGACTCTTCTTGCTGACTGAAAGCTTGAGCTCTAATCTGTATAATGCATATGTGTCATAGCCATTGACCTCATACTCATATAAATGCCACTCAAAACCATAGGAAGGTTGGGGGTCCATGTAATAGGACCTCTTTTGTCCCCCAAATTCCTTCATCACCTGTTTTCTTGATTCATGCCAACCACGTCCACTATGATCTGGCAAGGACCTCTGCTTTCTTGTTCCACTCTCAAATGCCCTTCTATGTTTATCAAAAAAGAGCCACTCCCTAATTGTTTCACCTTTAAGTAAAGAAAGATCAAATAACTCTGCAGAAGAAACAATTAGTTGGATGAAATGCACAAACTTGCTCTGTAATACCAAAATGAAAGTCATGAGTTAAACAATTGTCCAAGAGAAAATTTCACTTGTGATACAGAACAATATTTAAAAAAAATAGCATGTAACTATCCGCAACATAACAGGAAGCTAAATTAAAATTTGAGAGAGAGAGAGTGGTGGAAATACCTGGAACATTCCATGGAGATTTTGTAGTAGCAGCTCCTTCACATTGAGGAATACCTACATTCTTACCCTGTGCCTTGGCATGAACAGCATTAAAAAGTAAACTATCCTTCAAATTAATGCCCCCAGGCCGTAGAACTGGAGACATACAGGGGTAGTCTTCATTAACGGCCAGAGTAGCATGAAAGCTGCTGCAGTAGTCCTTATACCACTCAAATCCTAGAGCAGGCCTTGTACAATCCCACAGTGCACATTTTGGGCCCATGAAAGCAGATGGAGGAGGAAGAATATTCGGCAGAATGTGGGGTCTAACATCCTTCTCATGTTCTTCAGGGTCATTGGCACAATCAAGAAGCACCTGCTCTAATTCTTGACGCAAGTTTAAGTGATAATAATCCAACTGAGTAGTTAATTCTGAGACACCAACCACCGAGTTATGCAAACCTAAGGTGGATTCCTCACATTTATCAAATCCTTGGAAACAATGCCACTGCTGCTCATTGTTCATCAGGTGGTCCTGGTCCAGACAAAGTGTTTGCTCAAAGGAACAAATAGATTGCTTTGGGATTTATGAATGCATTGACTTTTAGGTCTAAATTGTTTTGACTTAAAAAAGTGTATATTTAGCATTTTCAAGTCATTTGCAATGAGTTGGAGGCTTATTAATTATGAATTTTAAATACCAATTGTCAATACTTTCCAAAGGGTTTGAAGTGAGGAGATCTCACACATTTTTTCTATTTATCCTCTTCAATCTCTTGCGACTTTAAAATTTTAAATATTGTTAAATCTTCATTTACACAATTTCAAATACATGCACTTCCACCCACATATTTGAACCATAACTGAATTCACACGCACATATTCCAAATTCTCATAACCAAATGGCTGCTAAAACAGAAAGTATGAGATTCAATTTAAGTTTGAAAACTATTAATTGTTCACTGTAAAGATGTATGTCTTCTTTTAAGAGACATTGTAAATTAGTGTTTAATGGGAAGAAGATTAAAAAGTGTATATAAAATAAGTACATATGTAGAAAAAAGAAGATCACCTCTTGAAATGTAATCATGGTTCCAGGATGCGGGCCTTGAACATCAGGCTGAGACTTCAAATCTGGAAGTCCCGCTAATGGACTGGTTGCATCATCTTGCTCCTCACATAATTGTAACAGACAGTCTATCTCATTTGAGAATGATCCAAGACTACCACCCTACATAACTCCCATTAAAAAATATACTGATACACATCGAAGAACACTTATTCCAGAGTATAGAAGACACATTATGCACAAACACTGCAATCAACAAAAGCTTTAGCAGAAGGACAAAGAAGAAGGAAAGAAAAATTTCATCCAAGTCTAATCCAAGACTAATACACTATCAAAAACTTTGTGTACCCATCATGGGTTACTTCATCACAAGGAACAAAAGATATTCTGCAGTATTAACTACATTTCAAGATTATTGACTTACTCAAACTAAGTAAAACAATTCTGATATGGATTAAAAGGTTACTTCATCCAAATCCAATGTACAAAACATAATCCTTTAGATATTATTTGCGATGGAGTATATTAAATTTTATAATAAACAAAAAAACTTAAAAACAAAAAAAAAAGCCAGTGTTGATGATTTATAGATACAGACTAGTAATGAAGAGGCCGGGGATGGAGCAGTGAGCTCAGAGTTCCACTCTCGAAGTATCTGATTGACTTGCTCCTCCAACACCGCAACATCATTTGCCCGACCCTCCTTCCTAGCAGCTCGAAGATTAGCAAACTTTTCTTGGAGATCACTGAGCCTATTTTTCGCATTCCCCAGCAAGAGCTGGTGCGATGCAGATGCACACTTGCCCTTTGAACCACTCTGCATAGACCGCTTCTACTTCAAATCCTAGCAAATTGACAACAACAAAAAAAACTATGGGAAATACTTCAAGTCCAAAATACGCCACCAATCCAACTAAAACAACAAGAATTGAAGTCGATGAACAAATTCCCAGAAAGGGAAAATAAAATAAATTAATAAACAAACGTAATTTTGTTTCCGTAAACGTAATTTTGAGGGTTTAATTTCCACATTTTAACACGAAATAAAGCAGCCTTTAAAGAAACATGCTGATTGCTACTTTATAGCCTAGTTTGTTTG
The DNA here is from genome assembly GCA_035590515.1 of Trichilia minutiflora. Lineage (NCBI taxonomy): Eukaryota > Viridiplantae > Streptophyta > Magnoliopsida > Sapindales > Meliaceae > Trichilia > Trichilia minutiflora. Next base: position 4,280,719 of record JAVXUL010000001.1, on the reverse strand, counting down.
TTTTTTGGTCTCTTTCAGTAAAGGGATTTATATATACAAGATAGGAGACCCAAAATATAATCTTTATTTATTTATTTTTTTCTCTCGTTTATTGATGCAATTTAAATTGAACGCAAAAAACCTAGAAGGCCAAAACCCCGAAAAAGCGAGGAAATAGCACACAAACAACCACAATCGCAAACATAGAAAACGAAAAGATAATATCTTTACGTACCTGAACCGTAAAATCTAAAGGAATTAATTTGTCTGAGAATCTGAGAAAGAAAGTTAGCTTCGTGCAACAGCAACCAATTGAACGAGTACAAAATTCCCTACAAAAAGATGAGAGAAGGACGAAGTGAAGACGAACGCGCGAAAAGAAACAACCGCGGTTTCTTCTTTATTTATTGTATCACTATTGCCCATAAAAAGACTTTCAGAGAATAAAAAAATTATTAATATAATTTATATGAATTATAATTTTCATAAACTAATTTTTGACCAAGGATTATTTTTCTCTTTTTCTACCTCCAATTATTTAAATTTAGTATATTGTTTTGTTCAATGATCATTTTATATACTAAATAATCCTTTGAAAAAATTTAATTATTTGATATACCAACAGGTTTATATATTTTTAAGGATGATTATATAGAGAGAGACAGAGAGATACACACTTCATTTGGCTAACAAATCATATAATAATTTTTAATTACAAAATTTATTCATTTTCATTGATGACTATACATTCTATTACTCGAATTTATTTACAATATACATAGAATTGTTTAGTCTTCTTGTTTTTATTAATTCATTTTTCAATAAGAGAATTTTGAAAGTTTGATTCTGGCACATAAAAAAAGAAAAAAGAAAGAAAAGTGAATCATTCTTCAAATATTTTTATAATTATAGTGTTAATGGAATCAAATATTCTTATTCCCATTTGAAGAAGTACGAATACTTGCATTTTTGTTTTGGTTGGACCTTAGGGTGGCTGATTAGGTGACAATATGATTCTTCCTAACTTAAATAATACAATACTTTTATTTTTATCATGCAAATATGAAAGTCTACAACTACAGAATAATAAGATAATTCAAATTAACTACAAAACCACATGTAAGAAGTAGAAGGAACTTGAGTTTAATTCTCTCATTATCTCTTATAATTAGTAATAGAGCATTTTCTAATTGCAAAATGTTAACAATTTCAAATACCCTCCAAGAACTCCAATGAATTTGACAGTAAATAGTTGTAAGAATGATCAATCTATGCTGTTCAACCATTCATTAGTACATTACCATGTAAGAGAAATTGAGAAAATTATGAAGAAAAATCAAGCTCCTTCAAAAAATCTTGAATGAATCAGAATTATCATACAAATTGTTTTTCAAATGTTACCCTTTTTTCGAGGGAATTCTGCAAGATTTGCTTAGTATGGGGAACCCTGTCGTTGAAAAACTGCAAGAATCATCCTGAGACTTGCTCAAAAAATTCAGTTCTTGGATGCTGCAAAAAAATACAACCAGAAATTTGCAGCAAAAGGAGTAAACAACTAGGTCTTTCAGTAGCCAGGTATTGGGTTTCTGAAGAATTATCAACCAAACTAGTGTAGATAAATATTATGCATTCCGCAGAAAAGGGAAACTGAGGAAGTTGTCACATAAAAACTCGGTGTCCCACCTGTTTATTGCAGAGACTAACTGGATTTTATTTTTTTCATTTTTAGTGTCATGAGCATCCCTAAAATTGAATGTACCACTTAATCCTCGGCCTTTTAGCAAGTTGTTCAAGCTCTGCAAGTTTCTGCTTAAGTTGTTCAACTTCTATGGCCAAGTGTTCATCTGCTTGCTTTATTTCCTAAAATAATGCAATAAGGATTCCTGAATTACAAAACAAACAAAAGATGCTCTGTTTACCATTAAGACGAAAAAAAAAAAAAAAAAGATGCTATGTTTACAAGCCCTTGCAATTTGTAACAAGGTTTCAACAAATATTTCGCACATAAGATTAAACAGCACATTTTCATACATCTTTTATATGAATTGGAATTTAGGCCTGAATCAGAGCCTAACAAATATTCTCATGATAAAATAAGAAAGACAGATAAAACACCATTGAAAGATAATCACACAAGTTCAGGGTGGCAATTGTGGTAGCAGCGCACATCAGTGAAAAACATTGAGATACACCTCTAACTCTTGTCTACGCTACTCTTTTCTTGCTTCGTATCTGGAACTTCTTTGCACCTCGGAAACAACAGCAACTCCTGCAACCTATAGAGACAAAATTATTTAGTATATCAGACAAATTAATAAAGATTACAGAGGATACAGTTATATAAGTAGTAGAATGGGACTCCACAAGGCCATTTGCCCAAATCCTTGATGCACATACGATAAACAGAATGCAGCCATTCAACAATCTGAATAAGCCTGTCTACAACATCTGTAACCATACATCATAAAAGTTGCCAGTACCTTTATAAATTCCCTATTTTCATTGTTTAATTCACAGAATTTATATTCATAAGGAGAATACATACTTTTACACAGCTAAATAGGATTTGAAAATGCTCAGCATGTCATCTGATCTTCCAGAGTCAAACAGCAGAGCAGCAGCAACTGCCACGTGTATTGTCCAAAGAAAGGAGAGCCATTCCTACCATATTCTTGCATCCATATGCCAGCATTTTGCATGTAAGTGTGGAAACAACAGCATTCACCAAAACGATTAGAAGATTCATGAGATTTTGTTGAGTCCTCGTGTGTTCATATATTAGTCTTATTCCCATTGCCGTGCTTTCACTAGTTCAAATCTCCAATTGCTAGATGTTAGATTTTGACAATTTTGACTCCTGACGAGCACCATATCCTTAACCATTGGACTAAGACTCTCCAACTAGCTCATACAAATTGATGGCCTGTACAGCTAGCTACCTACTCAGTGCTTAATTTTAGAGGCCAGACTAGAATGGCCACCAAGTCAGGAATAGCTCATATTGGCACCTATGGTTCTGAGATCACAGAAGTTTTCCGATCATTCCCCAAACTAAAAACTCTAGCTAGGGTGTTGTGAACAATTCAAACCTAGGATATCCAACCTAGGTGTCTATGGGCAATCCACAGCATCCCTCGAGTCTGCTATAGGTTGACTGCAGCCTTTTCAAAACCCAGAAGCAACTAGGCAAGAAGCAATATATACAACTAGCTGTAAGTTAGTTGTCCACATTCTACAACGGACCATGACCCCCAGTTTGCCAACCTCAGCACCCATAACCAGAAAACAAGAGAAAAACAAAAATTCAAGAGCATCCATCCATTAGAATACACTCATATACTAGAAGAAAGGAAGGAGTTGAAGTCGTATGTAATAGCTAAGCATGGTTTCACGCTAAGACTAGATGTTGAGATTTAGCATTACCGAGAACACAGAGAGTTCACCAAGAAGATCTGCTGCAGCTTGGACAGCCTTTTCCTTATCCAGGGGGCGAATTGCAACATGAGTGGCATGACCATATATGCATCTCTGCATACTTGTCATGAATCAATGATTTGCCTGATTTGACATTAGGAAGAAAAAAAAAAATTTTTTGTAAGATTAATACAAAAAAAAAGGTTATATAAAAAATAATTTTTTTCTTTATAGGTTTAAGAACATACATGTATGGAAAAGTTTATAAAGAGTGTCTGGTAAGTAGAGAAAAATTGATAGTAATTATTTATTTATTTTAATTTTTGTTTTATTAGTTTCGTTAGTAATATTTTTTATTTTTCTTATCGAGTATTAAGAATATTATTTTGAGCTTTTAATAATACTTAAAAAGATTTTATTATAATTTTATTATCTGATACAATTAAGTTATTGGACCAAGTTAAGATTCCATTTTTCTTTTTTGAGTTTTTCACATAAAAATTTGTATATTTCTTTTGTTGTAGTTTTATTATAAATTTTAGTATTTTATTTTAATATTCAATTTTATTTTTATCATATAAAGAGAAAATAAAATTAAGCTTGATGTTAACTCCATATGAGCCGAAGATTAAAATTCTAATTTGTGTATCTTTCAATCCAATAAAGAATAGAACTCCTTACATTAAGGAATTTTCTATTTAAAATAAAATAAAGTTAAATTTTACATTTAAAAAAAAAAAAAAAAAAAAGATTTCATGTAAGACTAAAATAAGAAAAGAGCTATATAAAGAGTAATTTTTAAAATATACTCACTCAGAAAAATTCATAAAGATTGCATTGTATGTGTAGAAAAAATGAAAATGGGTTATGGGAGAAATCATTAATTAAGTTTTTTTTAATTTTTATTTTGTTAGTCCACCTAATGAAATATTTTTTAATGAAGTACTAAAAATATTGTTGTTGTTGTTTTTATGAAATACTAAAAATATTATTATTAAGAATTGTGAGTCTCTCATACTCAAAAAAAAAAAAAAATATTGTAGTTTGACATAATGAAAGTTTATTCAACTATTGTTCCTGTGATTTTTTTTCTTTGAGATCTTGAGTGCAGCCACATTTGTGCTTCTCGTAAGTGGTAACTGATTCTCTATCAACAGGTCCATTTCGTTTGTTAAACTCTCGGTTACAGGATAATGAAAATCCAACAGTGGTTGGGATTACGGAGCTCACGAAAAGAGGTTTAATAATGGTTTTTATGATTCCATGGCTGCTGTCTCTCAGTTGATATCAAACGTTGTGATTAAAGATTGTAAGCTGGTGTTTTAAGGGATTGAAGTCTGTGATTGATGTTGGTGGCGGTAAAGGAACTATGGCCAAGGCAATTGCAACAGCTTTTCCTGATGTAAAGTGCACTTTTTTTTTATCTACGACACATTGTTAATAATTTGCAGGGGACCAACAACCGGGAATTTCAAGGAATACCTCCAGCAGATGCAGTTTTCCTCAAGGTAATTGAACAATTAAGTTTTTACTTTCCTTTTTCATCTTGCTCCATCGTCTTCATCTATAATGAATTTCTGTTCGATTTTCTATGTGACAAAAGCTTTTCTGTTCGATTTTCCATAATTAGATAGCTTTTGAATCAAAGTTGAAAGTGTTTGATATACACATTTTGCACAACAGCCCCACGTCTAAGACAAATGGACCATTATATCTATATCTATATCTATCTATCTATCTACCTATATTATGAAATAAATAATATAGTGGATTCTGCATGTCTGGGATGATGAATATAGTGGATTCTGCATAACTTGGGTGATGAAGAGAGCGTGAAGATATTAAAGAGGTGCAAAGAAGCCATTCCAAGCAAACATAAAGGAGAGAAAGTGATTATCATGGATAGGGCCATCGAACATAAAAGCCAGATAACAACTTATCTGAGACAGCTGTGCTCTGATGATGTCTTTGTTCAACAACGGTAAATAACGAAGCGATAAGGAGTGGAGGAAGCTCATCCTAGAAGCCGGTTTCAGCGACTATAAGATTACTCCCATTCTTGGTTTAGGGTCTATCATTGAAGTTTACCCTTGATGGATCCATCGGATGGTAGTTCTGGCCAATATTTAAGTTCACTTCATTTTAATTATTTCCATTCTGGGTGTTGGACCGGAGTGCCCTCTGGTCTCTGTAATTAAGAATGCAGTAAACAAATAAGCAAAATTGCATTTGTACTGTTATGCTATATAGAACTTGTCCTTGTCAACTTCTACATCATTATTATGATCTCCATATAGAGTAGTTGATCAGTGGACGTTTTTGGATATCGTCAAAACAATAAACTTTCTTTGAGCATTGAAAAGTTAGTTTTGGCAACGCTCAATACCAGTCAGTAATTAAGCATCTGGCCTTAAAAATTATTATATTTCGAACTACAAAATTATTCAATTATTGAAATGATATGTACAGTCTTAATACCAATTTTGTTGAACATGACATCGAGCTATATCGGTGATTGACATGTGAGATCGATGGAGTTGTACCCTTGCTTTCTGCTGCTGCTGCTATATGTAGAATCTGCAGACTATAATGCTCAGGGATGTACAAGTTTTCAGATACTTCCTGATAAATCCAAAAATCCTTTATTTGACCTTCAGAAATGATGATAAATTGTAATTAACCTTATATGGTCAACTGGTAGCTGATGAAACTAGCCTTTAAAACATTTTCCATTAATGCCCTGATCTCCGAATCTGTGTCAAATGTAAAGAGGTGTTCAAGTGATTGATTTGGAGCGTAAAAGCTATTTCCACAGCTTTTAGTGATGAATTTGCAAGGGAATAACAACTATTCCATACTTCCTTGCAGGGTATATGTTTGAGACAATTTCCTACCGCAAAAACCGTTTTGTTCAAAGTAAAATTTATAGAAGATTTCTATGCCTGATAGATTATTAAATCATCCAATTACCTGTCTTGATTTTGAGTATGTTTAATGCAAATTAATTTGAGATACATATAGAAAGAAAAAAAGAATGGTTGGTTCTGGTTCCAACGTTCACGCCCACATCTTGATCATTTAAAAATCAATGCATCATGATAACAATGATGTTGAGAATGCCTCTTCACGAGCAGACGATGATAATAAGCACATAAACGTAACAATAACAAGGGAAACATCAAATAAAAAAAGTCTTGCAAAAGAGATCCTTTAAGTACAGCTAAGTCTGAATAATGAATAATGTAGTCAAAGATAATGCTACCCTTCAGAACAGTCAAATTAATTAACGATAAAAAAATCACACGGGTATATTTTACCTTTAGGGGGAACCGTGGTTCATTTAAAGAGTACAAAAGTGACACAACTCCCAGGCGATGAATAGAATTGGGAACTTCAAACGTCCCTCTTTCATCTAAACTTCTAACTTCCATCTAATTCAGTCATTCCAAGATAGAAATCCCTACAAGTGCCACCGATCTTCCAAGAATTAAATTCAATTGATCTTCCAAAAAGTAATGCCAATTCCAAAAGATCAATGAAGAACAGCCAGTCCAAGTAAGACTCCACCATGTTTTCAAGAAAGTTCTTATTCATTCTCAGGAAAGAATTCCAGTTCATACAAATTTCTGCAAAAGGGATATTTGTTAGCAGTGATGAATACATGTTCCGTAAAAAATTACTACAACCAACTGTAAAACATTCTAGGTTGAAATGGTTAAAACTGAGTTTCTAATTTCTAGATTGTACAAGACAATAACTGCTTCCACTGCCATGACAATGCTCTTTTCATCCCAGCAAGGCCATTTATCTGAGTCATTTTTAATCCTAACTGCTCAAAACACAAAACACGCACATCCCCTGGAAAATAAAAGATCAGTCAAAGAGCAGATCAATGACGAAGCTCAAGACCATTTTTTCAGCATTTTCTGCATGCCCTATCATGGGTATAACATAAGCATTTCAAAAATTTTTCTTAGCTAAAATTAACACTGGTTAGTTTTGAGATCTCTGTAATTGAAATGACCGGCCTGCAGGTAAACGCACCTCCTACATTAGCTTTTCTCATGACAATAGATTTCCAACAATTCAAAAATAAAGAGCTCCTTAGCTTTGTCTATTATATTCTGTTTTACGATTTATTTTTTTTTGGGTGTTTGTTGTGTGGGTGAGTTATTATGGATAGCAGTAGGGTTTCCATCCATTAAAAGCATAGGTAGAACAGCAAAACATTGAAATGAGAGATGTCAAAAGCATTGGCAGAACAAGGTGGACATAAATTATTGCAAAATCCACACTCATATATGAGATTTCAGTATGATTTATCACAATATCTGCATTTATACATTAGTACAGAGACAGGATACCGGTCCTAAAAACTCATCACAGGGTAGGCACCCCAGACCCAACCATCCCACACTGCTTTAAGACCATTCACAGCCTTGTGAAGGATACAGCAGAGGTATGACAAACTTATTTTGAACCACTCAATTTCAAACTTGCTTCAGACAAAACTTATCACAAATTACATCATCTGAATCAATATCTGAACCATCATCATAATTTTTCACAATATATAAACAGTTGTATAACTCTCATTTTCATTTACTCATGGCTATCATTTATAAGAAACTTCTTCTGAAATTTTGACACTCCTGACTCTAGAGGACAAAGCATGAACTCATCCACCAACATCCAGTATCCAAGCGGGTAATTACGGGAGAATACAAAATCATTAGCTGTAAATAATATAATATATCAGATTTACGAAAAGATTTTTTGTTATGAAGCTTTACATACCTGCAGCTTAATAAGCACTTTACTTTCCATCTTGGTTTTCTACATTACATAATCGTAGTTTAGAAAGAAGATATGTTTTATATACAATAAAATCATATATATTCTATAATTGTCTCCTAATACCTAGATATCTGGGAGGAGTTGTGTCTGAAACCCTGTGTCCTGTATGTATGCCTATCAAACTATAGCCTCAAACAAATTCTCAATTGTAGAACTAATCAACATGAAGATTAGGAACTCTGGGTATAAATATAGCTCGATAACCCATAAAAGATAACAAAAATGGATCTCTCAAAAACTTCAGAATGAGTAATAGCTATTTTTATTACATATAACATATAAACTATAACACTAACTACGGTCATCAATTTGCAGCAATTCCACCAACCAACATCAGGCACATTATTCAGTGCACAATCAAGAACAATGATCACTGATCTCCTCATTCAGGTCCCATTTTAAGTTGTTAAGATTGCAAACATAACCTAGAAATTAGAATTTTAAAACTATGTTAGCCAGTGCCCAAAATCAAGCATTGAATTGACTTAGTTGCTTATAAGGATGGATGAATGATAGCAAGGAGAAGGGAAAGCAACAACTATATGAATCTGTGAGGTGCAGAGTTGCCACTTTAAGAGGAAGGATGAATGATAGTACGGGGGCAGATTTGGTAATCAATATAGGAATCTGTGAGGTGCAGAGTTGCCACTTTAAGAGGAAGGATGAATGATAGTACGGGGACAGATTTGGTAATCAATATAGGAATCTGTGAGACACAAAGTTGGAACCTTTTGAAGATAAGTAAAACTAACCTACGAAGTTTCGACCGAGATATCGATGCACCAATCAGGTGAATATCACGATCCCAATTGACAGAAGTACAAAGATGGGATGAATGCGCAGATACTTAACACCTAAGGATATGGAAACTATTTGAGTTATAATGAGACCCTATAGAACAGAAAATTACACAAGCGTAGAAAGAAATGATTCAACAAGGAAAAGGATTGAACAGAAAATTACACAAGCTGACCAATCTCCGGAATACTAGCTGAGCATTCTACCGCTCAGTTATGCGGTTTAAATCACAAGTGACTGGCTAGTATTGAATCCAGACGTGCGCCCAAACCACACCTCCCAAACTCAATCCATCACCACCAGGATTCACCCGCCGGTGATTACTGAAACTAAATCGCAACATATATATAGAACAAGATTAAAAAAATGAAGGCAGATTAAAGAAAAACCATACCAGGATCCACTAGAACTAGGGCGATTCCCACTCGATCTGGGTCGACTCATCATGCCCGGATCAGCCTCACCACCTCTCCTTGTCCTCTCATAGCCACCCGATTTTGGCCGCCCGTCTTCTACATATCGACCCGGAGATCCAAAATGCTTTTCCCTCCCCCGAAAAACATCCGGTCCAGGCCTCTCCTGTCTCCCCACAAAACCAGGCCTAAGATGCGGTGGTACGAACTTCTCCGGTTTGGGCGACCCAACCACAACGGAACCAACTTCCTTGTCCCTCTCCTGTCCTAGAGAAGGAGAGAAAGTCTCTGAACTGTTCCCCGTTCGACCGAGTGGACGCAGTGAAATCTGATCTGAATCAGGTTCTGCCCGGCTACGTTCTGGTGTTAGCGCCTGAGTTTGGTGGGCCTGCGAAGATGCTGATGGTGACGGTGATGACGATGGAGTAATGGAAATAGGCTTTGGCGTCGGTTTGGTCAGAACGAGCATGCGTCCATGGGTTCGAGACGCGTGTAGGTGACTACTTGGAGAAGTAGTGATTGAAGAATACGTAGACGATGATTGCTTCTTTGGATTCCCGGCGTTACTGGCGGCACTACCGGAAGAGGAGAGATTCTTCTCTAGTACGTGGTTGAAATTGATAGAGCTGTATTTGTTAGTTCTTGCCATCCACCGCCACAGAAAACCCTTCAATCGTTTCGTTTCAGAGAAATAAAAGAGAATGTAAGATCTCGCCTGAATTTTTTTTTTTTTAATGGATTCTTTTTAATTTGTAATTCTGTGGGCTATTGGTTGTGGCCGGTGGGGGAATGAAGGTAAACAATTGGGTCGTTTTGAGAATCTCAAAAACGAAAAATGGATGGTGGAGTGGGGTCCAGATGCCGCCGCGGAGAGATTTTATCGGAGAGATTGAGTGCACAGTATTTTTCCTCCAAGAACTTTCTCTGCTTTTTTCCTCGGATCATTTTCAGATTTTTTCATGGTTGCGTATTTAGGATTTTTAATGGGAATATTTAAAAAAAAAAAGGTAAATAACGTCAAAATTACCTGTTAATAGTGATCGAGTATTTTTTTTTTGAAAAAAAAAAGGCATTTAGTAGAGATATAGGCACGCGTATTTAATAAGTTAGACAATATTATTAAAGGATATTTGAGGGGGACATGCATCTCTTTATTTTTTTTATAATTTTAATATATATATATTAAAAATTATAATAAAAAATTAATATATAATAAAATATTTTTATTGATATAAGAAATTTACTACTTTTTTAATTTTGTGCATCAATATCGTCGTCTACTTCTCTTGCGATTGTACTTATATGAAAATATAAAAAATAAATAGGAGTAAAGTCAGTTTTTCAACAAAAATCCTTTAATACTTAAAAGTCAGTTAAGGTTTTATTTAGTAGAAAAATTCATAAAGTACGAAAGAAAGTTTAAAGAGCTGATACAGAAAAGTAAAAAAATATCGTTACAGATGATGGAATGAATTATGTTGCATATTAATTTAAGATCTATTACTTTTTAATTATTTACGTTCTTAGTTAACGACATGTGTTTCATTCTTATTGGCTCTTCCTAAATGTTCGTTGTGTGAATCATAGAACGTTATTGTCGTGTAAGTAACTCTTGGTCATGTGTGTAGGTGGATATTCATAATTAATTATGATGGTCAAAATAGCTATTGTTGGGTAATCCTTAAGTCTCGTTACTGAATTAAAATCTCTTATAGACTAAGGAAAAATGTAATCGACCCTTAAGACACCATAGAGGTCCTTAGACTATAGACATAACTATCGGTATTGGATATATAGATATTGTAAGTAACCTGAGACATTTCTTCAACATTCAAAGTCTTGGATGCTATCATAGACCAGAAAAACTTCTATCCATATATCATTATAGAAGGTTTTGGAATCCTACTGTGTGATGGGTTCGAAAAAAAAACATAAACCACATACTAGACATGGCTTCTAAATTAGGCTTCTGAATATTACTGAAACAGATAGGTTCTGAAATCTCAAACTAATATCTACTATAAGCTGTCCCGAGGTATTTTTTCAATGCTCAAGGTCTCAAAATTTATGCTTATGATGGATCGGAGAAAATTGATACAAACTAAATGTTGGGTCTAAACCTTTGGACTGGGCTCTGAAAAATTATCTAAATATTAAGCACCCAGTTTTTAATTAAAAGAATTTTTTTAATTAAAAACTCAAAGTTTCTCTCAATTACTACCATTTTAATTGTTACCCTTTCACATACCATCGTTTTTTTAACTATCCTTATAAAATGCCTTGAATTTTATAACTTATTAAACATTACGTGAACTGGAGTATCAATCTTTATAGGCTAAATCAATTCTTTATTATCCATTATTATAGTGGGTTACACTCTTTTTTAAAATTAAAAGGACGTGATTTTTGGCACTTTAAGGGTTATGATTGTTAGAGATATGCTCTAAAACCAATCGTGTCAGATGGTTCTGGATCATTATTTCTTAAGTATATACCTTTTGAAATTAATTTTAAATTATTTACGATTAATTAAA
>JAVXUL010000001.1:4246949-4268624 GCA_035590515.1 Trichilia minutiflora | reverse complement strand
AGTTGGGAATAACCTCTGCAGGTGTCTTGTTTCAGATTTGAATCTTATCTCAGGATTTTTCTTATTGAAGTGTCTAAGAGGTTGAGTTATAGGTTTTATCTGAACTGTCTTTTTGATGCGGGTTTTGTATCCCTAGTTTTATAAATTAGGGTTTTTAACATATAATAAAAAAAAAAGAGAGACAAAGAGAGTGAAAGGGCTGTTGGGGACAATTTATGTGGGTTTCTTCTTGTTGAAGTATTTAGGGGATCGGATTACGGATTTTATCTGAATTGTCTCTCTAGTATAAGTTTTGTGTCCTTGATTCGATAGATTAAAGTTTTTTACGTAAAAAAAAAAGTCAAAAAGAGTGAGAGACTGAAGCATGGGAATAATCTATACGAGTTTTGTGTCCTAGACTTTCAGGTTCGAATTTCACTCTATGACTCTTCTATTTGAAGTATTTAGGCGATTGGATTGTAAGTTTTATCTAAATTGTCTTTTCAATACGGTTTCGTGTCTTAATTCGATAGATTAAGGTTTCTTACATAAATATTTAAAAAAAAAAGAAGAGGGAGAGACTAAGGATAACTTCTTGCATTCATTTGGAGGTTTCCGAATATTTACTGTATAAAATATATTCAATTAATTGAAAATTTACAAGGTAGGGTAAGGAGTATCCACAATAACAAAACATGGTTACACTAGCAAAATGATCCAAATTACAGTCATGCAACATCTTTTGTAACAACAATTTGTATTAAAAAAAAGATTGTACATCAATTTGTATCTTTAGTATTATCTATAGAAAAAGGGGAATACACGAAAATACCCACATTTTTTAGTAAATTTACGAAAATAACCATATTGAAAAAATGTTAACGAAAATATCCAAAAATTTATTTTTTGGACGATTTTACCCATATTCGAAAGTGCACTTTCGAACACAGACACTTTCGCACATGATAAAAAAACACTCACTTTCGCACATAAGTATACCTTACACTTTCGCATATAACAAAAAACACTAACTTTCGCACAGGGGTAAAATCGTCCAAAAAACCTACTTTTGGATATTTTGGTTAATATTTTTTCAATGTAGTTATTTCGGAAAATTGGGTAGAAAATGTGAGTATTTTCGTGTATTCCCCAAATTAATTCGGATCCTTTCAGTTTAAAGTTTTGTGCTCTTTTTTATTTGTGAGTTTAGGAGTACTCTCTTAAATTTTATATTTTTCTGTTGAGAGATAATAAAATATTTTGCTCGCCTTCACTCGTGAACATATATCATTTTAACTGAACCACGTAAATATTAGTATCTTGTTATTTTTATTTTATTATTTAATTATTTAAAATCTCTTTTATTAATTTCCCAAGAATATTTTCCCATCATAAATAAAAATGATTGTTTCCAGAAAAATTAAACTGATGTATCATAAGAAACCGAAGACCAACAACTATAGGTCTAGGCAGGGGCGGAGCCAGCTCATTAAGGAGGGGTACCAAATTTTAAAAATTTTATATTAATAAAAAAATATTATTTTTAAATTCTTTTTTAAAATAAATAAAATTTTATTTTCACCCTCTCCTTTTGAATTTCTGACTCCGCTACTGGTCTAGCGATGGCAGAACTGCAAACATAATCGGATGCCGTCTGTACCTTAAAAAATTCGCTGGAGTGAGGCCGGATCGAGTAAAAAAAATTCTAAGCATTTCACATAACCCTTTAAAATCCGGACTGGGATCCGCATTACATAAAATCCCTCCCCAAATATTTTTCTGCTCAGACGCTTCTAGTTCCTGAAGCTTCTTTCTCTCCCAATTTCTTTCGCTTCTCTTTTGCTCTTGCGACTATCATCCTCCTATTTTTCATCCTCCGATCAGCCAATTCCAGAAGAACAAGATTAAGCTTAGCTTGAAGCAAGTCCCAAATCAGAGTTATGACTCAATCGAGATAGGAAACCCAAAAACAGAGCGGAAAAATTGGCGGCAAACAAATCATATACAATGGTAGCAAAATAATATGTTAACGAAAGATCAAAATTAAAAGTTGAAAATCGAAGAGGAATGTGAGTCCGAGAGATCCCCTCTTACCTTGTAAATTACTATTTTTTATAAATATTTCGATTGTTGCATGTGTAGTTATCTTGAAGGTTATATGTTTACCATGTGGTGAATTAATAGGTGTGTTGATTTAGAGGTTGACACATTTCCTTTGCATATTCTTGAGAGTCGACACATGCCATCATGATTCATTACATGTCTTTTTGTCGGGTAAATTCATCTCTTATCAAAAGAGAATGACCATGAGGTCATCATGATTAGAGAAAAGAGAGATCACAAGATCACGAGGAGAAAAGGATGATGACCGGGTCAGGATGATGAACACAAGAAGAAAAAGGGAGACCACGGGGTAATGACTGGAAAAAGAATAACCACAGGGTCTGGAGGATGAAAAGAGATGCTTAACTAGGAGTTTTTATTTTCAACATAAGCCTTCCAATTTACAGTAAAATGTTTATTTTTGTTTAAAATTACACTCTATCTTGACTCATGGTCGAGCAATCAATGCACTTTTTGTCAGCTTTCAGCCTTACAGGATAGCTTCTCATCCAGGTTTTATATACGTTGTATGGATTGAGCCATCCGGATTTGAATATATCTTTCCAGGGTCTTTCCCCTGTAGATTGTCTTCATTAAGTTACACATAACTCTCAAACGACTGGAGCTCATAGTCTTTTTGTGAGATTAAATGGAGGGTGTTTTATTAGTAAGATTGACTTAAATAAAATTTGTGGGTACAACTTTATGTGATTTTCCCGGATAGGGCTAATTGCTGATACACAAAATTTTAGCTGAAAACTCCGGACACCTGAAAATACAAGAAAAAAAAATGAGAAAAACCTGGTTACCGGAGAAAATTCTCTAATGATCAAATCCGTTATGGTTTTTTTTTTAAGAAATAAAATTACAGTAAAATAATATGTTAACGAAAGATCAAAATTAAGAACTGAAAAATTAAAGAGGAATGTGAGTCCGAGAGAGATCCCCTTGTAAATTTCTATATTTTATAAATATTTCAACTGTTGCATGCTTGCTATGTGTAGAGATCAATAGGTTGTAGAAAACATTGCTAGGAAACATGGTGTTAGAAAGAGTGATTTGCTCGACGGAGAAACTGATGATCTTGATGTGCGTATTGCTTTGGGTGAAACTCAAGTGATAGCCGAGACCAAAAAAGCTCTTACAAATGCTGGGTTAAATGTTTCATCTCTGGAGGGTGTGAAAAGAAACAATCACGTGTTTGCAGTGAAGAACTTGCCCTATGATTCTTCTGAAGCTGAGCTAAAACGAAGATGCTTGGAAAATTTGGAAGTTTGGACAAGGTTATTCTCCTCGAACAAAAACGTTGGCCTCGGTAAGCGCTTGGTTTTTATTTTTTAAAATATTGGTGTTAGTTGGTGTTAATGTAAGAAGTTAGTAGTTGACTTTAATCTTCGGTATCAGTTTGTCTTTTTTCTTGATCTCTGGTTTTGTAAACTGTGAAACAATAGAATCTCAAAGATAAAATCGATGTTTCAGTAAAAATCCTCCGATACTTAAGTCAGTGAGGGTTTTGCTTGTATGTAAGAGTGATGAGAGCAGTCAGAAAAACTAAAGAAAAATCGAATGTCTAATAGCTGCTATGTGTATTGTTCATGAATTTTAGAGAAAAAATGATTACTGCTCTAGAATTCAACTTATTCGTGTGTGAATATTCTGTATGTAAAAGTTATATGTACCTCCCCTTATTCCTAGATTCAGTTACAATAGAATCATGAAATTTTGTACCTGTTGACACGTGTTATTTTTTGACTGGCGTGCTCTAAAAGTTATTGCGAAAATTATAGGATGTAACTATCATAGGTGTCGTACCATGCCACGTATACCCCGAGGCCCTGAGTCCAGACTCCATGAGACTCCGAGTCCGGATGTTCATTCTGGAGACGTATTAAGCTTTTGATGACAGCATACAATAGCGTCATAAATGTTGCTCTCATCACAGAAGAGGCTCCAACACCATACCCAATAGATGCTTGATCAAATACCCCGAGATGAGATCTCGGATAGGTGGTAATGAAGACTTCCTCCAAGCATATATTTACAATAAATAATTCGAGATAGGTTCTTTGAATTAATGGCCTCGGATGGTTCACCCGACACGTTCTTATCACTTCTACTATTGCAAGAAGAGGTCTCAAAATATTGTCGTATTCAAATATTCATGGGAGACTTATGTCCGCATGATGGGCCAGGGCCTCTGGACTGGGCCTGAGTGAAAATACCTAAATATTAAGCCCCCAGTTTTTAATTAAAAACTTAATAATTGCTGCTCGGCTATCTTGTCACGCCGTTTCTACTGTCGTCATCTTTAAGTTAATCTTTTCGAAAACGTAACCGCCATGCACGTGACATCTCCCTATTGAAAGATAAGATTAGAAGACCGAGATATCCAGGCCGTAATAATTCGTTTAAAGAGGTGGGCCCCATCTGAATTCAAATTTGAAGAGATCTGACTCTTGGTGTTTTGGATTCAAATGATGTGATATTTCCCTATCTGTTGGATTTGATACAACGATTAGGGTTTGTCTGATTTTCTCTCCCATTCATTTTATAAATACCCTTTCTTTCTCTGAAATTTACTTTTCTCTCTCTTCATTTTCATCTGCAACAGAGCATTCAGAACATCTCTCAAGATTTCTTAACGATCTTCAACGATCTTCCATTCACAACTTTCAACCAGATCTCTGGGAACTTACGCTTCAAATTTCCTCTTCAAAATATTCGATAAGCTCTTTTGCCTATAAATGTTTTCTGCAAGTTTTCTTATGCAATGAATATGTAACTAGGCAAAACCAAATGTATGTTTAATCTTGTTAGCATGATCTAATGATCTCTTATAGGTATTTAGAATCCTGTAAAAAACATAGGATATTAGTTCAAGATCATTAATAATGTGTTTTCAGAAACAACAGAATCTCTGTTGTTGTCTTGACTCTAGATGATATAATGTAGTGATCTCGATAATAATAAGAGGCTTTTAAAGTTGTCGATGATCCTCAAACAATCCTGTTGACCTTTTCGCTTTTGTTTTTCTGAGCAGATATGGCTTCTACTTCCAGTTCTTTGATCACACCGGAGACTATTCCTGGGAGAGACAACTTAAGACCAGGTTTGGAATTGGTGGCTAGTTCGACATCCATATCAGAGATTCGGTCCCCATACAAACAGGATTAGTTCACCTTCATAGTCATAGAGACTGACCTTCGGGCTTATACAACACTCTTCAAGATTCTCAAGGATGTTTATCTTTGAGTGAAAGTCCCAGTCCTGAGAGTGAAGTTGCTTTTAACGAAGAAATATTTTACCTAGGGGTTAGGTTACCGCTGCAAACATATTTTTGTCGGGTTCTCACAATGATGAGGATAGCCCCCTACCAACTTAACCTGAATAGCTAGAGGACACTTGTGGGGCTGTTTGTTTTATGGGAACAAATAATAGACTCACCACCCTCTATGGAAGAACTAGAGCACACATTTGTGCTAAAAAAAATCCCAAAAAAATCCTAGATGGTATTACCTTCAGGCGAGGTCTCAGAAACCTAATTCGATCAAAGAGAACCTCACTTGTAATAAAGATTGGAAGAACAAATGGTTCTTCGTGGGTGACAACTGAAATTTTGAGCCGCATCTCCCTGTCCCGAGAACTTTTTATGAAGCTTTGCAATGGACAGGGGAGAAAGAGATGAACCCATGCAGTTTAGAGACCATTTGGCAGGTTAGGTCTCAGTCATCAAATTAGAAATCCTTACTCTCTGATTTGAACCTCTTAACCTCGGCTCTGATAAAAACCTGCCTGAGTAAAGACTTTGTAAATCTCCAAAACAAGAATTTTGCTCAGAGTAAGTATCTTCCTTATAGAAATTTATAATCCCATAATACTTGTTCTCATCATAAATGTGATTAACTCTTTCGTTTATTGTTTTTGTAGAAACCACAATGTCAGAAAAATCGTCTGTATTAGCTTCTCTGAGCAAGCTTGCAGGGAAGAATCAAGTAGAAACTTCTAAACAGACACCCCCCAAAAGCAACAACCAATCAGAGAGAATGTCCTTATAAAAAAGAGAAAGTAAGGACCCGTACCCTCAAAATTGGAATCCGAGTCTGCCCCAATTATTATTTAGGACAAGGGCAAAGGGATAATGATAGAAAACCCTCCACTAGAGAAGGGTCAGAAGCGGGCAAGGGAAGACCCTCCGGTCGAACAAGGGCAAAAGAAATTAAAGATCAGTGGGTCTGGTCCCTAAAAATCTTCTTCCGATAACTTTTTTAGGGTAATAGAGATACTCAAGTTGAGGCCAGATAACATTCACAAGGGAAAGCAGAAGCACTTTTTCCATCTTTTGGACCTCATTAATGACACCAAAAGGCATCTGGCACCTAATGTTGCCCAAAGATTAGATACTATAAAAAGACTCTAATGCCATAGAATTTATGTATAGATGGGGTTTGCGAGTAAGTTTAATACTCAGTTTTTTAGAATTATCCTTTCATAATTTGCTAACAATTTTTTTATTTGCAGGTATGTTATCAAATGAAACGACAGTGAGAAGCTCGGAAAGATGAGACGAGCAAGATAAAGAAACTTGAGAAAGAAAATGCCTTTACTGTTGAAAAACAAGAAAAGGCGAAAGCTGGTTTGGCTTTGGAGAAAACTAAATGGGAGGCCAATAAGTCGGCTTGGGAAAAAGAGAAGGAAGAGTCAAAGCTCCATATTACTTCTTTGAAATCTGTACATATCAGGCTAAGTATTAAAAATACCAATTTGAAGTCTCAAATAGCACTTCAACAATCTGAGATAAAAATCCTGAGGAAGCAATTAGCTGAGGAGCTTCAGAGAATCAAGGATGCAGTGACAACTGTCGAGGTCGAGGGTGAGGCTAATATAGATCAGGCCATTGACCTGACCTATCAGACTTTCAAAAAAAATATCCTCACCTTGATCTCGGATGGTTTTACGAGGCACTAGGGCGGGAGATGTCAACCTTTGAAGTCCCCGACCAAGAAGCAAATATAAAAGTCCTTGTATCGAATACTGCAGTCGAGCTAACCCATATCGACCCTCCTCCAACAATAGAGCAGCCTCCCTCTGACCAGCCTGCAGACCCCACAGAGGACCCGAAGCCTAAATCATTAAGAACCCAGAAGTTGTAAATAGAGAATATTAGGCTTAAAAAATTTGTAGTAATGATATGTCTTCATCTCGTATGAACTGAATATTTTAATATATTATGATTCCTTTGAATTGATCTTCTATTTACATAAAATTTTCTTTCTTGAAATAATATCTATTCATATTTAGGAAAACTTCAAACTGATCAAGCAATAGAAGTCATTCATACAGATAATTTTAATTTTGATCAATGCAGGAAACTTTGAACAGAAAGTGATAAGAGGTTACTTTAAGTAAAATATTTAACCAAGTAAATAACTTAGAAAAATTTTCATCAAATATGGGATCAGCTCAATATAAATATCTAACACGGAAGCTAACAACGTTCAAGCATTTATGAATTACTTCCATTAAATAATAGCATCGACTCGGATAATATGCAATAAAATCAGAGATAATAAACGAGCTCATCACAAGAAGACAAGAATATGATGTCAAGGATATTAATCTCATTAACCATTAATATAAACTGTATGTATAATCAAATAACATTAACAACTCTATCCAATTAATGATTCATAATATAATGTAGAACAAACCGTTCATGACACATGATCTCGGATCATGGATGATGTGATTCTGTTAATATCAGTGAGATCAAGGATAATGTAATCCCTATAACCGGTCTCGAATATTATAGTCCAAAGGGCTTCGGAATGATATGATTCCTTAAGCTACATACGTCCTTATCGTGGAGACGACATGGCCTCATTGGCATAAAGTCTTCTAGGGGACGATGTGGTGCCAACAGCTGATCTCGGACGACGTGATCTATATGACCTCAGAATGACATGGTTCCATAAGTTACAAATATCTTTAGCATAGAAACAATAAGGTCTCATTGATATAAGGTCTTCTGGGGGATGACGTGATCCTAGCAAGCCAGCCTCAGATGACATGGTCCATATGACCCCGGAACGATGTGGTTCCATAAGCTACAAATATCCTTAGTATGGAGACAACGTGGTCTCGTTGATATAAGATCTTCTAGGAGATGACGTAGTCCCAACAGCTAGTCTTGGACGACGTGGTCCATATGACATCAAAACGATGTGGTTTTATAAGCTGCAAATATTCTTAGCATAGAGACGACGTGGTCTCGTTGGCATAAGGTCTTCTAGGAGACGATGTGGTCCCAGTAGTTGACCTCGAACGACGTGATTCTATAAGCTATAAATATCCTTAGCATAGAGACGACGTGATCTCGTTGGCATAAAGTCTTCTGGGGAAAGACTCTGCCAATCTTGACATAGAAAATAAATCTGATGAGAGTACTCGAGAGAGAGGTATAGTTAGTTTTCTTCATCGAGCAAGTATTTATGACGTTAGATACTGGCTCGGGGGGATTTAGTCCAAAAGGATCGGATTATGGATAATATAGCTTTAATCTGTCAGCGTTCTAAGGTTTTCTGACTGGAATGCCATTGAGGGTCTCCAGTTTGTAGACTATTGGTCTAAGTATTTGAATGACTTTATATGGTCCTTCCCAATTGGTCCCAAACACCCCTTCACCAAGAATTTTGGTGTTAAGAGTTACTCGTCGGAGGACTAAATCTCCCCTTTGAAAAATTTGGCATCTGACTTTCTAATTGTAATAACGGGTCACCTTTTGTTGATGAGCTCTTACTTGTATTACGGTCTTGTCTCTTTTTTCTTCTAATAGATCCAAGTCTAGTCTTCGACTAACCTCATTCTTCTCTTCATCATAGTTTTGAATTCGGAAGGTTGGGACATCAATCTCGATCGGGATCATAGCTTAATATCCGAAGGCCAACAAAAATGGAGATTGCCCCAGTTGCTGTTCTAAGAGTGATTTTGTAGGCCCGGAGTACTTCAGGTAACTTGTCAATCCAAGTTCCCTTATATTCTTCGAGCTTCTTCTTTAGCACTTTCTTGATCATTTTGTTGGCAACTTTGACCTGTCTATTAGCCTGAAGATGCGCTGGGCTAGTAAACCTCAGGTTAATATAGAAATTCGAGCAGAATTCCCTAAACTTGGTGTTGTCAAATTGCTTTCCATTGTCAATTATCAAAACTTATGAGACTTCGAAGTAGTATATTATATTCTGTTTGATGAAGGCTGTTGTCTTCTTTTTTGTTATGTTGGAGAGTGGCTCTGCTTTCACCCACTTTGTGAAATAATCTATCGTCACAATTACATACTTGGTATTGGTTTGGGCAGTCAACAATGGTCTGATCAAATCTAAACCCCATTGAGAGAAAGGCCAAGAACTCGAAAGACAGGTGAACTCCTCCGAGGGCTATCTCGAAATATCTCCATGGATATGACACTCATGGCAAGATTTAACCAACCGAGAGGCATCCTGTGAGATTGTTAGCCAATAATATTCTTGTCGAATAATTTTATACATTAAAGAACAAGCCCCTCTATGACTTTCACAGATCCCATTATAAATTTATTCGAGAATTTTATCAGCCTCATCTGGTCTTAGACATTTCAAATATGACAAGTTAAAACCACGTTTTTAAAGTACATTATCAATAACAGTACACCTAGCTGATCTGTATCTTTCTTGCTTCGTTTTTGTCGGCTGGTAGTTCTCTATACTGAATATATGACTTCAGTTCCTTCATCCACTTCGGGTCAAGAATTTCCTGAATGACAGTAACAAAATATTCTTTCAGATCTACACTCTTCTGCATCAGGACTTCAATTGATACCGAGACTAGAGCTTTTCCTTTGAACACTGAAGCCAATTTTATCAAGGAATCGACTTTGGAATTTTCTATCCAAGAAAGTTGCTTCACGGTAACATTTTAGAATGTTGCCATCAGCTTTTTGACTAGGGTCAAATAAGCTTGCATGTTGTTCTCCCGAGTTTGAAACTGTCCATTAATCTAGTTAGCAATTAACTGTAAATCACTTTTTATTATCAAATTCGGGGCTCCTAAAGCTTGAGCTAATTTGATTCCATTGATCAGTGCTTCATATTCTACTTTATTGTTGGTTACTTTCAAATCAAACCGTAGAGAGTACATGACCCCTTCTCCATCAGGTCTCCTTAGAATTATTCCAACTCTACCTCCCTGGAGGTTTGATGCTCCATCAACATACAGTTGCCAAATATTCTCCTAGACCCTGGGGTCGGGTGTATAAATCTTGTCTTAGTTGTTATCTATATCTGACTTGTAATACGATCAGCTGTTTTGAGATCATCAGTTCTATGATAAAGTCTTCTAAAGCCTGTCCTTTAATAGCTTTTCGAGGCTGGTAATCTATGTTATACTCACTGAGTTCAACAGAGCACTTCACTAATCTTCTTGACAAATCAGGTTTGTGAAGAATTTATCTTAGGGGTTGATCTGTCATCATAATTATCTGATGCGTCTAAAAAAAAGGCATAATTTTATGACAAAAAAGACAAGTGAGAAAGCAAACTTTTCTGCTGGAGTATATTTTATCTTGGTGTCCAGCAAAGATTTGCTCGTGTAATAAACAGGCATCTGTACCCTTTCATCATCTTCTTTCACAAGGACAGAGCTTATAGAGTGTTCGCTGACTGACAAATATAATTATAAAATATCCCTTTTCACAGAGCTAATCAGGTGGGGAACATGAGCCAAATACTCTTTAAGCTCTCGAAAACTTCTATCATAACTCTCTTCCCACTCTAATCTCTTTCCTTTTCTTATCATCTAAAAGAAAGAAAAACACTTACCAGTAGCTTTTAAAACAAATCTGCTCAGGGCCACCAGTCTTTCTGTTAAGCTTTATAGTTTTTTATTGTAGTCAGAGGCTTCAAATCCAGGATAGCTTTAACCTTTTGCGGGTTGGCCGTAATTCCCCGTTCACTGACCATGTACTCGAGAAATTTTTCAATTCTAACTCTAAATGAACATTTTTTGGGATTTAATTTTATTTTGTACCTCCTCAAGTATGAGAAGGTTTTCTTCAAGTGTCTGGCATGGTCCGAAGCCTTCACAGATTTTGTGATCATATCATCTACATACACTTTCATGGTTAACCCGATCAAAGGTTTAAAAACCTTACTGACTAGCCTCTTACTGCATTCTTTAATCCGAAAGGCATGATTGTATAACAGTACAGTCCTTAGTTAGTGATGAATATTGTCTTGTCCTGGTCAGGTTCATGCATTCTAATATGATTATATCCCAAAAAAGCATCCATAAAACTAAGAAGTTCATGGCCTATCATGGTATCTACCAACTGATCAATCTTTAGCAGGGAAAAGCTATCTTTGGGGCATGCTTTGTTCAGATCAGTGAAGTCCACACACATTCTCTATTTTTCATTAGCCTTCTTCACCATTACTACATTGGCAACCTACTCGGGGTATTGGACTTCTCAGATAAACCCTGCTTTTAGAAGCTTATTAACTTCTGTCTTGATAGCCTCCCATCTTTCAGCATTAAATATTCGCCTCTTTTGAGACACGGGTTTGAAATTTGAATTCATCGTCAATTAATGAGAGATAACCCGAGCACTGATCCCTGGCATATCATCATGGGCCAGGCGAACACATCAACATTCCGCCTTAACACTTCAATCAATGATTCTTTTTGCTCGAGGGTCAGGTTAGACCCAATCCTTATAGTTCTCTCAGGTTGTTTATCATCCACAATCACTAACTCCATTTCTTTAATTGGGTCGGTAGAGGATGACTTTTGAAATTGGCCCATCTCTTTATCTGCATCTTCTAATGGCTCTTCCTACTGATCACCTTCTATATATCCCATAGTTGTTTCCTCTATTGAGCACTTATGAATGCAGTAGGAATTCTCTGAAGCAATGGTAAATCAGGATCGGGCCTCTCTCTGATTTCCTCTTACGATTCTGATTTCATCTCCTACTCTAAACTTCAACTTCAGATAATAAACACTTTCAACTGCTTTTGTAGACCGGAGAAATGGCCTCCCCAAGATCATGGAATATGAAATCTTCAGATCCACAACCTGAAATTCTACCATAGTGGTCTTCTGGTATGGTTTGTCACCCATTGTCATCGATAATTATACTGTTCCCATGGGATATACACATGACTCCCCAAATCCGTGTAGAGCGATCTTGGCAGACCTCAATCTTAGATCCTCAATACCCAAGGAATCTAAGGTCTCCTTGAAAATGATATCGATAGAACTTTCTGTGTCAATCAATATTCTACCGACCTGAGAAGTCCCCACTGTCAGTGTTACAACCAGAGCATCATCATGTGGGTAATAAACTCCATATTTATCTTCATCCGTGAACAGTATTGGGATCGAGGCCACCTTTAACCTCTTCTCTGGATATACATTCATCACGTGTGGCTCCATATTTATGCTCAGAAGAGAATACAGTTGTTGACGTCGTCCAGAAGGTCGGATGATTTTTGGAGTCGCCACCTACCCAAATAATGGTGGGATAGGTCACCGAATTATTTTAATGAGATTCTGAGGTCGGGGGGTTGATTAAGCATGGGGAAGGTGTTAGGCACCCCATAACTTCCGTTAATCGGTTACCATAAAATATTGATCTTATCATTGTTTGGTTAATTACTAATTAACGCGGGTTTCGACCGAAAGAGGGAGAATCAACAAGGCGTTCGGCCCGTCTCGGCGTTCATTATTTATTAAGACTTTCGAAGGAGCTTTCTATTTTTTTTTTTTATTTTTGACTAAGAGAGGTAGAGTCAACAGGGTGCTCGGTCCGTCTTAGCGTTTATTATTCATTAAATTTTTCAAAGAATTTTTTTTAATTTTATTAGATTTTAATGTTTTTTTTTTTTTAAAAAAATTAATTAGAAAAAGAAAAAGAAAAGGAAAAGGAAAAAGAAAAATTAAGTTTTTAAAAAAAATCAAATATAAACGCTTTGATAAAAAAAAACAAACTATCAATTAAAAGGGATCAAACACCAAGAATGACAGGAAAGCAACCGAAACAAAGGAAAATAAATTAATCACCATTACCAAGAATTTTAATTTACAATTGTTCACCTTTCAATTGCCGATTAGACCTCACCAAAAAAAAAACAAAAAAAACGAACAAAGACTCACCAACACCAATAAAGCATTAAAAATTCCAGAAGAAAACAATAATGATAATAACAGGTCACAAGAAAAAATAACAAAGTAAGTTGGCCTCTATCTATTACCATATAATATTCTTTCTTTGAAATATTTCTCCGAGTTCTCTCAAATAATCACAACACCATATAAGCATTTCTTCTTTGTTTGGTTTTATTTCTGTGTCTACGCCTCTTTTTGTATTTCCCTTTTTTTTCAATTTTTGCTTCTTTTTATTTTATTTTATTTTTTTTTGCTCCACATCACATATTTATTTTCAGTACAATGTTAAAATTAAAAAAAAAATAAAATAAAATAAAATAAAATAAAAAATCACATCATAGAATACAAGTAAAATATTGTTTCTCTGTGAAACGGATGTCCTCGGGCGCGATTCAATTTATTTCCAATATTTCTATACAAACACACAAACAATTTAAGGCGAACAAAAGGCAACAAGGCAGCAAGTTGATTTTCCCCAGCACAAATCCTTAGTCATAAAGGCTAATATAAAAAAAAAATATAAAAGAGAAATGACCTGATTTTGGTTGAGTTCTAAGCTTGTACTGGAGCAAAAATTGTGATTGCTGGATTGTGACTATTGATTTTTCTGAAACAGTTGTTTGAGTGGATTCTTGGTGGTGTTTGAGGAGAGTTTTTGGGAGCTGGTTTTGACGGCCGCTTGAGAAGTGCTCTCGTGAGAAGTATTTTTTTGTCGCTTGCTTGCAGAAAATCTCTCTTTACGTGAATGAATCCTGGATCTCCCCGTGAATGAATCAATGATCGATCTCTGCGTGAATCCCCCCTTTATATAGATACAACTACCCTTTTAAAATGGCAAGAAATTATTCCATTATAACTCCGTTTTCCAGAATTTGGAAAAGAATAATAATCTCCCTTTTTCCATTGACAGCAAGAAAAGGAAAGTAATTGATTTTTCCATTCTCCTTCCATTCTTTCCTTCTTTCATGTTACCACATACGCAAGATCTTCTTTTTAAATTATTTTAAAAAAATTGACTTCTCCTTTCAGAACGAGGATCCGATGGAAAGAAGGAATGCAGGGATTCAATTCCTAATTTGAGCTTGTAAAATTTTAATTGTGTCCTTTGCTTTAAAATTGTAGCTTGTTGACCCATTAAAATATTTCAATTGCAAAAAATAATTAAGTTTTAGGAGATGTTGTATTTAAGTCCCTTTCCTTAACTTATTTTATTCAAAAGAATTCCAATTAATTTGCATTAAAGTTCAAAGCCCTTGAATTTGGAATTAGAATCTTGCCCATTTAAAAATTTAATCAAATAAAAATTGATGGGATAAAATTGGGTTATGACAATTATGTTCAATGCAAATTTAATTTGAGGTGAGCATAGAAAGAAAAAATCAGAATGGCTGGTTCTGGTTCCAACTTTCGCGCCCATATCATGATTACTTAAAAGTCAATGCATTGTGATGACAACAACGTTGAGAATTCCTAGTCATGAGTATACCGATGATAATAGGCACACATATAACAATAACAAGGGAAACATCGAATAAAAATCCTCTTGCACAAGAGATCTTTTAAGTACAGCTAAGGCCGAAAAATGAAGACTGTAGTAATCATAGATGATGCTACATTTCAGAACAATCAAAATTGATTAAAGATTAAAAAAAAAATCGCTTAGGTATGTTTTACATTGGGAGGGAACTGTGGTTCATTTAGAGAGTACAAAAGCGACAACTCCTAAGCAATGAATAGAATTGGGATCTTCAAACCTACCTCTTTCATCCAAACTTCTAATTTCCATCTAATTCAGTCATTCAGAGTTAGAAACCCCTACAACTACAAGTGCCACCAGTCCTCCAAGAATTAAATTCAATTGATCTTCCAAAAAGTAATGCCAATTCCAAAAGATCAATGAAGAACAGCCGGTCAAAGTAAGAATCCACCATGTTTTCAAGAAAGTTTGTATTTGTTCTCAGGAAAGAATTCCAGTTCACACAAATTTCTGCAGAAAGGGTATTTGTTAGCAGCAATAAATATGCATTTGGTGAAGAATTACTACACCCAACTGTAAGACATTCCAAATAGACATGGGTAAAATTGAGTTTCTAATTTCTAGATTGTACGAGACAATAACTGCTTTCGTTTCAACAACAATGCTCTTTTCATCCCAGCAAGGTCATTTATCTGAGTCATTTTTAATTCTAATTGCTCCAAACACAAAACACACTCACATCCCCTGGGAAAATAAAAAGGTCAGTCAAAGAGTAGATCAACAACAAGGCTTGAGAATAAGACATTATGTCAACATTTTCTGCATGGCCCAATGTGGGTATAACATAAGCATTGCAAAACTCTAGCTATATCTGTTGTCATGTGAAAGCATTGCAAAACTAACACTGGTCAGTTTGAGATCTATTTAATTGCAATGAACAGCCTGCAGGTAACCGCACTTCCTACTCTACCCTGTCACATGACAACAGATATACAGCAATTTGAAAATAATGAGCTCCTTAACATTGTCTATTATATACTAATTTAAGATTTATTTATTTATTTTGTTTGTTGTGTTGGTGGGTGGTTTTATTGCATATAGCTAGAGTTTCTATCCATTAAAAGCATAGGTAGAAGAAAGAAACATTGAAATGAAAGATGCCAAAAGCATTGACAGAACAAGGTAGGCATAAATTGTTGCAAAAGCCAGACCCATATAAGAGATTTGAGTATGACTTATCACAATATATGCATTTAGATATTAGTACAGTGATAGGATACCACCCACACTGCTTTAAGACCTTTCACAGCCTCGTGAAGGATACAGCAGAGGTATGATAAACTGATTTTGGACCACTCAATTTCAAACGTTCTTCAGACAAAACGTATTACAAATTACATCATTTGAATCAATATCTGAACCATCATCTTGATTTTTGACAATATAAGTGGTTGTATAATTCTCATTTTCATTGACTCATGACTATCATCTATAAGAAACTTCTTCCAAAATTTTGATGTTCCTGACTCTAGAGGACAAAGCGTGAACTCATCCACCAGCGTCCAGTATCCAAGCAAGCAATTATAGGAGAATACACAATCATTTGCTGTAAAATAGTATAATATATCAGATTTGACAAAAGATTTTTGTTATGAAACATTACATACTTGCAGCTTGACAAGTACTTCACTTTCCATCTTGGTTTTCCAAACAAATACATGATCATAGTTTAGAATGATATGTTTGATAAATGAATACAATCAATATATTCTATAATTGTCTCCTAATATCTAGATCTTTGGGAGAAGTTGTGTCTGAAACCACCTGTCCTGTCTGTATACCTATCAAACTATAGCATCAAATGAATTCTCAATTGTAGGACTTATCATCGTGAAGATTAGGAACTCTGTGTATCAATATATCTTGATAAATCATAAAAGATAATAAAAATGGATTTCTCTCAAACTTCAGAATAGGCAATAGTTACTTTTATTCCATATTAACATATCAACTATATACTAACTTTGGTCATCAATTTGCAGCAATTTCACCAACCAATATCCGGTACATTATTCAGTGCATAATCAAGAACAATGATAACCGATCTCATCATTCATGTCACACTTTAAGTTGTTAAAATAGCAAACATAACCTAGAAACCCAAAACTATAATTTTAAAACTACGCAAGCCGGTGACCAAAATGGAACACTGAATATCAATGACCAATCAGGTGAATATCACGATTCCAATTGACAAAAGTACAAAGACGGGATGAATGCGCAGATATTTAACACCCAAGGATATGGGAACTATTTAAGATATAATGGAACCCTATAGAACAGAAAATTACTCAAGCGTAAAAAGAAATGGTCTCAACCAGGAAGCAAGGATTGAACTTTCAGAAACGAAAATCTAGATATAATCATATAAACAGCACTGGATGAAAGTTAATTAAGTTTAATTTTTGAAATTAGATCGTAACATATATAGAACGAGTTTAAAAAAATGAAGTCAGATTAAAGAAGAACCATACCATGATCCACTCGAACTAGGGCGATTCCCACTCGATCTGGGTCGACTCATCAAACCTGGATCAGCCTCCCCATCTCTCCTTGTCCTCTCATAACCACCCGATTTTGGCCGCCCGTCTTCTCCATATCGACCCGGAGATGCAAAATGCTTCTCCCTCCCACGACAAACCTCCGGTCCAGGCCTCTCCTTCCTCCCCACAAAACCTGGCCTAAGATGCGGTGGTACGAACTTGTCCGGTTTGGGCGACCCAACCACAACGGAACCAACTTCTTTGTCCCTTTCCTCTCCTAGAGCAGGAGAGAAAGTCTCTGGATTGTTCCCGGTTGGACGGAGTGGACGCAGAGAAATCTGATCTGAATTAGGTTCTGCTCGCCCACGTTCAGGTGTTAGCGCCTGAGGTTGGTGGATCTGTGAAGATGCTGACGGTGACGGTGATGACGATGGGGTAATGGAAATAGGCTTTGGCGTGGGTTTGGTCAGAACAAGCATGCGTCCATGGGGTCGAGCCGCGTGTAGGTGACTACTTGGAGAAGTAGTGATTGAAGAATACGTAGACGATGATTGCTTCGTTGTATTCCCGGCGTTACTGGCGTTACTACCGGAAGAGGAGAGATTCTTCTCTAGTACGTAGTTGAAGTTGATAGAGGTATACTTGTTAGTTCTTGCCATCCACCACCCCAGAAAACTCTTCAATCTTTTGGTTTCGTTTCGTTTCAGAAAAATTAAAGAGATTTTTTCAGATCTCGTTTGAAATTTTGTTGTGGATTCTTTTAATTTGTGATTGTATGGGCCGGTGGTTGTTGCCGGTGGTTTGGGGGAATGAAGAGGACGACAGAATTGGGTCGTTTTGAGAATCTGAAAAACAAAAAAATGGATGGTGGGTTGGGGTCCAGATGCCGACGTGTAGAGATTTCAGATTTTATCATAGAGATTGAGTGCAGAGTATTTTTCCTCCACAAACTTTCTTTCTTTTTTCTTTTTTCTTCGATCATTTTTAGATCTTTTTTCATGATTTTTAATAGGAATATAAAAATAACATCAAAATGCCCGCACAGAGAAAGTATCCTTTTGAAAAGTAAAAAAATAAAAATAACGTCATCGAGTAGATGTTCGCACGCGTACTATAATACCTGAAACATTATCATTAAAGGAGATTTGCAGGATCAGATGTATCATGCTCATGCGGCTTCTTATTTTTTAAAATAATTTTTAACTTTTGTATTCTAATTCTTTATTTTTATAAAATAAAAAATTATAATAAATGACTTAAAATACAACAAAAAAATTTTTTTTAAAAAAAATAAAAATTTCAAAAGGCAGGTAATGATCTCCATAATTGTTGTATAATTACTTATAATACAGGGGTAAGGCTCCTCAATAACAAAATTTATAGTAAATTGATATGTATTTTATCATATTAATTCGTTAAAATATATATTTTTCTTATCTTAGCATTTGTTTAATGCAGGAGTCAGAATTTTTTTTAGGAGGGGCTACACTTAATAAGAATAAGAGTAAGAATTATTTTATAAAATTTATATATACATACATAAATAGATGTATATATTAATAATTATTAAAAACATGTGAATTAGCCCATTATTTTTTATTATCGTATTATATATTTTACACAAAATAAATTTTAAAGAAAATCAAGTTAGAATTTATATAAAATTATTTATAGAATATGATAAATTTTAATAATATTTTATTACACAAAGGAAAAAACAAATAAATATAATTAAACTACGTCACTGAAATAAAAATTAATTGTATAAACTCATTAAAATTAAGCTTAAGAAATTTATATATATAGTATTTTACAAATTAAAAATGATATAACCAAATCTTTGTAATAAAAAAAATGTAAAACCAATTTTAGTTTAAAGAATTTAACATATTTTTTCTTTTTAAAATAATTTATTTTAAGTATCTTTAACTTTCCTTTCAAAAATATGACTTTTTAGTACATTAAGGAAGTATAGAAAAATTATTTTTCATATTTAAATTTAATATAAAAATTATTTTATTGCAGGCTTTTATTTTTTATGAGGGTTTTAATTGATATCTTATGAATCATAATTTTGTTTTGAGATGGGAATTTAGTTCCCTCTGGCCATTAAAAGGGTTTCATCCGTTCATCCGTATATTGTGATTGTATGCATTTAGGGTAAGGTTGGATTGATTTTTTTTAAGTAGAATTTTATAGAGTAGATATTTTAATAAACAAAATATTATTTAATTGTTTTAAATATAGTTTTTAGTAAAAATTTTATAATTATTATAATATACAAATTTTTAAAAATTATTTTAAAAAATAGGATTAAATTTTTAAAATAAAATAAAGACATTTCAGTTGAATTTTTTTATAATGACCATAAAAGTTTTACTGCTAAAATTTCAAAATTTCAGCTTCTCCGATATAAACAAAACTACATTGTTAATTCTTCAAAATTTTGATGGTAATTATTAATTAGAATAATGGAATCAAACAAGCACTTATTATTTTTAAAAATTTATAAATATAATATTAATCTTTTTTAAAACTAGTCTTGCAATAATAAAAGTAGAAACGCTTGTTCCATTTTGAAAATTTCTTTTATTAACATTTGTATTAAGATAATAACTATTTCATTAAAAATATATATATCATAAAACTTCTATAGTCCATAAGAATACAACAAAAATACAATATTAAATTTACATATGTAAAGAACTTATTACTACAGCATAACACAATTCTTACCGAAGACAATAATTTATCATAAAACTTCTATAGTCCAGAAGATAATAATTTATATTTTTGGGGGGAGCCTACTCGGAGAGTTTGGCTTGTTTTTCTTTTCAGCAAGTTTACTTAAAAGAAGATAAGGATGATGGTTTCCAAACATGATTATTCATGCAAAAAGATAAGAAGAAGAGTTAGTTATATTTATGATAAAAATATATATATTATAAAGTCATATACATACAAAGGAGACTTTATTCTGAGTAAATTTTTTTTTTTGGAATTCTACAAACTCTTTATTTGAACAGGTTTTCACCAGACCCGAGGTTAGAAGGTTTGAATCAGAAAGTAAAGATTTCTGATTCGAGGACTAATCCCTAACTTGTCTAATTATTTTTAAGCTCCGAGGGCTCAGCTCCTTCTCTCTTGCCCATGGTAGGACTTCACTAAATGTGTTCGGGACAGGAAGGTGCGGTTCAGAATTCTAATTTTTTCTCACAAAGAATCACTTGTTCTTTCAATCTTTGTTGCTGATGTGGTTTCTTTTGATTGGGTTGAGTTTTCAAAGCCTTGCTTGCAGGTAATACCACCCGGGGTTCTTCTTCAGCACATACATGTGGTCTAGCTCTTCCATAGAAGGTGGGAAGTCGGTTATTTGTCCCCATAGAATGTACAGTCCTGCTAACATCCTCTAACCGTTCAGATTGAGCTGGTAGGGGGCTATTCTATTGTGAGGACTCGACAGACGTAAGGTTGTAGGGTTAACCTAACCCCTGGGTCAAATAATTCCTCATTGAAAGCAACTTCACCCTCAAGTGGAATGCTGGGACTCTCATTTACCTCAGGGGCTTGGAAGTATATGTCCTTTGGAATATCATAGAGGGTTGTGTAGGCCTCGAGATCGGTCTCCATAACAGTAGAGATAAATCAGTCCTGCTCATATAGGGACCAGACTTTAGAGATTGGGGTTGGACTAGCCACTAATTCTAGGCCTTGTCCTAAGTTGTCTCCCCCAACAATAGCCTTAGGTGTAATCGAGGAGCTGGAAGTAGAAGCCATGTCTGCCCAGAAAAACAAAGGATAAAGGTCAAAAGGCTGTTCGGGGATCATCAACAACTCTAAGAAATTTTTCTACAATTTTTTTATTACTACTGAGGCCAGTATGTTATGTTATTTGAAGCCGAGATAGTGGTATGGTCTCTGTTTCTCTACTAATGACGGTATTATGTTTTTAAATATTTATATAGAATCATTAAACCTTATTGTTCTAACATGCATTCTGTTCTAACAAGTTTTCTATTCTACCTAAGCATACATTCACATATATTCATAGTTTAAAAAGTTTACAGAAACTAATGAGTGGAGATGTGTGATAAACTTATCAAGTATGATACAATAAAAAAGATGCTCGGAGAACGGGTGGATGCTGTGATTAGAGGAAGCTCGAAGAGTGCTCGGGAGAGTATTTGCTTGCAGTTAATAACCAAGAGAGAGAAAAAGAATTTTTCAGAGAAGGAGGGGGTATTTATAGACATATAAAGGGAAGACCAAAAGAATCCTAACTGTCATATCCGATCCAATGGACAGAGAGTTGCCACGTTATCTGAATCCGAAATGCCAAAAGTCACATCTTTTCAAATTTGACTATATATAGGGCCC
>JAVXUL010000001.1:4228105-4244099 GCA_035590515.1 Trichilia minutiflora | reverse complement strand
GCCCGCGAACGGCCCGAATGACGCGGCACGACTCGGCACGCACAGTAACAGCATTAACGGACCGTGCCGGACCGTTTCATAATTTTATGGATCGTGCCTGACCCGACATGATTACTGTACGTGCCTGAGTCTGACACAGTCCGAAGACACATCCGAACTTCCATTTCGCATGTCGTGCCGACACAGCACGGCACTATTGCCACCTCTAAATTACCTACAATAACAGCTAGCTACAATTGATAAGGATTTTGAATAGTTGATGTAAAAAGGATTATTTAGGAAGATGGAGAAAGTTACAAGTACAAAATCTTCGTTTTCCAGAACTCGTTGATTACAAGTATAGGTGTAGGATCGGGATGTCTCATCCTATTTTCCAGTGTAGTGTGGACATAGTTCATTTTCATCCAGCAAATTTTAACTGTTTCAGATCCCTTCATTTTAATCAAGAAAATTGTAACGCTTTCTGGCCCCGTCTCAGGGCTCATATAATCTCATTTATGTGGAAGATTTTATCACTATGCCTACATTTGCCCCCTAAAGCATAAGAAAATAATAGATGACTCCCTAAAGAATTTGACATAGACACATAACCCCCCTAATATTTTGAGAATCGACATATACTCCCCTGTCTAGTAATGGGCGGTAGCATCTGTTGAAGATAAAAATTCTATGAATAAAACTCTCTGCCATGATCTAATAATTCTAGAAAAGAAAACCCTACACTGTATAATAAAATTATTTTGTATTATTATTTTATATATAAATAAATCCTTATAATTTATATTATTATTTTATTTAAAAATTAACATAACCAATAATGTAGATTATTTTATATGGATCCATCACATGGCTAGTTTGGATCTGATACTATGGGCTCCCATGTATAGATCTTATAAGCGGTTTCGTCTAATCATATTGTCCACTACGCGTTTTTTGAGAAATTGTACCAATAATTTTACTAGGTACCTAAGATGACTCATGAGGCACTTACTGATAAAATTGTGCTTGTTATATATTAATTTATAAATATTTTTGAAGAAATAATTTTTAACCCAGATGATGAATTAGAAAGAAATACAACATTAAGAAAAAGAAAAGAAAATTTACTTTCTAATTCTTAATTTTATGTATTTGTATTTGGATAAATATTTAACTTAAAATCTTGCTAAATTAATGATCTATTAAACCTCAATTAATTCACCTTCTCAAAACTAAGTAACATTCTATCATACAATTAACCCGGTTAATTTGCTATCTACTGCAAATTAATTTATTGTTAATTTGATTTCCATTTGATTAATTAATTTGTTAATTTGATTTCTATTTGATTAATTAATATTTAATGTAAAATTCGTGAGAATTCCTTATATTGTCTTAATAGTAAATGAGAATGCAGTCTTGGTTGGAACCAAATTTTCATTGTTGATACGCTCTGTCCATTTTTAATTTTCAATTCTTTCTTTCTAATAGAGTATGACAGACTAACAAATTAATCTATCTTGCCTCTGCATAGCTGTTAATTGGTCTTTTTCATCGTACACAAAATGTTGTACGTGGTGGTGGATATTGCCAGTAAGAAATATCAACTGGGAGTGCACCAAGGAACACTTCATGCAAGAAACACCTTATCAAACACGCTAATCAATAATTAAACTAACGAATCATCACTGTTTAATCTTAATTAAACAGATGAATATTTACTGTTATGTGTATCTTATTCTTGAAAGTTATTCATTCGTTTTCTGAATGAGTTGTAAGTTATTTGTTGAAATTGTAAATTGACCAAATTAGTAATTACAACCATTGTTTTATTAGGCTTTTCTTTTTAGGAAAACTAACAAACTGTAATATTCTCATTGCCCATCATGGATTCTCTGAAGTACTGTCGATGATAATTAAAAAAGAACATATTATTACCATATACACAATTGGCTAAGGATCACACAATTTATTATTGGTGATGGAAAAATGTTACAACTATGGAATAATAATAATAATCAAGTTTGCATAAAACACATCCTAAGAAAGGATTCAAATTTCAATCAACTAATTCAAGTCAGAAGGATAAAATGTTGACAATATGACCTGCCAAAATTAATTAATTAATATATCCCATGTTTCTGCTCTGGATTATCATTGCTGTAAACATAATGTAGCTGTTGTTGAGAAGCATCCAATTCCCAAGTCTTGCTATGCCAGGCTGCCATATTCAGGACATATATATATGTCGGTATGTATTCCTTCTCTTTGTCACAAGGAAAAAGAAAAATCCTTTTCAATAATTAGAGACGTCGCCTTGAGTTGGTTTCGATCAACTTCACCCAAAACCTGACCCACCATCAGTTTATTGAAATAATATATTCCAACTTTGTTTTATAATTAATATTTTTACTTAATAATAATGATATGTGTTTTATAAAAAACATTCATCAACCTTCCTGAAAACACTTCAAATAATTTTATCAATATTTACTGTTAAATAAAATAAAATTAATGGGGCAATGGATTAATTGAAATGTTGATTTAGTCCACTTTTATATGCTTTCATTTTATGTTGCCATGTGAGTATATAATACTCATAAATATTATTTATATATCTGCAGCAAGTAAATTATAGAACAGAAAAGGTTGGCAATTTCATTTCTCAATTAAAACTCATCTGCACATTATGAAGCAATTATATAAAAGCAATTTTTTTCTTATTTATTCCTTAAATAATATATAATTCCAATTTGTCAAAGGTGTCTGTCTACACTCACTTAGGATCCAGCTCATCTAAACAGAGTCTCCCAACCCCACATCTTATCCCATAAGTACCCATTCCTTTTCCCTTCACTGCACATCTCCACAACAATCAAACAAACAACAATGGCAGCCGCTTCTCTTTCTTACAATATACTCATTGTAGGCCCACTTATCTTCCTCCTTTTCTCGCCGATGGTCTCAGCACAATCCTCTGCCCCAGCCCCTTCCCCTTCCGGCCCAGTCAACTTGACGGGAATTCTAGACAAGAATGGACAATACACCACTTTCATT
This sequence comes from Trichilia minutiflora, assembly GCA_035590515.1. Taxonomy (NCBI): domain Eukaryota; kingdom Viridiplantae; phylum Streptophyta; class Magnoliopsida; order Sapindales; family Meliaceae; genus Trichilia; species Trichilia minutiflora. Next base: position 4,241,063 of record JAVXUL010000001.1, on the reverse strand, counting down.
AAGCTATTAATATCCACTCAAGTTGCAAGCCAAATCCAAAACCAGATCAACAGCTCCACGGAAGGCATGACAGTCTTTGCCCCTACCGACAATGCTTTCAACAATCTTAAAGGTGGCCAGGTAAACAGCCTCAACAACCAGCAACAAGTGCAGCTTGTTTTGTACCATGTCGCTCCGAAATTTTACAAGTTGAGCGATCTTTTATTGGTTAGCAATCCGGTCAGGACTCAAGCCACCGGACAAGAAGGTGGAGTCTGGGGGCTAAACTTCACCGGCCAGGGGAACCAAGTGAATGTCTCATCTGGGCTCGTTGAGACTCAGATTAACAACGCTTTAAGACAAGATTTTCCACTTGCTGTCTACCAAGTAGACAAGGTTTTATTGCCTAATGAGTTGTTCGCAGCTAAGTCTCCGTCGGCTACCCCAACACCGACTGAGAAAAGTCCATCGGACAGTTCAAACAAGACATTGACGTCAGCCAAAGAACCATCTCCTACCGATGATACTAGCTCAAGTGTGAAGATTAACGCGGGATTAGGATTGATTTCTGGGCTTGCGTTGCTTTGCATGGGGGTTCTTTCTTGACCAAGAAAAGAAGTGAAGATAGGGATGCCGTTGTTTTTTATTTTTTATTTTTTTTTCTATTTTTTTTCTTTATTTTGAAAAGCGATAATGGCCTGTTTGGGGTTGTCATGTGTATGTAGTCATGCTATTTTACATGTATTTATTTTCTTGTTTTGTATTGTTTTATATGTACGTCTTCCATATTAATTAGATCATTTTGTATTGAATATTATTTTATGAATTGGTTAATTGACATTTTTGTCATATTTTTCGATCTAATATTTCAATATTCATACTTTTTTTTTTTAAATTTCCTAACAGCCATAATTTTATAAATTTGATTAATTAAACAAAATTCTTTATCATATACATAATGACTGTTGGACGCTTTTGAAAAATATAAAAAAATATCAAAATATTAAATTAAAAAATAGAAAAAGAAACTATTATTAACTATTATAAATTTGTATTCTTGTATCATATGGGGTGTGTTTTTCTGCTAAAAGTCCAACAAAACCATAAATTTTTACTAATTTAAAAATAAAGTGAAGTTGTTTAGAGGCAATATACATTGAATTATTATTCCTTTATTTGATTGATCATCATAACCCTAAACCTAAAGACTAAAGATATAAGTATAAATTAAATTTAATCAAACTAAAATATAACCAAAATTTTTAGATCTACTTATTAAAATATGGCAACACAGCTTAGGGTTAGGGGCAGTTAATGTCTTAAAGGAGACAGCTAGAATGTTCAATAAAATAAAACGCAAACATAAAATTGCACAACTTGTTTGAAACGAAACGTGATCGTCAAGTCAACCAGAGAAATGCATCAATTAAAATAGTAAAAGATCCAATCTCACTATTACTTTAAGCCTTCGACCCTTCAAGCATCCGGGTGGTTAGGAAAGTCTTGTTTATTATTTACTCATTAACCCAATAAAATTTTGCATAGATTGGATCAAAGCACAGAGTCAAAGTAGCTAAAGGAGCGGAAGGCATAAATAAAATACTAATCGAGTATGATGAGGCCTATTTTGGCACTTTTTCTCGGAAACTGGACTTGAGTTATTGTTATGGGCTTCCCAAAATTATTGCAAATGAAGTTAAGTTTAGGGTCGGAAACTCAAACAATGATCCAATATCTTTGTTACGTTATGATAGCATTGTAAGAAACATACAAATTTATTTATACATTACCAATATTGTAATAGAATTAATATAATCACATCTATTATATTTTTATGAGAATTTTAAAAAAAATAAAAAAAATATTAAAATTTATATATATATATATATATCGGGATACTCCGAGCGTCAGTCAATTATTATGAGATTTTACCGTTGGGGATCCACACCCTCTTCTGTCCTTGGATAACGTTACGGGGACGAGACTCAAGTCCTTAGTCTGAAGGTACCAATGATTCATCCAGATTCGGCTCACTCAAATCGACAGGTACCAAACAATCGGATAAAATCAGGTGTCTTCACTTAAGCGCATCAGTTATATAATTAGTATAATTCGAACCCTGAATTTATCTATCATAAATCTACGTTCCTACCATACCAACCATCCAGTCAGGGGTTATATTAAATATATATGTATATGTAATAACTAAATTTTTTACAATGTTCTCTCAGGTGAAATACTTTATTTGGTCTCTTAAAAAAACCTAGATAGAGGGAGAAAATTACTTGTACCCTCTCTTCTGTTCCTTATATTGTGTATTTATAGATTTTAAGTCGAATAAAATGGCTCTTCCAATAATATTCTAATATATTTATTTATAAGTAGTACTAACATGGTTACATATTTTCTTTACGTGATTTTTTAATTTTCCTGCTGACATAGAGCAGTTGACCTAAAATTTTTGGAAAAATGGTCCCACAATATACCCCACAAAAATATAATTTTACTGTACAATAATTTATATAAATAAGGTTTTATATTAAATTTTATTATTTTTACACATTATATTTTCATTTTCTCAATTCTGTGTGAAATATTTCAAGGTATGTCGATAATAGTTGCTGTATTTTACAATTATAACCAGATATGAGAGAGTTTCCTGAAATTTTTAGACCATAATATTATATTAGTTAACAGAAGATAAGAATGAAAATGTGTCATTGTTATATATATGTGGGACATATTGGTTTTGGTTGGGAATTGAATCATAAATATGGAAAACATTTATGTGTGTTAGGTGGTTTTGTTGTACAGGACAGACAACTATAACTGGCTTCCATCTCATGTGATGTACTGCCAAGAGACCATTTTCTTATAATTAAAGTAAACAGTAGTCATGGAAGGGAACTGGACAGCTAGGCATCTTCGTCTTTACCAAATACCAGGCATCAAAGTAGATAAAAGTTCAATTAAAGTAAAATGAAACTTGATCTTCAAAAAATACTTCACCACCCCACATATCAATCGATAATTTATAATGAGGCACAAGATTGAAGAAGAACAAAATCATCACCTTGTATTAATTCCATTAGTCTACCGCAAAATTACAATGATCCCAGTTCTGATCTTAAAAGAATAAAAGTCTATTTCTAATTACTTCTCTAGAAATCAATCAAAATAACCTATAAAATATAAAATTTCAGTCATAAAAATTAAGGGAGAAAAAAAAATGAAAATGAAATCTTTCATAGCCACAAGGCCTTAGCTTCCTTCAACACAGGAATCAATTCTCCACTAATATGTGTTGACATGATTCGATCCAATCCTCCGTACAACTTTCCTCCTATAAAAACAGCAGGAAACTGTACCTTCTGATCCATTCCGTTCCCTTTATTCATCATTTCCAATTCATCTAAAATCCCCGCTTCATCTTCTTCCTCGAATTCATAAACTGCTGGGTTTACTCCGAGACCTAAAAGCAAACGCTTCACCACATGGCTCATGCAGCAACCGCGCTTAGCAATGATGATGAGTGCATTCTCCGATACCACGTTTGTAAGGTTGCTCAATCCTTTCACAAGGTTTTTCGTTGATATTGAATTTTTAATAGAAAGAGAAGAATGGTTTAAAAGGTTATTAGAGTAAAGCGGCGGTTGCCATGATTTGTAAGGGATCGCCTGTTGCATGGTTAATAACACTAAATTGCAAAGTTGCAGAAAAAGTAAGCAAGTGAGCGAGCGGTTTGTGTTTTAATTTTGTTTCTGGAGTAGGGAATTTATATATAGAAACGGTGGAGAAGAGAAAGAGAGGTTGATGACTTCAAATTTGAAAGTCTTGCGTCAATGGCAGTTAGGCATTTGGGTTACGCGTTGTATATGGTTGCGGCATGGGTGACGTTTCACTGGTGTCAATATTCTTTGTTTCTACCATTTTATTCAAATATTTATTAATATATTGGTATTGGCCAGTTGGATTGCTTATTACACAGTCGGTGATAGACTCTCCCTCCCTCGTGATGCAGTATGTTACATATGAAAAGAATTTCATATTAGCATTTGTTGGGTAAGCTTAAGCTGTGTATTTTACTAAGTATTATATAAAAAATAATTTGGTGTTGTTAATAATTAATTAATATGGTCCATTGGCATGCAATAAGAGAATTACTTTGTTAATTGTTTTTGAATGCAATTGCAATGTAAAGACATTTCCAAGATTTTCATGGGGTTCTTATTCTTCCTAAATTGTAATTGAAAACCGACCTATACATATACCTATACACAGATTTCATTAATTAATTATTAATAACACCAAATTATTTTTAAAAAATACTTATTAAAATAATTTTCCAATTCATCACCCGGGTTTACTCACGATGAATCACTTTTTCCACCCAATTAAATACCTATTCCCTTTTAGGAACATTAATGATGATCTATTCACGTTCCGTTAGTATTTAGTGAAACAAGTTTAGCTTGGTTAATTAATTAAATCGTACAAAATAGCCCCAAATCGGCCACGACAAAAGAGTCGCTCGCGTCGCTGGCGGTGGGCTAAGCCTACGTCTCAATCTTTGCTTCCCAGTTCAAACAACCTGACATCAGGAACCGTGTATCTGATGTCACTCTATGGCCCCGTCACGTGGCAAATAGCATTCCCGGAACTTCAGTTGAGTCTTTCTGTCATTGTCTACCACATCAGCAGATCAAGTCTTTTGAAATTTGGTGGCGTCAAAGGCTCTGTTTCGGAAAACTGATGCCACGTGTTTTAAGTGCATGTGAAATCGAACCAATTTTAAATGTAAAACATAATTCATAAAAATTTAAAAATTCAACAAAAAGATATTAACAGAAAATATGTAAAGGAAGTTAAAATAAAAGATTAAATTTTTTTTTAAATGAATAATTAATAATTCAAATATATGTGGCCTGTCCATTGAACTTACAAATAAAGGTAGCTAAATCATAATGTATATTGTGACCTATTATCATTCATTGTTAAGTTAATAATTTTAATTATGAATAAAGAAATAAGATGCTATTGGTAAATGGTCATAATTCATATATATATATATCACCCACCAAACCTTGTTTTTGTGGAATAATTAATTGAAATTAGGAAAGTTAAGTAGTAGTTAATAGGAAAAATAATTATGACCGATAAGTTTATAAATTAATTATTAAAGTTGTTGTGCTCGGGTCGGGTCGGGAGCGTAAAAGTTGGAAAAATATGACGAGATGACATCAAATCCTTGCGTCATTTAACCCAAATTTTGTTCGAGTTTACTGATGGGATATTTTTAATTTAATTATAAAATCAATGCATGTATGATGGACGCATATTCCATGTCATGTTATGTTATGTACTTGGGAAAGACACAGATTTCTTCATCCATGTCGACGTTGAATAGGTTTCATATCCTAGATTTTTTTGATACGAGTTGTGCCCTCTTTGATTTTATCTCAACGAACTCTTAAGTATTGATTAATATTTTTGAAATAAACTTTTTAATTAAAATAATAACAGAATATTATCATGTTAGATATTTTAAATTTTAAAATTTTATATTTGAATTCTAAGTATTCTATTTGTTTAATTCTTAGAATATTTTTAATTGAAATAGTAACATATTAATTAAGTGATAAATTACCTTCATTTTTATATGTGTGAGACCGATTCAAATCTCACTTTATATAAGTCTAGGTATATATATATTAATTTAATAAAATAAAATTTTGATTGTAGCCATGTTAGTAGTTCAAAAAAAAAAACCGGAAACATAGATTTTTGTAATATATTCTACGGCAAAATACGATAATATGGTCGAGATCGTGAACTTTTGAAAGAAATTCCAGTCTTGATAATTTGCTTACAATTCACTCCAAAGTCTTCACTACTGGCAAACCAAAACATAAAATAATAGGAGGCAACAATTGTCAAAAAAACTACATAAAATTTTAATTTATATACACAATTTTGTAAATATGAATTTCTTATCTTCTGTAAACTTGTTGATATAATTAATAAATTATTAAATAAAAAAACAAAAACATAAGGTCTTCGCTAGAGAACCATAACCAGCTTGCAGTAGGCGAAAAAGTCTACGAATCTTTGGAGTTGCTCTTTTTCCTTGTAAATTACCCTGAAGGTACAACAATTGATTCCATTGTGTTTGGTTCAATAGTCATCGTTTCCCGCTGAGAATTTGGTTTGGTTCAGACACCGTGCTTCCAACTAAAATGAAATGATGCCACAGATCAAGGGGTTGCTGTCAAATCCTATTAATGGTCCATATAGAACTAGAAGGGAAGCTTCGAAAGGGTCAACTCCAGAACAGATATTTGAAAACAAAACAAAACAAAGCAAAAAAGAAAAAAGAAAAAAGAAAAAAAATCACCAAGCGATCAATACAAAGTTAAGAGAAGCAGGTAATAACATCATCCGATACAGAAACTGAGAAGTTTTATACCCCAACTTTTACTTCTAAATTTAACAGTTGAAAAGGCGCTCTCCATTGAACACTTCCTTATCCAGAACCATCCACAAAATCACAAAGCGAACATTTTCCTTTTATGCACCCATTTTTCAGGATAACATATTCTCACAATTGGACAATGTGAAGAAAACAAATAAAATAAAGATTCAAAACTGGTTCAGTTACGCCCTACTTCTTCTCGTTATCCAACTTCAACTCCTGAAGGTTCAGCAAAAGATCTTCCGCATTCAAGAAAACCTTGTTGGCTGAATTTGCGATAGTCTGAGCATTTTCTCTAGCAGCTTCAATCCTCCTCAATGTGATAAATGCTGGATTGTTAGCGATGGCTTGACCAATGAGCTGAGCACTGGTGGCTTCTCCCTGAAAAACATGCAAACAATGTGATCAACTATAGAGGAGAAAAGAGGCTCAAACATACATATATTGTGAAGATGAAAGATTTGACAAAAACAAGGCAAAGCCTGAGAATATTGTTGTTAAAAGATATTCCTCCACCATAACCAATATCATCTCGTGAATTTCCATATGTAACATAAATGGTTGAAGTTCTTGTTAAGTCATGAAGATAATAATGATGAATGCACCAACATCAAAAACAGCCCACAGATTTGAGGACCACAACATTTATTCTCACCTGTGCTCGTATGATTGCACTTCTCTTGTCTTGTTCAGCTTTTTCCACAATATATTTAGCCCTCTCAGCTTCTTGTGCGGCAACCTGTTTAGCCTCAATAGCAGATGTAAATTCTTTTCCAAAAGTAAGGCTTGTAATAGAGACATCATCCAGGGCCATGTTAAAATTGGCAGCCCTCTCTGTTAAAATCTTCCGTATTTCTCTACTAACAGCCTGAAAGAAGAAGAGTTGCGTTGATCAATACATTAGACCCAAACATAAACTGCAACTCCCCAAAAAGAACAGGCCAGGCTGCTCACCTCACGCTGAGTGATGAGCTGGCTGGCATTGTATTGAGCAACCACAGCTTTCAAAGTTTCATGAATGATAGAAGGCAGAACCCTTTCATTATAATTCTCACCAAGGGTTCGATAAATTGTAGGCAACTGATCTGCCACAGGACGAGTGAGGACACGAAGCCCAATCTTAACCTATACAAGAATATCGGATACAAATTTAAATTAATAGAATTCACAATAAAGGAAATAACAAGCACCGATTTAGCAAAAACTTCAATAATTATGGCTCCTAATCACCCACTACAGATATATCAACTGCATAACTCTGCATAGAGAATCACTGCATAAACCTTAAGTCCACACATAGAGCAATACTACATGTACACTACAGTTGTGTGTATGTGACAGAGAAAGAGACATAACTCTAAGATTAATGAAGTTGTTGACATTTATGTCATACACTTTTGATTTTGATGATAACAAAATTATGAATGCCTTTAAAAGAAAAGGTCAATCAAGCAATCATTGGAGACAAAATACAAGAAAAAGAAATGGCTAGGACAAAACATGGAGATTAGTTATTAAAACCATATCTAATTGTATGTTGTAATTAGTTTGGTTGTGAAAATTGCAATAATTGGGCTCAAGAATTAATTTTTAAAAAGGGAAAATTCTTATGCACTTAATTATGATGGCAAATTTTTAAAAGCACTTAAAATTTTTTTTATTTTACATCACAAAACGGCTCTCATATTTTGCAAAGAAAAAGGAAGTTAATTATTTTCAAATTGTTTAAAATTTTACAAACAAATGCCTTGAATTTAACTTTTATTTTTCAAATTTTCAAAGTATTCAATAGAACAAATCTCCAATTCGATCGAATGAATAGCCTTCAAGGTATTCGATGGTAGGACCTGCCATTCAATCACATGAATGAGACTATTTAGTCGAACGAAGTCTCACATTGTTCAAACGAATATATAGCATTTCTTTGTCAGAAAACACTATTTTTCCTAGTCGAACGAACTCAGAAGTTCATTCGAACAAATTAAGCCATTCAATCGAACAAATGCTTCAATTCATTTGAACGAAACCTTGCTATTTTATTTCTAAAGAACCTGCAAAATGCCAATCAAATGAATTTAACCATTAATTCGAATGAATTGGAGCGGATTTGAAAAATAATAGCTAGTTTTCTGTCTAACAGTTATATTTTTCACCAAATCTATAAGTAGCCAACTTGTTTCATTTCTCATGACTTTTGAGCACGAAAATTTCACTCTTTCATCAATCAAAAGCTATACAACATCACTTGAGCTTAATTCTTGCATTCCACTCTCTTTTAAAACCCTAGCTCTTGTATCTTTAATATCTTTTCATTTGAGAGGGTTGTGATATCATTGTATTATCTTCATTTTATTGGTATTGAGAGTGAAAGGAAGGGTACCTTTCATTTAAGAGGGAGTGTGTTGTAATGTTTGGCGGTGAGCTAAAATAAAATCTCCAGTTGTAAGTTAATTAGCCATGGATTTAAAGGATTGACATCATATAGTGGAACCTTCAAAAGCAACTTGAAAGAAGTGGATGTAGGCTTAGTATTAGCCGAAACACTATAAATCGGTGTGCATCATTTCCTCATCTCCTATCTTTGGAGTTGATGATTATACATTCGTGGTGGATGATTTTCAAATATATATATATATATATATTAGTTCCTTTAAAAAGTTTTAAAAACCCAATTCAACCACTCTCACTCGCCAAACCCCAGCACACACACACACACTCTCTCTTGGGTTGCCTTAGTGTGATTTCAGAAGTTACTGCTAAAAAAATACCCAATAGTAAAAATAGTAGGAGGGAAAAAAACACCATTGGAATTACATATTAACAAGTTTCTCAAAGGGTGGTCTTGCAACAAACAAACAAACAAACAAAAATTATAATAACCAAAGTGGTTTAGCTGAGTTACAATTACATGCACAAACAAAATTTTACAGGCTCACCTGAACATATCCTATTAACAGCAGATTGAATCAATTTCCAAGAAAAATAATAACTAAGAATAAAGTATTTACCATCTGAAGATCACGGCTACCAGAAGTACTCTCTACCAAGTGGGGTCGAGCACGGACATCATAGATAACAGGTCTCTCAAACCATGGAATCATAAGATGCGTCCCCTCAGGATACACCTACATATTCAAAATACATCTACTGTAACACTATCTACTACAACACAGAAACTACATAACTAAGTAGGAAATATATCAGAAATTAGCAGTGCCAGCATAAAAAAATACTAATGGCAGCGCAGAAAGAGAAAAAAAATGTTAAGTCCAAAGATGATATTCTAAGGCTTACAAATACTTCTGACACACATACAAGAAAGGGTATCTCATTTCCTAGAGAGACATGTAAGAGAAAGCCAATCCTTCAGGAGCTATGAGAACATAAGTACACATGTTTCATAAAACTATAAAATGGCTGAATAAAAGGGCAATGAGAAAGTGTGCTGAACACACACACACAGAGACCCAAAAAAAAAAACTAGTACAAATCCAACACCCTTTTAAATTATAAGATACTGATTTGCACAAGGAGCAGCAACAGGGTAATTTGAAGCAAAGAGAATACTGAAGTTGTCACTTTCTCTGGGGAAGGTTTAAGGGAAACTCTACGAGTATGCAAAAACATCAGAACGAGTTCACATAGAAGATGTTGCATCCATACTCTGAAATACTAAAATGGCAGTACAAATTCAAAAGTCCCGTCAAAGTTTTGGGCCGGTGAACAGCAAAGGTAACAAATATATATATATATATATATATATATATGGCAAAGCCAAATCTCATGATGGTCTGCGTCTAATAATTTCTCTAGAAAGCTTGATATATGAGGAAATTATAAAAGATTATTTATCATCCTCAATTAAATACTTGCAGAAATATGCACCATTTACAAAATAGATAATAAAATGGAGCATTTTGTTAAACACCAATGAAGCATTTTTATAATCATAAATGTCTACGTGTACACCAAAAAATGAATAAAAATTGATAACAATAAATGAAAGAAAACAGTTTACTCAAAAACAAGAAAATTTATGGCAGAAAACAAACAAAACAAAACAAAATAAAAGATAAAGTAATGTACAAAAAAAGATAATAAAATTTGATTTCTCCAAAAAAGCAAAAAGACAGACATTATCAATTGACAAAGAAAAGAAAATCCATTTCAATTACAAGAATTGAGAATTTTAGGCAAAGTAATAACCTTGTCTTTGACACCCACTAGACGATTGAACATAATGGCTCGATGGCCTCCCTCAACATTGTAGAGACTATTACTTGCAGCATACAAACCAAGTCCACCAATAACTCCCACCTTAATTAAAGCAGAAACTGCACCACCACCAGGCACCTTGGGAACTTTGACATTGTTAAAGTTCATGTTGCTAAAAGGTAAATAAATAAATATTGAGCTTCAATGTGGCAATATGAATTGCATAGAATTCTTACATTATATTATAAGTGATCAGCCATGTCTCCACCTCCATAATAATATATAAAGCAAAATGTGCCTCACATATAAAGTCCAAATTTAAGAAGTAAAGAATTTAATTCCTATATTAAAATATGTTACGAGCAACAGAGGGATAAGAAATAAAGAAAATTTATGAGAACATTATACAGGATCCTTGACCAATTTAAACAAGCAAATAAGAGTTTCATAATGAAACCACTCAACAAGGCTCTATTAACCTGGAGTAAAATGTGAAGGGATTTGAATGTTATTACTTTACTGTAACGTAACACCAAGCATAGCCGGAAAGAAAGGAACTAAAACCTATGGCTAATCTTGAAAGAATTCATTTTTAATAGCTAACTTCTATTCCCACCAAAGCAGGCACAAGAAAACTAACTTTGAACATTCACAAATAAGGATTATTGGTGGTAGATAATAACATATTCACACCTGCAACCTACAAATATATAATATTTCTTTTAACTCTAGTGCAAGCATTTTATCAACACGCTTCAACTCTTCACAATCAGACAACCCAATAAACATTAGCCACAAATTCAGTCATGCAGAATGCTAACTAACAAATCGGCGTTCAAACTTAAAATATTACTTACAACCTTCATTCACTTCACAACAAATCATATGCATTAATTTCATTCCTTCAACCAAGGATTTACCAAACAATATCTTTTTTTTTTTAAATATGAATTGTGTAACTAAAAACACTCTAGATCACTATAGACTTACTGCAGGCAATGAACATACAACATTCTTCATCAAAGTAAATTATTGGTAAAAAACTCCAAAAACCGCCAATTTCCATCAATACCTATATCTGTACAATAAATTTCATCTAATTCCTAAGGACACACTGAAAGATCAGTTCAAATAATTATACATAACTTATTGAATAATTTCTAAGCAAATATCTTTACATGACAACAATTCAAGTGCATAACACCAAGAAAATTTGAAAATCAAAAAAGAGTTTTTGTTACTAAAAGGCCTGCATTGGTAGTGAAAAAAAAAAGGAAAGATAAGAAGAAACTTGATATCTCGCTGCTTAGATTTCTCGAAAATCAAAAACCCAGTTCAGTTAAAGCCACATTAAAACTAAGTTCACAACAATTTTGCTGACATATACGGTTTCTCAGCTACCAAATGGAACACGAACAGAATCGAGAATATAGAAGAATGATGAACACTATGTATGCTAATATAGGTGTATAAACAGTTAAAAAGAAGAACGAACCTTAGACTAATTGACTATCGAGAAAAAGCGACTGCGAGAGGGTTTAGAACTAAAGGCGAAGCAGACAGGTCTGTTCAGGGGTTTTAGGGTTTTTAATTGGACGGGACAAGGAGAATTGCATGGGCCCCTTCAATAGGTATATGTTGAGCCCAATAGCATTTTCGTATTTAAAAAAAAAGAAAAAAGAAAAATAATTATTAGCGAGAATTAAAATAAGAAAAAAGAAAAATGCTCTATCATTCCCTGTATGTAAAAACAGAATATCATTTTCTCTCACATTATTTGACATTATCGTTGGACTCCTTAAAGATTCAAGGAAAATGATATCAGAGGCAATTTTTTAATGTTTTATTTTAGAAAAGCTAATAAGATCTTCAATTTTATAAACATTAACGTAATAAAAGTATTTTATTTTTATAAATATCAACCACCTCTACCTAAGTGTTAAAAAAATCTAAATTTTTATGATATTAGTCCGGATCCGAAAATTTGATATCCTAAAAATATGATCTCTGTTTAATTAGAATCAGATCAAATTCTAGTAAATAAGATATAGATTTTTATTAATAATTTATTTTAAAATTTTAATTATTATTGTTATAATTTTTTTAAATTTAATTAAATTATAAGAATTAGTTGTAGAATGATAATTTTAAAATATATATATACAAGAAATATAATTAATTATTATTTAGATTGGGTCTTAATTTTTTTTATTTGTATAATTATATTATGAAAATTATTTTTTTAATTTATAAATTTTTGTTATTTGTAATAATATTTTAAAATTTTGAAGA
>JAVXUL010000001.1:4208408-4228005 GCA_035590515.1 Trichilia minutiflora | reverse complement strand
CCCTTTCACCTTAAAATCACATTCTAACATGTTTGATAATCAATATGATCATTTTGAATCATGTAATTTACTTGAAATTATTTTATGATATCAATATATCATTTCTTTAATACTTTAAAGAATAATAAATACATATAACGATTACACGTATTTATTTTAGCATTTCATATTATCATGAGATCGCTAACCCTCTCTCGATGACATTTTATATTCTCCTCTTTTATGGGAACTCTCGAAGAATTGGGTGAACCATGAAAGTTCACAGTGACTTAGTCGTGAGCTTATATCGAACACTTCGACTCCAAATAATTCAGTCTCGAATATTTCGATACCCATCGACTATGATCAGTGTCTAACTACGTTCCATAGCTTTTATGTTACTATGAAGAAGTGTCTTCATCAAACCTCTATTGATTGCACGTAATGTATAGGTAATATCCCTCTGTTGTCATATCCTGATTGAGTAAGGGTTTATGATCTGCCAAAACCTTGATCTTGATGTTTATATGAATCGTTGATCATATGTAATGATTGCTCTGGTTAGAGACTTAAAATCCAGCCATCATATCGACATTCGTTTAGGAACTCAATTTGGACAAAGTTAACAGAAACTCTCAGTCCATAATGTTGAGTTAACGGATCCCATCTTAACTGTCAACCGAACACCTATATGAACAAAGCATACGCAAACCGGTTTCTTGTACAAGACGTGATTAGTCTTACACGTATACACCATATGAATATACCCATCTATACAAAGTCCGATTCTAAACGTCTTAGATCTAAGGATTATATCGTACACTATTGCAATCTATTGACAAATCATTGACTACATGCATACCATATAATTTGTCAATATATAATCTTATTCGATAAATAGTTCATTAACTATATATCCATACTAATATACTTATGATAATACCCATATTATCAACCTATATATATTATCATATGATATTATTAAGAGACAACTAGTATGCTTACAATATAATATAATTACCTAATTTATATCACATATGTAAGAAACAATTTGATAATTTTTATTTAATAAATAAATAAAAATATTTATATTATTTATATATATTTTTTATATATGAGTATGTCAATATAAAAAAAAAAATAATTAATGTATATGAATAAAAAATAAAATTAATAAAAAAAGAAAATCGATAACATGAACAATTTTTAAGACATTCACTAATATTACTAATAAACGAAAACTTACCGTAAACAATTATTTCGATTCTATAACACGAATACAAATAAACGATGGCAAATAATATATTACTGATTCACAAAAACTCATAGTAAACAATTCATTTTATTTTATAACACACAAAAACAAAAATCATCGTACAAAAACCCTATAAAGCATGTGTTTGGTTGTTTAAAAAGAACCCACAAAAAATCAAGTAAAGAACATGAAACTGGACAACATCCTCAAAAGGGAACACGATTGATAATGAACATGATTTTTCGTTTTAAAATAACCTAAAAAACAACTGACAAAGTCATGTCTTTCCATTTCATAATGATGGATAAACATAAAACCAATAACTCATTTCTTTTATCATTTTTAAAAATCCACAAAAATAAATAAAATAAATCATGTGTTTAAAAAAATCAAAGTACAAATGATTTATTCAAACCGCATCCGTTCATAGTTACTTACAGATGTCCGTCAAGGTACAGGCGTACAGCCAAGGAGAATGAATAGAATATTAGAATTTCAAGGCTTCTGACGAATCGAAAATGCTCAAATATGAACTATTTTTTTAAAAGTTTCTCCGAAAGTTTTTGAAATTATATTGTTAATGTGTATAACTGTTTAAATAAAAAATAAAAAAATAAAAAATTTTATTAAATATTTTAGAAATGTTAATAAAAGATATGGATTTGAATAGCTAATAAGATATTAAGATGGATCTTATTGAAAATTTAAACCCACTTATCTGTATATTTACTTATATTATATTGTATCTATTGGAAAAGAAAAGTTATAATAGTATCTTTTAAGAAAAGAAAAATTGTAATTCAACATAATTTAACTATTAATTTTATTTATAAAAAAAATAATTTATTTTTAATTTTTTTCTTCCTATTTATTTACCTGTTAATTTTATTTACAAAATAAATTAAAAACTTAATTTATTTTTTAATTTTTTTAATAATCAATCTCTAAATATGATATAAAAAAAACATTGATAATTTCTGTAGGCCTTCAAATAATCTTAAAAGATACAATTATACTATAAACTTTTATCATTAGTCGAGTATTTAGAGTATTTAATTAATTTTTTATAATTTTTTTAAAGAAAAAATAGTATATTAATTCTGTGAAAATTTTTTATTTATTATTTTATAAATATTTAAATTTATTTAATATTATTATTTCATTAAAACTCTTACTAATTGTTGTATTTCTAACAATACATCGAATACAAATACAACGGGAGAACGAAGAGAATGAATGACAAAAATAACGAAGGGGCAAGCGAATACGAGGAGTATTGGCTCCTGATTTTTAACATTGAAATTTATGCTAAAGTGTCTGCTGCACAAAATCTGTTGGCTGTGCATGTCAGATTCATCTCGATATTATGTCAAAAACTCCCGTCAGCTCAGCTTTTTCTGTTAACTCAGCCAACGGATGGATGTAACAGGTAACTTTTGAAACAATAGGAATGAATTAAATAATTAGAGCAAACAAGAGGGAACTACAGAAAATTTTCCTATAAAAAATACAACTTGAAAAGGGTTATGTGCCTTTTGCTGTTCATGAACAGTTGTGATGAAATTTTCTCGAGAAAATATCTCTCTCTCTCTATATATCTTGATGACGTGAAATCACCTGCTTGTGACGTTCATTAAAAACGTAGCGTACTGATAAGGATTCCATAATAGTATATGTTGCGTAAGCTTGCGCAAGTATTTTTGTCTTTGCATGTAGAAAAAATATTGCCCATTGGTACGCCATAAGCGAATGACTTTGTTAATTGTAATTAAATGCAATTGCAATATCCGTTCCGCCAAAAAACTCAACAACCATTCCTTCACAGAATTTAATTAATGGCTGGAATTTGAACATTCCCAAATTTGCCAAGGGTTTCTTATTCTTCGCACTCTGTAATTGGAAACCAACCTAAACAAAAATATGTAGGTATACGCAGATTAATTAATTAATAACAAGAAATTATTTTTTTAAAAATAATAATTAAAATATTTTTCCACTTCGTTACCTCCTAATCCTATTCATCACCTGGCTTCGCTCATAATCAATTACTTTCCCAACCAATCAAATACCGATTCCCTTTTAGTAGTAACATTAATGATGATCTCTAATGATGTTTCCTTAGTATTTAATGAAACAAGTTACGCTTTGCTTAATTAATTTAATCGAAAATAAAAGGCGGCCATGACAAAAGAGCGGTTGGCAGACGGTGAGCAAAGCCCACGTCAACCATTGCTTCCCGGTATGGATCGCTACATGGCACAGCATTCCCTAAAAAAACTTTCGTTGAGTCACCTATCTTTATCTGCCACATCAGCAGATCCAATCTATCGAAAACGGGTGACATCACATGTTCAGTCTCAGAAATACAACGCCACGTGTTCTAAGTGCTATTGGAGTAGATCATCATTTCGTCATGTGAAATCGAATCAATTTTAAATGTAATACATAATTCATAATAAAAGAAAAATGTACATAAAATATGATAAGGAAGGTAAAATAAAAGATCGAAATAAGAATTTTTGAATGAACCTTCCATTATATATGTCAATAATTTAAATATACTTTCCATAGCTTGTGCATTGACATTACAAATAAAGCGGGCTAAATCATAATGCATATCGTGACCTATCATCCAAGTTAAATTAATAATTTGAAATATGATGAATAAAGCAACAAGATGATTGATGTTCATAAATCATATTTGTAGGTTAGTGGGAGTATCACCCAACCAAATTGGTTTATAAGGAATAATTAATTGAAATTAGAATTTTCGTAGTAGTTAACATGTCAACAACATGACATACGATGAGTTTATAAATCAATTATTAAAGTTGTTGGGCCGGAGAACGTAAAAACGTTGAAAAAAAAATAGATATATATCTCTATATGACGAGATGACATCAAATCTTTGCATCACTTAACCCCAAATTTACTCTAGCTTAACTGATTGGATATTTTTAATTTAATTATAAAATCAATGGATTCATGATGGATGCACATTCCTTGTAATGTCAATGTCATGTAATTGGATAAAATAGAGATTTTTTCAATCATGTCAACGTTCACAATAGGTTTCATTTCCGAGATTTACTCGTCCAACTTTGATATCATCTCAACCAACGCTATGTATTTATTAGTATTTTTGAAATAATATATTTGTAGTCAAGAAAAAAAAAATGGAAATATATATTTTTATAATATATTCTACTACAAAATATGGTAATATGATTGAGATAATTTACTTTTGATAGAAATTCCAATCTTGATAATTTTCTTACAATTCAGTCTAAAAATCTTCGCTATCAGTACCAGCAAGGCAAAACATCAAATATAACAGGGCCACCAATAGTCAAAAAACTACAAAAGATTTTAATTTATATAGGATCTTGTAAATATGAATCTCTCATCTTCTGGAAACTTGTTTATGTAATTAATTAATTATTATATATATATATATATATATAATCACATAAGGTCAAGTTAGGCCAGAACCCAAAACCATAACCGGCTTGCCGTAGGCTAAAAAGTCTTTGCATCATTGGAATATGTTTTTTTTTTTCTCATGCAAATTGCCCTGAAGATAAACAAAGGATTCCATCTCATTCAAGTAGGTTAATAAAACCTTGCGGCTCAATAGTCATCGTTTTACGCTGAAAAATTGGTTTGGCTGAAACCATGTGTTTCCAACTAAAATGAAATGATGCTACAAATCAATAAGTTGCTGTCAAATCTAATCAATTGTACATCTAGAGCTAGAACGGAAGCTTCTAAAGGGTAAATTCCAAAACAGATGTGCCACACACAAAAATATGGAATTGGTTACAGCGGAGAAGATAAATACAAGGTAATAGAGGCAGGTAATAACATTATCGGATTCACAAATATATTGAGCAGTTTTATATCTCACCAACTTTTACTTCTCAATTTAACAGCTCAAAGAAGCTCTCCATTTTTCTTAGTAGTTCTCAAGAAACATTAAACACTTCCTAATCCAGAAACTTTTATGCATCAATTTTTTAACATAAAAAATTCACACAATTGTACAAAGTGAAAAAAAAAAAAAGACTAAAGATTAAAAACTGTTCAGTTATACCCTACTTCCCACTATCCGGCTTCAACTCTTGAAGGTTCAGCAAAAGATCTTCTGCATTCAAGAAAACCCTGTTGGCTGAATTTGCTATAGTCTGAGCATTTTCTCTCGCAGCTTCAATCCTCCTCAATGTGATAAAAGCTGGATTGTTGGCAATGGCTTGACCAATGAGCTGAGCACTAGTGGCTTCTCCCTGGCAAATACACAAACAATGTGATTAACTATCGAGGAAAAAATAGGCTCATACATACATATATTTTAAGGATGAAATATTTGACAAAAACAAGGCAAAGCCCATGAATATAGTTGTTAAAAGATATTCCTCCACTATAACCAATATCATTTCTTGAATTTCATTATGTAACATAAATGGTTGAAGATCTTCTTAAGTCATAAAGATAACAATGATGAATGCACCAACATCAAAAACAGTACACAAATTTGAGAAACACAGCATTTATTCTTACCTGTGCTCGTATAATAGCACTTCTCTTGTCTTGTTCAGCTTTTTCCACAACATATTTAGCCCTCTCAGCATCTTGTGCAGCAACCTGTTTACCCTCAATGGCAGTCGTAAATTCTTTCCCAAAACTAAGACTTGTAATAGAGACATCATCCAGGGCAATGTTAAAATTGGCAGCCCTCTCAGTTAAAATCTTCCGTATTTCCCTACTAACAGCCTGGAAGAAGAAGATGTTGTGTTGAACAATACATTAGACTCGAACATAAATTGCAATTCTGCTAATAAAAAAAAAAAAAAGGCCAGGCTGCTCACCTCTCGCTGAGTGATGAGCTGGCTTGCATTGTATTGAGCAATCACAGCTTTCAAAGTTTCATGAATGATGGAAGGCAGAACCCTTTCATTATAATTCTCACCAAGGGTTCGATAAATTGTAGGCAACAGATCTGCCACAGGACGAGTGAGGACACGAAGCCCAATCTTAACCTACACAAGAATATCAGATAATAAATAGGATTCACAATAAAGGAAATAACAAGCAACAATTTAGCACAAACTTTAATTAAATATGGCTCCTAATCACCCACTATAGATATGTCAACTGCATATCTGTGTAAAGAATCACTGCCTAAACTATAAGTCTACACATAGCTTAACACTACATGTACACTATAGTTGTGTGTATGTGGCAGAGAAAGAGATGAAACTCTAAGATCACTGAAGTTACTAGTTGCCAGTGTAGTGTTTGAACACCAACTAAATTGGCAAAACAAACTCAAGGACTAGATGCCAAGCACCAATAATAGGATGCACAGAGAGACAGCACGGATGTCTAATGAAATTGTATGTGACTACTGCAATTACTGGTCTACCTTTGTTCCAAGGTGGTATTAAAATACCAAATAATAATAACAGTGCAAGGAATATCTTAGTATATCTCAAAAGCAGCTTTGACAAGAACAGAATAAATTAATAAAATCTATACATCTATGCATGAGAGCAATGCCATCAGCCTACCAATTCCAGCTTTACATGAATTACAAAGTAGATGGTCAATGGCCACTCACTTTATAAACATTTAAAAAGTTATGACAAATATCAAACTCCCCAACTAAATTTTAAGTATTTCCCAATTATTCATAAGAATAAAAATAGCAACCATGTATAAAGTCAAGAAGATTTTCATAACACTTAACTGGCAAACTATAAACCAACCAAAAGAGGCAGTGAAAACCCAATAAAAAATTACAGAAAGCTTCAGTATTACCCATTGGCCACTATCTGAGATTGAAAGCTACAATGGAACGCCTTTTGTTTCAATTTTTGGCAGGAGGATGGAGGTGTTAACCCCCAAAAGGAGACCACCAAGGAAAGAGAGTAATGCACTTGAAAACAAAATACAATAGGTGAAGTCTAGAGCAAAAAATTATGCAACGAATTGTACTTATAAAATCATCCCACAAGCTTGTTTATGATTTTCAACAATGTTTAATTTTAAAAATACCTAAGATTAACAATAGTAGGAGGGGGAAAAAACATCATTTGAAATTAAATATTAACATGTTTCTCAAGGGATGTTTTGAAAGCCAAAAAAAAAAAATTATAATAACAAAAGTGGTTTAGATGAGTTGCAATTACATGCACAAACAAAACTTTTATGGGCTCACCTCAACATATCACATCTACAGCAGATTGACAATGTCCGAGAAAAATAATAATTAAGAAGAAAGTATTTACCGTCTGAAGATCGTGGCTGCCAGAAGTACTCTCCACCAGGTGGGGTCGAGCACGGACGTCATAGATGACAGGTCTCTCAAGCAATGGAATCATAAGATGTGTTCCCTCAGGATAAACCTACATAGTCAAAATGAATTGACTGTAAAGCTATCAACTACAACACAGAAACTACAGAAGATGTCACTTTCTCTTGGGAAGATTTAAGGGAAACTCTATGAGCATGCAAAAAACATCAAAATGAATTCACAAAGAAAGATGCATCCATAATCTGAAATACTAAAAAGGCAGTACAATTTCAAAAGCCCCTTCAAAGTTTTAGGACTGTCAACAGTAAAGGAAACAGGAAAAAAATAGTTGGCAAAGCCAAATCTCATGATGGTCTGCATCTAATATTTTCTCTAGAAAGCTTGGTGTACGAGGAAATTATAAAAGATGATTTATCATACTCAGTTAAATACTTGCAGGAGTATGCAACATTTAGAAAATAGATAATAAAAAGGATCATTTTGTTAAACACCAATGAAGCGTTTTTGTATGCATAAATGTTTTGAGTGTACGAAAAAAATGAATAGAAATTGAAAATGATAAATGAAAGAGAACAGTTTATTCAAAAACAAGAAAAAGAAATGTGAAAAGGATAATAATATTTGAGTTCCTTAAAACAGCAAAAAGACAGACATTATCAATTCACAAAGAAAAAGAAAATCAATTTCAATTACAAGAATTGGGAATTTCGGACAAAGTAATAACCTTGTCTTTTACACCCACTAGACGGTTGAACACAATGGCTCGATGCCCTCCTTCAACATTGTAGAGACTATTAGTTGCAGCATACAAACCAAGTCCACCAATGACTCCGACCTTAATTAAGGCAGAAAATGCACCACCACCTGGCACCTTGGGAACTTTGATGTTGTTGAAGTTCATGTTGCTAAAAGGCAAATAAAAAAATATCAAGCTTCAATGTGGCAATATGAATCGCATAGAATTCTTACAATATATTATAAGTAATCAACCATGTCTCCACTTCCATAATAATATATAAAGCAAAAGTGCGCCATATATAAACTCCAAATTTGAGAAGATAAAGAATTTAATATATGTACAACATGCTACAAGCAACGGAAGGATAAGAAATAAAGATTTATAAGAACAATATACAGGAGATTTGACCATTAACTCGGAGTAAAATGTGAAGGGGTTTGAATGTTATTACTTCACTGTAATGTAACACCAAGCTTACTCAGAAAGAACTTAAAATTTAAAGCTCATGTAATCTCCTGAATGTGGTCATGTTTAATATCTAACTTCTACAAATTCATATCTGCACCCTACAAAATATATTATATTTTTTTAACTCCAGGATTAGCGTAGTCATGTTTTGTCATCACATTCCAGCACGTCACAATCAGACAACTGAATAAACATTAGCCACATACTCAAATTCATTCATGCGGAACACTCACAACTTCGCAAGAAATCATATGCATTAATTTCATTCTTTCAACTAATGATTTAACAAACAATTTTCTTTTTAATATCAATTGTGTAACTAAAACTTTCTAGATCACTATAGGCATACAGCAGACAATGAAGATACAACATTCTTCATCAAAGTAAATTATTGGTAAAGATCTCCAAAAACCACCAATATCCATCAATACCTATATCTGTACAATAAATTTCGACTAATTCCCAAGGACACACTGAACGATCAATTGAAATTATTATACACAACTTATTGCAGACTTTTTGAGCAAATATCTTTAATAACTTCAATTCAAGTGTATAACAACAAGAAAATTTGAAAATCCGAAAAGAGTTTTTGTTACTAAAAGACCTCAATTCGTTAATTGAGAAAAAAGGAAGGATAAGAAGAAACTTGATATCTCGCTGCTTAGATTTCTTGAAAATGAAAAACCCAGCTCGGTTAAAGCTGACTTCTGCGGTTTCTTAGCTACGAAATGGAACACGAACGGAATCGAGAATATAAAAGAATAACGAGCGCTTCGTATGCAAATATAAGTGCATAAAGAGTTAAAATGAAGCACGAACCTTTGACAAATTGACTATCGAGAGAGAGCCAACGCGAAGGCTTTTAGAGCTAAGAGCGAAGGACAGAGGTCATTTCTAGGGTCTAGGGTTTATGTTGGATGAAGAAATGGAGAATTGAATGGGCTCTCAAGGCCCATTTGAATAGTTAAAGTTTAAGCCCACTGACATTTTCATATTGAAAAAAATATATATATATTAGCGAGAATTCAAAGAAAGAAAAATGTGTATCATTCCTTGTGTGTAAAAACAGATATCATTTACTATTTTGTGAAAACAGGAAAAATTTGTGTTCCACGAATCTGGAGGAAAAGCATTCGATAATTGACTTTTTTGTCCAGTTTTTATTTTGAAAACAAAAACAAATTGTTTTCACATTTTTCTGCAGGTGTTTTAAACAAAAATTATTGATAGGTGGAGAATTCTCTCTCACACTATTTGATATGATTAACTATTAAACTTTTTAAGGACATAAAGAAAATAATATTAATATCACAGAAACACTTTTATATTTTAAAATTTCTTATTTCATAAAGAAAAACTGCCATCTTTGATTTTACAAATATTAAGGTAACAAAAGTTTTTTATTTTCTGAGCATCATACCCAACATCACTGCCAAATATATAGGTCTAAGTAATATTTAAGACTCTTTTTGGGGTGCGACGGTGCTAGTTAAAGGGTCTACAATTCTGCATTATTAACCTTGGTGCAAAACCAAATGGAGGAAAGTCCCCATGACATTAAACCCTGAATCTGCACAATGTTCAGTGTGGGATAGTATAGAAACATCCTTTAACAAGTATTAACACAACAAATTGAAGTTACATAAGTTAGAAATTTGAACTAAAAATCCTTCAAATCGTATCTAACCATGAATCAAAATCATCCAACACTTCAGACTTAGCAACAAACTGAGCGGAAGACGATTGAGTTTTGTCAGGAATAACCATTACATCCTGAGATACAGATAAACCATTCTCATTCATCCGATGTGAAGTTTCATCTAATAAATCATCCAGAACATCATCAAAACTGGCAGTACCAGATGCAGTTTTAATTAAATCTGGCTCTTTTCTCCAAAGTTGATTCCGCTTTGTCAAATTGGATGTTTCCTCCAATAAATTATCTAGTACATCAAAACCTGTAGCAACTGATGACGCAGTTTGTGATAAATTGGGCTGTGGTGGAGCTGACGTCCTTGTTGGTTGGGGAACATAGAAGGTGTCACTGGATTTTGAGCCAGAGGATTCAAGCAACTTGGTATCACTAAATGAATCGAGAAGCATATCTAGTTCAGCCTCCGCAGCTGTTGCCTCAAATTTTGGCCCATTTTTTGAAACTACAACAGAATTTTCATTGAACCGTTCCATGGTCTCAAATGCTTTGCTTTGCTTATCAAACTGGCTGTATTTTAAATCATCCTTGGCTATATCTACAGATATATTTGTCGCCGCTTCAATTTCATGTGCCGTTGAATCCTCTTCGCCCTGTCACATAAACCATATCAGAGGTAAATAAAAACTGCATCTACTTGCTAGCTCAAAGTGCAGCATGATATAAATTCAGTATCACCAATTTTAACCTCAGAAAAATCATCAAAAGCATTTTCTATATCTTTGGATATATTTGCAACTATTTCACTTTCAAGTTTTGTTTGCATCTGGCCCTCTTCCAGATTGCCACTTGCCACTGATCCCTCTGCACCCTGTCACATAAGCAACATAACATCAATATTGAACCAAAATGACGTATGTAGAGAATTTATTAAAAGATAATGATGTGAAACAATAGATATTGGGACTGTTAGTCAATTAAAATTGCCTCCTCTGATGGTAATAAATCTGCTTCCATAAAGAGACGCTGCGATAAGTCAACTTTTGCTAGTTGTTCTGCAAGAGCATTCAAATTTAGGGACAGAAATGATGCCTGCACAGATAACCAGACCAAGGGGATCACATAAAAAGACAAAAGGGGATAGAAACAGTGAGAAGTAAATATAAGGAAAACCAAACAACATAGATATAAGCTGAAGGTGGCCTCCAGCTAAACTAAAACTGCAATACAGTAATGCAAAAAAAGTGTACTGCTAGTACAACAAATCCATGCATGGCACAACTTTGGAACTAGTAGTCACCATATTTAAATGCTCTGGTTAACCTATTATTCATTCAATTTATTGCAACATCTAATTTCCTTTTGTTTTTGTAAATAGCTCATAAGTTCAGGAAAACCAAGAAACTTCTGACTTGAAGTTATTAAGGTAAAAATATCTTTGAATTACCCAGTAAAGTGATGTATTGTGCATTCAGTTTCCTCAAAGATTATACAAATACAATTGCATGCCAATTTTATGAATTAACTGTACCTTTTTATATAGACACAAGTGGAATCTTTAAATTTCCTCTGCATAACAATTTGATACCAGTTTTGGTACATATAAATTCTTGAAACTTATAGTACTGAAAACAAATCAGACTGCCCCAGGGTGCCACTTCAATCATCGTGATGCTCAAAATGATATGATGGGAGCAACAAGCCATGGTCAACTTGAATTCAGAAAAAGAAAAATGCCAATGAAAAACTGGAAATATAGAATTAATAAACTACAATGTGGTGAGAAAGAAAGGTAGACATGCCAATAAATGTAGTGTTAAGTATGCATATCTGATAATGGATATGGCTAATTATGCTATTTCTTTTACATAAAAATCTTATTTATAATTAAATTGGCATACAAGAAACAAAACTACCTCATGGAATGTAGTTGTTTTATCCTCCAAGATAAAGTTATCATCCTCATCCCATGATAAAATGCCCTCCCCTCTGACTTGAAGCATAGAGCCCAGTCCCTGAAAGAAGCCTCCTGCTAGATTCCCACAAGAAATTTTATATCAAGCATCTACAATCACAATGTAAACAATGCCAGAAAATGCTGGTGTCTCTACAAAGTAATTAAAGCACCTTTATACTATTTACACTTCTTAGCCCCCCAGCCTTGAGATTAGGAGACTGAAGAATGAGAATGGTAGAAAAGGAAGAAAACAAGAGAGTGTGTTAAGGGCAACACAAACATTTAGAATTATATTCTAAATCTAAAACAAACAAACAAACGTGTTTATCTCCCCTTTCCATCCATCCAGGGCATTGTTAGCAAGGGGAAATAAAAGTCCGATAGCCAGTGGTCACGGGAGAAAAATCCATACTGTCAAATCCATTGTGCAATGTTGAAGCTTTAAGAAGCCACCAAGAACTTAATTTAAGAAGTTAGATGAGTAGAGATTGACCATAATTCCAAACAAATTTCTTTGGTTCCAAGATAAGTATTCAAACATTTGAGAATACGTTTCCTATCACTCTCTCACAAGTTTCTAAAAAATCCACATCCTATCATCTTTTCCCAGGTTCATTATACATGTTTGGAGGTAGTCTGTTATGATAACAATCAAGTTAGAAATACAGATGGAAATTATAGTCCTTTGGTACAATTTTCAGAAAGTAGTTTTCTATTTTACAGATCCAACAAAATCAAAGAAAATGTATTTGCACTACATTTGTAAACAAGATTTGGAAAACAAAAAACGATTCTGCAAATAGTATTAAACTCAACAAAAAATTGAATCCTTTCAGATACTAGCGTCAGATGAGTTTTCATAGTTTTCATTCTTAGAAAACTGCTTTCAAAATTTGCTACCACAAGTGAGTTCGTATCTTCAAATACCAAATTCAATTTCCCATTTTAATTTAGGTAGTTGAGGAAGGTGAGTGAAGGGTAGCCACAAAGGAAAAATTGCAAAAAATATCCTAAACAAACATTTCCTTTATATGAAATAACAATAAAAGATCAATTAAGAAAAAAGAATGTACAGCACTTATAACTTATCTACCTGAAATAACCAGCCAGAACAACCAAAATAAGATAAAACAGACAGTACTAACTAAAACCAACAAGAAATGGGTACATACCAGGCATAACATCGTCAAAATAAGAAAGGTTGTCTGAATAAGAATATGAATGTGACTGAGTTTGAGATTGAGCCTCAGCAATCAGGTGACGATAGTCAGCCCCTTTACTCTTTGGCACAATAATATCAGAGGCTTGACTTTTGCTATCACTAAATGGATATTCTGAATCCAAATCAAACTCATCTTCATAACGATCCCAGTTTGATGGGAGTCTAGAGGTGCGCCGAGACTGGCTGGTTTCTGAACCAACTTGCTTCCCTGGTTTCTTCTCTTTGCTTCCAGAATTGTCCGAGGCAACTGCTGGGGCTTTTGATTTCTGATATGAATGTGACTTGTTTCTGTGTTGTTGAGAGTGAGCTCTCTTTGATTTTGCCAATGCCTTTGCATCCATTACAAATATATACTCGAAATTCCCAGGCACAATTAATTAGAGTTGATTTCACCACCTCTGCAACATAGAAGACTACGAATTACAAATAGTGTTGAATTGGGCACCAAACATAGTAACGCTTATCTGCAAAATTTTGGTTAAGCGAAGAAACAACTTTGTTAAAACTTTTCTTCACTTGATTGTTGAACCAAAATACATAAGTAGAAATGAAATTAATTTAGAAACATCAGATCATATGATAATCAGAACATAATCCAAAAGAGAGAAATTAATTAAAACATAACAGAAACAGCATCAACTTGGTAATTGTGATAAGAGTAAAACACGCGTTCAGTATCAGAAGCACAGAAACACGAACATCCAAACAACACAAAATGCGCATAAAAAAGATATTTAGCTTAATTGTAATTTAAGAATCTGCAATCTGTTTGTTTGCTTCGGAAGCAAAAGAAAATATAAAATTTGAATCTCACAAGGCTTTTATTTTCTTAATGACCTAAAATGGAAACCTTCAACTAACAAAGTTTCTAGATAAATGAATGTACAGAAGAAAAATACGAGCGAGATAGAGAGATTAGGGTTCATACCTGGATTCAGTTCTCATAAAATAAACTAATTTGCTGTTGCAGTTCATAAAGATTCAAGCCTTCAACAAAAGAGGAGAGAGAAATCGCCACTTTTAGAGTGAACGTAACACCGTTGAAAGCCTTTAGGCTTTAGCAATCCCAAATGAAGCGTACCGTTTCACGTAAGGTGCGTAAATATTAACCACGGCTGATTCAAGTTCAGGCGAAAGACCTTACGAGCCAAAGGAAGAAAAAGGTTTAAAGGAAAGTAAGGTAGTAAAATGGGGCCGAAAGCCCAAACGAAGACATTGTCAGCATGCAAGCCCAAAAGTAAAAACGCTAGAATAGAACGAGTGGTGGAACTGTTAAACTCCCACCCCACCTTGTTGTAATAGCACCCCACTCTCTTTAATTGTATATTTTTTATTTTTAATTTAATATATTATTTGTATTAAAAAATATTTAAATTGCTTAAAATATGCTATAATTTTTTGAAATTAATATATGTATTAATTTAATAAATATTTATTTATTTATAATTATTTTCTTAATAATAATTTTTTATATAAAAAATTTTAGTAGGTGGGCTCTAATTGTAAATATTTAAAGAAAAAAATATCATAACCCTATAATTTTTAAACAAGAGATAATGTTCACATTATTTTTGCACTTTGTTATAAAATAATTTATTAATAGATATTTAAATGTGATAAAATACTAAAAATATTGAATATAAATAATCATCTATAATTTAATTTTGTTTAAAAATTATATAATTAAAAATAATAAAAAAAATATGATGTTATTTTATTATAGAATTATTTTTTATTATATGATTTTTTAAAAAAATATTATTATTTTAATTTTTATAAGAAATTAATAATTAAATGAAGTGTTCTTACAAGATAATTATGGTGAAAATATTGTAACTTAATTATTTGGCTCAATTAGTCCAACCTCCAATTTGAAAGCCAGGTTTAAGATAGTTTTTTTTTTTTTCTTCTTGTTCTTTTCTGAAGAAAAGGTTTAAGGTGGTTTTAAAGTGACCATAAATGCATGACCTGATCAGATCGCCAACGAAAGCCTATGGACGGTTGGGATAATTTTGTTCCAATGACACCATTTCTTGGAATTGGTCAAAGACATACCCAAATGGACAAAAATATCTCCAATTTATCATATTGTATTTTTTATTTTTTTATATATAATTTTCTTATTTTTTATTAAAATTATGTTATTCTGATGTCTTTTAAACCTCTAAGTCATGATACACACTTAGCATGCACTATTTATATTTTATTTTAAAAATTTATAAAAATTATTTGTATTTTAATTTAAAAATAATAAAAATTCAATTATTTTTATAATTATATTTTAGTAATGATGTGATAAATAAAAATTATTTATTCATAAAAAGTTTATGTAAAAATTTTTTTAAAAAAAATCAAAGCTTAAATGATATTATCAAGAAGAAAGACAGATATCCCCTTAAAATTCTTTAAAAAATCAAATATCGCTTATGATAGATGAGATAAAATCTCAATCGTTTAATTTTTGTAATCAATTATATGAATTTGATCACATCTATATATTTGGTTTTTTGAAGAATTATAGGGAGATCTGTCTTTCTCCGGATATTTTATCATGTCTAACTTTCAGGGAAACTAAATAATTTTTAAATTTTATACCATTGAATGTAGCCTAACATGCCCCACATCATCAATGCCTTTTAACTTCACCCCTTTCACCAACGCCCTCTCATGTCCTAATTGTTCGATTGAGCAACTACCTGGTCGCAACTAACTGGTCCGCTGCTAAGATTTGATTTTTGTACAAGAACTGTACTGAATCCAGACAAAAATAATAAATAAATGAACGTCATTCCATCTTAATGAAACTGATTTGGATATTATCCAATAATTTCTTTTGTATTTTTTGGTGATGCCCACGCACACACGTCTCGCATGCGAGATCGAGATATATTATTTAATAACATTATGTATGTATGTATAAAAGAAAGCATGTGTAATTATATCAATAAGTGATTTTCGGAAGAAAAAAAATAAGGAGAGAGTTTTGAAACCATCAAATTCCCATATATAAATTTCGTAAATATATTTTAATTATAATTTATATATAATTTTGCACTATAAAAAAATTAAATATATACATATATTATATTTCTTTTATTAATATTTAAAAATTAATTTGGAATTGCAATACCCAATGTCTGCATTCCCCGTTTTTAAGCTGCGTGGCTTTGTCTGTTTGTGGTGTTAGCACCAGACAATTTATTTTGAACGTTTTGATTTGACGACTGAAGGTGAGGTGGCGTTTGAATTTTGAAGGATTGCAACTTTTATACGCCCATTAGCAGTGTTTCATTGACAGCATATTTGATGCAGTTTTTTAAAATTTTTAAAATTAATTTTTATTTCTTTTAAAAAAAATTAAAATTAAGATAAATTTTTTTTATAAAATTATTTGATATAATAAATAAAATAATTTTTTATTTTATTAAAATTATCATAAAAGATATTTAATTTAATTAAAATAAAATATTTTTAAAAAAAATTAAGAAGGATATTTTTAAAATAAAACAAATATTATATATGTATTTAATGAGAAGAGAAGAGAAAGCTCCTCTTTCTTAACTTTTTAAAAAGTTCCTCTTTATACTTTAAATGTAAAAAAAAATTTATAATTTTTTTTTTTTATCTATTTAATATAAATTTTAATTAAAAAATTAAAAAAATTGGACTAAATAGACACTAAATAAGTTGAACATTTAGCTTTAGCAGAAAATTGTTTCTAACAAACAGCACGGCTACAATCTCAAGAATTAATTTAAGGTTATTTGTGTATATTTTGATAATGAGTTTGTTAAAATTTTTATATTTAATAAATTATATTTTTAATATATTAAAATTATTATTAATTATTATATTATATTATTATAAATAACAAATATAAAAATTTTAATAAATATTACAATAATACTGTTAACAAAATTTTATTTATATCCAAACTATTGACTCCCCCCCACCAACAGTGCTATGTAACATTCATATTGCCAAGTTTCCCACAAATCCCTAGCTAGCAAAGTGTTTTTTTTTGTTATTTTTTAAAAATATTATTATACTATATTATACTATCCTATACGATTGTGACGATAGTTTTATATGTCTAAATTTGATGGGTTTTACATGTCTAATATTATGTTTTGGAGAAATATTTAGATGCATGCTTTTAATGCACATTCAAATAATAATAGAGTACGTCACCTTAATTTAATTGAAATAGATTTTACTTTTATAAATCTTATAAAAAAAAAAGATTTATTTTTGCCGCCTCAAATTTATTATGAATCAAGATAGTACGTTTTTACTAATTCAATACACTACGTCAAATAATGCATCACACAAATATAAGTATTTTCTATATTTTATATGGTGTCTATTGTACATCTCTGAGTATCGTAATCAAGATAGTACATGAGGGTCAGGCATTGAAAAATATACAAAAACTAAGTTCATTCCTGATTAAAATAATAACAACGTGTTATAAAATATTTAATAAAATATATAATAAAGATAACGTGTTAGGTCTAACTTCATTTTATTCTTATCATTTTGTTCACTTATAATTTAGTAACACATAACAAATTTATCATAATATAATTTGTATAATTTTTTAATAAAATATAAGATATTTGAAGAAACAGTTAATTTAAATCTAGGTAACTTCAACTATTTTTTGGGATTAGAAGTTACCCATAAAAAAATCAGGTTTTAATTTTTTCCAAGGGGGAATGACAAATTCCCCCCTATATTTTGAACAAAATCCAATCACCCCCCTACTGGGTGATGTGGCAAAGTCCAAGCCTTTTATTATAAAAATCCAAGGTTTCAGATTGTGCCACATCACCCAGTAAGGGGTGATTGGATTTTGTTCAAAATATAGGGGGGAATATGTCATTCCCCCTTTTTCCCAACATAAATATATCAATGATCTTCTTTTTTCGTGCAAATATGGCTGTTTGCAAAGGATATGATATTCCTATGAATCAAGTCAAAAGTCGTTTCGAGATAATGGTGAAATGTTTGCAGATCCTACATTGTACAGAAGCATTATTGGTGGATTACAATATCTAACTATTACAAGGCCTGAAATAGCTTATGCTACCAATAAGCTAAGTAGATTTTTAACTTCTCCAACAATCATTCATTGGCAGGATTGTAAAAAGGTTCTGAGATATCTCAAATCCACTCCAACCATTGGTCTTCAATCCTTCAATACAGGTCGTCTCGAGTTAGTTGCTTTCTCTAATGCTGATTGGGGGTGTGATATTGGCGATAGAATATCTGTTTGGAGCTTACTGTATTTATCTGGAGTCAGTCATAGGGGTTGGGGGGTTGTGGTTGTGAAAATAAGATTTTATTTATTTTAAATGAGAATTTAAAAAAATATTTTATTTATTAATTTAAAATTTTAAGAATTTTTAAAATTTGAAGGGGTCATGCCCCTCATTATTATGGTGGCTTCACTGTTGTCTAGAGCCTAATCTCATCTCCTGGTTATCTAAAAAATAGCATATAAATATTTTTGTTAAAATTTAAAGATTATTTTGTGATAATTTTCTTCTGTCTTGTATTGCTTTTTCGATCAAAATATATACAAAAGATACAACTCATTACTTTCTAAACTAACTCCTAAGAATATGCTAATACAACCAATTTATTTCCTAAATTAGCTCCTACAATAATACACAATTAAGATTGCGAAAAACGGAAACCACGAAAACGGAAACAAGAATTGGAAATTCAATACCCCTTCTCAAGTTGGAGCATGGAGATCACGAGTGCCCAACTTGGAAAGAAGTGTCTGGAACTGATGTTTGCCGAGTGCCTTTGTAAAAATATCGACGAGTTGTGCTGTAGTGTGAACATGGAAAGTAGAGATGGCGCCCAGCTGAATCTGATCACGAACATAGTGACAATCAATCTCAATATGCTTCGTGCGCTCGTGAAATACAGGATTAGCTGCAATATGAATAGCAGATTGACTATCGCAGAATAATCGCATGGGCTTGCGATGAATAAT
>JAVXUL010000001.1:4178695-4208308 GCA_035590515.1 Trichilia minutiflora | reverse complement strand
TTAACTTGCTGTGAATCATCTTCTTGAAGTGTCGGACACCTGTCAGTTGGATGGTTTGGTTGAGCACAAATGCCACAGCTCATGGTTTGTTGAGAGTTTCCTACAATAAAGCTCTTGACCAAATTTGTGAGTTGTAAAATCTGAGATTCCAAATTTGGAGAGCGTACTTCATGAACTTTTCTGGTGTGCTCAAAATTCTCATATTGCCTTAAAGTATCAGCCATTGTATCAATCAATTGCCGTGCCTCTTCTGGTGACTTTGTGAAAAGTGCACCTTCACTTGTGCATCTATCATCTTCCTCTCAATTTCCAAAAGCCCATTATAAAAATGCTCAATGAGTGTTGTTTCAGACATGTTGTGTTGAGGAAAGCTTGCACAAAGACTTTTGAATCTCTCCCAATAATCATATAAAGTTTCAGATGGTTTTTGTCTCACTCCAGTGATTTCCTTCTTTATCTTTATTGCTCCAGATGATGGAAAGAATTTCTCTAGGAATAATCGCACCATATCAGTCCACGAATTGATGGAACCTGGAGCTAAATCAAATAACCAATCTTTAGCATAATCTTCCAATGAAAAAGGAAAAGCATGTAATTTAGCATTGTCTTCGGTTACTCCCGGTAGTTTCATGTTAGCACAAACTACGTGAAATGCCTTAAGATGCTTGTGAGAATTTTTATTTTCTCTCCCGTAGAACTTGGGCAGTAACTGTATCAAACCCGATCACAATTCAAAATTAACCTACAAATTAGGATAAGTAATACAAAGAGGGGGCTGATCTATGGGTAGGACTGTGATGTCTCTCATTGCTCTTTGTCTATCTATAATGACTTGTTCTTCTTCTAATTCGCTGGAAATTTCAGACAGATCTAACACTTCTTCTTCTCTAGCTTCTGATGAAGTGCCCGCTTGACTTCGCTTTCGGATCTTTGCTTCTTTTCTTAGTCTTTTGGCGGTCTTTTCAATTTCGAGATCGTATTGGAGTTCTTCCACACGATCAAAATTGGTCATAAAAAGAAATAAAAATCAATTCGTAACCGTTCCCCAGCAACAGCGTCAAAATTTGATTGGTTGTCGAGTCCATCAAAAATAAAAATACCAACTCAGTCCTAAAAATAAATTTATAGATAGTAATGAGTGGGATCGTCTCCACAGGGAACAGGTGATTTCAAATATTTCGAAAACCAGAAAAGAAATCAACCAAGAAAATAAATAAAATCTCGATAACTAAAAGAAAATAAAAACTAACAAAATTAATTAAATTAACAAGAGTAAAAACAAAGTAAAGGAGAAAAATCAAATTGATAAAGATTTAGTCAAAAAAATAATTTTTAGATTGGTTCATGTAGATTGATCATTGAATTTAAGACACTTTTATTATCTTGATAAACCGGTTATAGTTACTAGTAAGAACTTGCATAACCAATTTCTCCTTACATTGTAAAACAATTAGGTCAAGCATGATAATTGCTCTCTAACCAACAAACAAACCTAGAGATAGCTCGTAGATTTTAATTTATTGACAGCATTAAGAATTAGAGAAACCCAATTCTAACCAACAAACAACACTAGGGCCGTTCATTTAAGTTAGATTATGCAATCCAAGATATTTTGTCAGGACATCTTTTTCCACTATATAAAAAATCATACAATTACGGATATGAAGTGTTATATGGACGTATAACGTGATCGAATCATGTAATGGAAACTACTATGATCTACAAACCGAATCATGTAATAGATAGCTATAATGATCTATAAGCCGAATCATGTCATAGAAACCGTTATGATCTACAAATCAAAATTAATAAATATGAAGAACAGAATTGCAACAAATACCAAGATAAATAAAAGTTTAGAAATTAAATATAGATCTCACAATCCTTTAACACCAATCTTTAATTATCCTTTAACTAGAAAAATAAATTAGTTGTTCATAATCTAAGATAAAGAAAATACAAATCTAGAAAGTAGGTTGCTGTTCTTCGACTTCACTTCTTTCTCCACATTCTACCCTCTTAATTTTTCTGGACTTCCCTTTTTTAAATATGAATTCTCCTTTTAAAAAAAGAGTTTGTGTCATTTACAAATTGGAATCTCCTAATTTTTAGGTTTCCTAAACTTCCTAGACAACTTTCTTTCCTAGGAGAAGAGTTTTAGAAGTACAAAAATAGGTCAGAAGCTGAGTTGGCTCGTCAAAAACACGGAATACCAAAGTCCAGATTTTTTTTGCGCCGTGTCCTTAGCCGTGCCCAAGGCTAGTATCACAATAGGAGTAGTTTTTCTGTTTTTGCTGGGCTTTGCTTCTGGACGCGTTCTGACTTGCTGGAAATGCTTTTCTTCAGCTTCAAAAATCATTAAACTTCATCCTTGACCTATTTAAGATCACAAAAACACAAACTAAATAAAATCCATCCATAAAACACAATTTATCATATTAAATTGAGGAAAAATAAGCATAAAAATCATGAACAAAAGACAAGCTAACAGTCCCCCAATCCTCTTCATGGCACAAATGCCTGTGCTTGTAAGTTTCACGTTCTTTCCTTCGCCTCTACTCCAAAATTACCCTCATATCTTTCAGGGGTAAACTAGTTGTATCAATCTTTTTATAGACAATTTCTGGGCTCTGAGACACCCGTGTAACTCCAGATGATGCCTTTTATGGGCTAGGGAAGGCATACATACATCCCTGCCTCCAACCTTCTTCAAATGGGATTCCTTAAAAGCTTTATTTTTTTCCTTCTCAACTGCTGTATACTTTTTAATCGGGAGTTTGCTTCCTGCCCCTTCATCATTCTTCTCTATGGCTTCTGATCAAAAAATACTGTCTTCCATAGTTTCATCTGGTACCCTTATACCCAGCATGTTAATTTGCATCATCTTTTTCATCTCCGATATCTCTTTAACCAATATTTGTATTTGTTGGTCCTTCTTTGCATGCCGCTGTTCACTATTTTAGAGTAATTATAGTAAACTGGTCATCTCCTCCGTTTCCCTTATATGGTACGGTCTACGAGACTAAACTTCTCTAGCATTAAACCGGGAGCTCTCATGCTCTGAAATTTCATTCAAGGTGTTGTTAGCTCCATCTACTGTAGCAGTAACGTCAATAGAACCTCCATCCATATTCTTTCGTTCTGACACATGCCTCCTGGTTGGATAACCTCTGGTGTTCATCATCTTTGCTGGAGTTGATTATTTTTAGGCTTTTTGTTCGAATTTCCTACAAACGATGCCAAACATTCATGCAAGAAGTTACAATCGTTTTCAACCTCTAGCACTAACTTGTCTTCTTCCTTGAGTTCTGATTCTGTGAACTGTAAAACAATGAAAACCTCAAGGATAAAACTGGTTTCTCGATGAAAACACCCTCCGATGCTTAAGTTAGTGAGGGTTTTACTTGTTTGTAGGGGTGAGAACAGAACGAATCGAATCAGAGAGAAAAGTTGAAAAGTGTCCTTTGTGTCTTGTGTGAGTGAGTGAAAAATATTCTCTCTGTAAAAGTTAGTGTCTACCTGTCATTATTTTTGGATTCAGTTATATTAGAATTATGGAATTTTGTACCTATAGACACGTGTCGTTATACGACTGATGTGTTCTAAAAGCCTGTTGCAAAAATCACGGGACGTGGATATCGTGGTACTATCCCTATCACATATGTCCCCGAGGCCCTGAGCACATACTCCTCGAGGTAGAATCTCTAGACTCTTTGAGACAGGAATCTCTTGATCCCCGAAACACTTCCTAGAGACGAGTCTAGATTTTGATAACACCATATAATAATGTTGTGGATGTTATACGTGTCATAGATTTTCCCGAGGCTCCTATGTCATGCACAGAATATATCTAATAAAATTCGGAGACAGAGCCTTGGATAGTGGTTGTTGAAGATCTCTTTCCCGAGTAAAGATTGACGGTATACAGCTTAATAGAGGTTTTCCATCAAATGGCCTCGGATGAGTTATACAAGGTGATCCCATTATTTTTCGTGTCATATGGTCCTGTGTCATATAGAGAGACCTTAGAACGTCATCGTATTTGGGGTTTATGAGAAAGGTTATGTTTGCATGATAGGCTTGGGCCTTGGTGAAAATACCCAAACACTATGATTAATGAAAATTAAGAAACTACAACCTATATTAACCCTGAGTACTTAGCATAGAAGAAATAGGATCAAACGCTCATGATTTGGTTGCTACCTTCAATTTTAGAAAGCATACTCAGCACAATCATCAACTAAAAGAATTCATTTGAGGTATAGAATACCTTTGAAAGTTAGTTCTTTGCATAAACGATAGCAAAAACAATGCAACTTAAATCTGAGATCCAAAATACTAAAAAGAATAACATAAATATGTAGGACTATTATAGCAAGATTAACAAATTGGTTGATAATTTGAGAAGTATAGAAAATGAAGCTCTAGATTCTAAATTGATTTTGTTTATTCCAGAAGATGGTGAAAAGTACAATTCTATTGTGGTTAATCTCTGATGAAGAATTGGTTCTATAACATTATAAGAGGTTTATGCTGCTTTGTTGAGCTATGAGAGCAGGATTGAAAAACAAACCACAAGCTCGAACTTCAATATTTAATTAGACATTATAGCATATTTTGCTCATGTCGGTAGTTTTCAAAGGAGAACCTGGAGTGCAAATGAAAATTTTCCTCAATCTACTTTAAAAGGAAGTGGCAACACAAGATCTCAAAGAGGTGACTTTAGTCTTGCAACAACAAATTAGTCAGCTCAAAGAAAAGACAGAGATAAAAATAACAAGGCAAATAAACTTGTGTGCCAATTATGCAATAAGATTAGTCATATTATAACAAATTATTGGCATAGAATTGACAAGAATTTCTAACCACCATCCTGAAAACTTCAGCAAAGAAGAGAGCCTACACTACTGTAACTATACACAGTGTATAGAAACATACTAAAATAAAATAATATAACCGCAAGCATACAGTGTGTAGTTTTGTAATACAATAAAAGTAGAATATTGTTTTCACGAAGATTAAACGATACTAGCAAATTGATTATCGCAATTGAAATGGCTAAATATTATCTAGACTAAAGAACATGAGCAACTAATTTAATAACTATCTGTTAAAATAAAAATATATAATTTAATTAAAAAATTAATATAAAGATGGTGAGCTTAGGAGGTTCGACTCCACTCTTTTACATAACTGATCATGAATTAGAAATTTTAGAGATTAGTAGATATTGAACTTCACTCCTTCTTTATTTATATGAAAAGTAAGACTCCTTCCATGCATATCTATGAGAGCTTTTTCGATTGTTAAGAATTGTCGATAGAGGATAATGAAAATCTCCTAATTTTCCTTTATATTAAGTATAACAAAATCCATTGAAAAATAAATTTATCTATTTTAATCAATACATTTTCAATCACTCTCTTTGGGAAAGAGAGTGATTGATTTACCATTTATAGAGATACAATAATAGATTTTACTTCTCTTAAACCCAATATTTTGTCTCAAGAATGTGAAATATTGCTTCTACCTTTAATTGGGATCAAGGAACTCCTGTCGCACTCGAAAACTTTTACCTTGATATTTTGACTATCCTAAACCTTGGTATATAGCCAAGCAAGTGATAAAAACCTGACACTTATAATGTGGATAAGGGATGATGCAACCAAGAAATATCATGAGTGAAGATTTATTTCAAAAAGTCTTGACAAATGATACCGTAACTATCTTAAAAATTGGGTCAGACTTCATTTGTGTTCTTTTGACCACATGGTTAGGGTTTGACCTGTAACCTTTGATGATTGATAGTTTTATTTCTAATAATGGGTTTTTGAATATTCTTTTTTTTTTAGTATATAGAAAAAATTCTTATACCCAGTCATCATTGAGACTGTCAGTCGAGTATAGGACTGACACCCTCCTTGAGGATAGGACCTCACAGATCACTTGACAGCCGTCTTAAATTATAGGATGCGTGCACAGGAATCATATGTGGTGGTATCAAATACAAGATAAAACTCCTGATCCGATCCCTTTGATACTTCAACAGAAAGAATCATGTGGTAAGAATCGAATATGGTACCAAATATTTATTCCTAACAATTGATTTTTGAATATTCAACATAAATTTTCCTAATATGAGACAAAAACACTTTGTTCTTCTTAGTTAAGTGGTAGTAAAATAAGTAATTGATCTTATTCGGTAACGATGTATAATTCTTTGGAGCCGTAATTCAATTTTTGTATGACTTTCTTTATGTTTATTGTTCAGTTTATTTTTCTTCGTTTGGCTGTGATGGAATTGAGGTTGCTTTTGGGCATAATTGGTGAAATTTTGCTCTGTCCTATTTGAAAACTGCACATAATTATATGTGCTTATAAAACTTCATTTGGAATCAATTTGTATTATCTCAATTCTGCCATATAGAATTGGGTGATCCTATTACAGTATTTATTCCACAAAATCATGATATCATGAGAAATGAATTTGATTTGCCTTAGGTTTTAGTGACCACTATCGGGCTTGTAACTGTGTGGTTGTACTGATCAATCCATTTGAGATAACCATAAATCACCTGTGGCGCTTCTTTGTCAATCTCCACACTCAGAACAAAACTCTGTTGCTGATATTTCTGTGTGAATGTTAGAGTGCTAGGCTCAATTCCTATTCTCATTCTAGCAGGATAATCCAAAATTGCGTGGTAAATTGAATCTTCTGCTCCCACATTTGTGACAACCCTGTTAAAATTCTTCGCCGTTTCATTGGTAAAACCAGTGACAAAAGACGGGTAATTCAGGTCTGTAGATTCTTGGCTGCATGTCCAATGATTTCGTCTAATGACAGCTTTCATCTGTTTTTCATCATAGCCTAGGCCGCATAGGAATTGAACATAATCTTGAAAATCTGCGTCGTAGATCAGTCCGGGGTCCATGGCTTTGTTTGGGTTGATGTGGCCTGCCCCAAAATCTAAAGGTGTGGCAGGAAGGGCAGTCATTTCATTTTTCAAAACAGCACCAGCATTGTCAATGATATATGCCGTTGTCATGATAGCTGATCGGATGGCTGCTGGACTCCACTTCCAGTGAACAGCTTTTAGTAAAGCTACAACTCCAGCAACGTGGGGTGCTGCCATGGATGTGCCTGAATATAGTG
This sequence comes from Trichilia minutiflora, assembly GCA_035590515.1. Lineage (NCBI taxonomy): Eukaryota > Viridiplantae > Streptophyta > Magnoliopsida > Sapindales > Meliaceae > Trichilia > Trichilia minutiflora. The sequence continues at coordinate 4,201,155 of JAVXUL010000001.1, read as the reverse complement.
CATAGTCTGTCACCAATTCATAGTTGCCAATTTCAATGAATGGAATGTTAGGTGCAACTGCTGCCAGCACATCAACTCCGGGAGCCAGAATATCTGGCTTTAGAATGCCTGGGCTGATTGGGTCTGGTCCTTTTGAAGAGAATGAGGCCACTTGGGGTGCTGGTTTAGTACCAAGCTCTGTCAAGATGAACCTCATTGTTTTCACTTTTGTTTCATTTCGACTTGTCACATACTGCCTAAGTAAATTCCCAGCAGAAGTTGGAAGAATCATGCTAGGAATGTAGTACTCAGACGAATCTACATCCGGCATGTCTGTCAAGAAGATTGCTCCATAAGCGCCTGCCCTGTCAACCTCCTCCATTTGGGTGTAAGTGTCAGCATGGGTGCTAAAATCACAAATAACCACCTTTCCACTAACCTCATCTGGATCCAATTTTCCCAATTTACATATTGATTTGTTCACGTTGCCTTTGCCATAGTACAAAGGTGCATCAGTAATGTAAACACTCTCTGGAAAGTATGATACTCCTTCGAAGGTTAACCCACTATCTAAAGTAACTGTTGCATGGAAACTTCGATCAAGTGTCCCAGCTCCTACAGTTGTGATCCAAGGTGCTCCGTTATGTATTGAATGATGAGATCCATCATTGCCAGCTGCACAGACTACAACAATTCCTTTTTCGATTGCTGAAAGAGAAGCAATGGCAATAACATCCTTGAAATAAGGTGTTTGGTCAAAGCCCAGAGACAATGACATGATATCAACCCCATCGGCAATTGCTTGGTCCATACCAGCAAGTACATCACTTGCTGCACTCTTTTCTGTGTCTGTTGCCCAGAGGACCTTGTACATGGCAACATGTGCTTTTGGTGCTACTCCTCTTGCTGTTCCTCTCGCGTATCCAAAGTGATTTGCACCATATACATGGCTACCAGCAGCAGTGGATGATGTATGAGTCCCATGACCAAAGAAGTCTCTTGCTGAGTCATATTCCTCGGAGACATTTATCCTTTCAGCTTGCAGACCTTTGCTAAAAGATCGAGCACCGATGAGCTTCTTGTTACATAATGAAGGACTAAATGCTGTACCATTCTCACACTGTCCTTTCCAACGTTGAGGCACTGGTGGCATTCCCCTGTCATTAAAGCTCTCGCTTTCTGGCCAAATTCCAGTATCAATAATTCCTATAATTATGCCTTCGCCATATGATGCAGCAGACCATAAGCCAGAGTTATATTTTAGTCCAAGAAACTTTGGGGAGTGTGTGGTGAATAGTTTGCCAAATGACTCTGGGTATGTGGCTAAATGAGCTGGAGATTTCTCAATTTCAGATAGTTGAGAAGGTGTAAGCCTGGCACTGAAACCATGCATAACATGATTGTAGGAATATAATATTTTCTTATCATCAGCAGGATATGACAATGAATTTAGGACAGACCGGTGCCATGACTCATGAGTTGAGAAAGATGTTGGCTTGTGAGAATGGTCCATGTGAACGATATATGTCTGATAGTCTTCAGCTCTCGTCTGTCCAATGTAGCTTCCCAGTAACCAGCACCACCAAGGCAATACATTGTGCAAAGTCAGATGAGGAAAACTTGTTCTTTTGGTCATGGCTGAGGTGTTGATCAGATATTATTGATTAAGTTGATGAAATTTGGAGAATTTATAATGCCATTTGATGCCAACCTTGGATAATAATTCCATAACATTAACTTGTAGTCCATGTCTGTTGTGTTCGATCTTTCCTATATAGTAAGTTTGTTATTGGATGCCTTTGCTTGGTTAACCACGAAGTTCTGTTTTCTCTATTATATTTATCGTTTTCAATGGACCCACCACATCAACAATATAAGTTCGGCACTCCCCCTGGAAGCCATAGGGTGAAGCATACAATATTGCTGTAGGAGACAATTTCAATGTTGTTGCTAATGCTCTTCCAAATAGGATCGTCCGTTCGTCACAGTAGTCAACTGCTGGCAGATATGCTTATACCGGAAGCCTTAAGGCAGATATGCTTATCCTGGAAGTCTTGTCTATCTGGCATTAAAATCTACTTAACATAGAAATTGTTATGTCCACATTTCTAGATTTTTAACCGTAATGAATTCGTTTGTATTGAAATATTTTCAAAATTTCAGTGTTTGAGTTATCACTTTTATCCGTTGTTATTTGAAGTTTAACTTTGACACAAGGAACTCGCAGGAAATGGTGGGGTTGCCAATGGAATGTCTCTACACTTTTTCCTTTCTTGCAGTTTCTGAATTTTCCTTCTTCTAAAACATATAAAGAGTTAGCCGGTTTCTTGAATCCTCATTCTGAGATTCGTTTCATATCTTCTAAGCAAAAGTGTTGGTGCCTGCAGTATATATGAACCAGACATTGGAATTTACTAAAGATTTTGTAATCGAGGCTGCTAGCTGTCGTCTTACCTAGTAGACATCGAATAAAAATGTTATTTTTTTTTATTCTTCTTTCTCTTTAAAGTGTAAAGACTGATATTTATTTATAGTTAGGAATCTGTCAGGAATTGTTAATTTATTTATTTTTTAAGTTAATGGAAGTGCCTAAATTTAACTAATTTAATTTTAAATAATTGTGTCGGTTTTTTCCAATTTAATATGGATTTTAAGACATTTTACTTGAAAAGAAAAAATTATTATTATTATTATTAAAAGGTTGAATAACTTCATTAAATTCTTTTTTTTTAATTCTTTTTATTTAAATTAATTTATATTAATTTGATGTATCCTTTTTTCCTCTACTTGACAAGTACATTTAGAGATATCATTTTTTATTCAGATGTGTTTGTAGATATTATTATATTTAAATAATATTAAAAATATCATTTTTATTTTTATTTTTACAAATTCTTGTATATAAACTAATGTAGTATAATAATGTTTGTTGTTTTTAGGTCCATATCATTTATTTTTGATAGATAGTTTTATTGAACAACATTACTGTGCTACATAAAAAGATGTTTACAGTTTATATAATAAATTCTTTTCTAGATATTTATTTTAAAAAATAATTAAAAAAAGATAAGTAAGTCACTAAAACTTAGCCTATGAAATTAATTAGTTACAGTAATTTTAAAAGTCTTGTTAAAGTTTAAATTTATTAGTGAAATAATAGCTTTTATGGCCTTATACAATAGTAATTAGTTAAAAAAATAATAATTCTTAGAGCACTCCTAAAATTTAATATAAAATAAATATTATTTATTATTAATATTACATTTATTTTTATTAAATTTTAAGATTTTAACAATTATATTTTTAACTTTTAGATCATAAATATCATTTACTAATAGATTGGGTTTTAATTGCTATGTTTTAAATCACTAATACTAATCGGTCTTGGTATACTAGAAAATATTTTATATAGTTTTAGATTTACTAGATTTTGATTGACAGCTTGGAAAACCCAGTCAATTTCCAACCAAACTGGCAAGATTTTGACCTCGTTTGTGAATTGCCAGCGCATTGCTCTATGGAATAAAACTATAAAAGTCACAAAAGGCGATCTGAATCCTCCAACAACAAAAAAGATGCCTTTTTATTTGTTGGACGTTACTCAATTATTCTTGCACGTTTCATTGAATTTGATATGCCCCGAGAAATAGATTTACAACTCCAAGAAAACAGATCTAGCCAAGAACAAATACTTTATCATGCTTTGATTAAAAATGCTAAATGGGATAGCCAGTACATTTTATAATTACACATCCGCTCATCTTTGCTTTATATCTTATATGTTTATTTTTTTATCAATATTAGGATGATAATTTAGATCATCACATAATTATCCGATATGATATGAATTTAATATAATTAAATAAATTTAAATTTAAAAATTTTGATACGAATAATAATCGAATTGTATTCGTGTCGTACTATTAATATTCGTATCAGATTTAGATTTAATCTTTTGAATTTCATTTATTCGTTTAAGATACAATTAAAACACGATTAAAATACGATTAATTAAATAAATAATCGTATTTAAATAAATAATTATTTAATATAATAATTTTATTTATTTATTTATATTAAATAATTAATTAATTAAATAAATTAAATTTTATATTAATTAATTAAATAAATTAAATAAATTAGATTAAATTAATTATTTAATTATATTATATTATATTATTTATTTAAATATTTTTTAATTAATAAATAAATCGTATTTGAATTAAGAATTTTAGATAATATTAATGAATAGATTATATTTAAATAAATATAAAAAAAATATTATAAATTTTTTAATATAATATAAATATGGTGCTGTAACCCTCAACTGCTATCAACAGTCGTCAGAGTACGAATCTTTTAATTCGAACACATGTCAATTACCCATTTAGCCTTACTCGTAAGATAACAATTGTACCATAAAAAAAACCATCCGTACTTTTGAAAACTAGACGTTGATGCATCATATAACGGTCAGAAAATCAATTTAAAAGCATAAAAACATAAGAGCTGCGAATCAAAACTTAAACCCTGTTTATCTAACAAAAACTAGAGCACCTTGTACAAGCACTCCATATCCACAAGCCAACATATAACTGCAATGTAAGAAAAACACACACAACAGCAGCAAATCTGAGAGCATCTAAGGTCAAAAAGTTAGAAACCAGTACTATAACGCAAGATTTCTAGCGCTTCAAACAGAGTCACCAAGCATAACAACAATGTAAATGAATCGAAGATTTCTGAACTTACCCTAACAAATTGTTTTTCTTTTGTATGCAGGAATCTAGTTGTGAATTTTTTACCTTTTGGAAGCCAAATGATGATGAGTTTAATCCTGCTCGGTTGATAACTAATCTCAAGAACAGCTTTACGCGAATAAATTCTGTCAATAATGGACTTTCATGTTTAAGAACATGGTTTATCAATGTGATAAAAGATCAGGGATTAGAATATCAAAGAGTTAAAAAAATCCTCACAAGTTGTATTCTATTGCAAACAGTCAGTTTATTGCGGGTTTTTTAGGTTTCGAAAGTACACAAACCAAGATAACTAGTACACTAGAGGGGAAACGTTGCCAGCAAGCTTAATTTCATACAATACTTCAACAAATGCATCATGCCTGCAGCCAAATAAAGTAAAGTTGCTACAACACTAACTAACGCATGCAATGGATACGCAGAGAGGTTGATGATGGTGATCATAGTCTTGCTATCCATCTGTATAATGCAACTAGGAAAACTTTGCAATTCAAATGTACAATTAAACATAATAACAAGATGTTGTAAGCTGGGTTATTAGATCAAAAATCAAGGAAGTCCGACGTTTTTTGTTTTGTTTTTTTTAAATTTAATTAACAAAATATCACCTTATTAAAATATAAATTTTATCTATGAAAATTTATGTTACAATGTTATATTATTAAAACATTATCTCATATTATTTATATATTTATTTATTTATTTATTTTTACTTTTTTTAAAAATTTAATCCCATATTATTTAAAAATGTAAGTTTGTATATGTGATAGACTGATAGTGTCTACTTTGAATATGCAGCCAGCGGATATAGAACTATTGATATTCATGGCTTTCAAGGATTTTGGTCGAGCGTGAGATTTGATACCTAATAATTATATTTTATAGTCGACGAATTAATTACTTTACCAAAATACATAATTAGATCATCATCATCTCATTCTCGAGTTAGGCAGTATTGCCAAAATGAAGCTACAGGATTGAACATGTATAGCAAGGATAACCTAATGGCTAATACTATCCATTTGATCAAAACTTTCCAGCACTTGAATTCATTTTATTTGATACCTGCACTCCTCTAACCTCCAATGTTGCCCCGCTGATATATAATGAGTTGTGTTTATGCATAGAATGGACCAGAATAACACGGCACAATATTAATTTGTAGTGTTATCATCAACGAATTAGATACTTTTGTTTAAAACATCTCTCTCTAGCTAACGAGAATGTGGATTATTTATGTGGGTGTTCAATATTTTAATGCAGTCACCATCAATATGTGCACTATGGTAGATAACAAAGATCACTTTTCATGGATAATTTTTTTTTTTAATTCAATTAGTCCATTCTAGCTAGTGACAAATAACCGAGTGGAAGATGAGCCTTTTATGACCTTTTGAATGTTTGAATTCCTTTAGCAAAGTTACACATATAGTTTTAATTGAACAAATATATGAATTTGTCTGTTGTGTATGTTTTTTTTTAAACTCATTTGCCAATTATATGAATCAATGATTAACAATGAAGCCAAGGAAATCGTTCGCCCAACCCAAAGCCTTTCAATATATGTTATCTTCTATTGGTGGAGGTTGTAGTGCTCATAAATTGATGGCGACATTGTCTATCTCTTGTTTTGTTGAATTGAATTGAATAAATATCTATCAATTAATTACTAAATAATTTAATCCATGTTTTGGGCATTATTTACTCTCTTTCTATCTCTCTCTTTATATACGTGGAATAAAATGGTCCCTACCTATTCTCTTAAAAGGGATACTAGCGAACCTATTTATGATTCACTTTTATTTGAGAAAGATGGAGGTAGTGGGTACTTTTCTTATCTTTGCTTTTCCAACCCTAAAAGATTATCTTTAATCCTCTCCATCTTACATGCCATTCATTGCATGAATGATCACACTTTCATTTGCTTCATTAATTGATTTGGATGAGCATACAGTCGTTATCGTATTCTACGATTGCAAGTAATTAATCTACGAATTTGTAGAGGGCATGCAATGCAATTAGTCACACGAAATTTCAATAAATTCCCGTGCGCGTTGGTTGCACTTTGATTGACAACAGCAACTTGCTTTAAAACAATTTATGTTGTCTTTTCAATTTGACCGAGATCTTTGAAACAAAAGAATGGGGTGCTATTTATTATGAAGTTCTTCCATTAGTATTTGGAATCCAATATCATCCACTAGATGACACACGTTGGATTTTAATCTAATATCATGTGATTATGTATTGTATATTATTATAAAAGTTAGTTTAATTTAAAGTAATCAAATAAAATTAATAAAGTATGAACTAATATATTTTAAAAGTATGAGTTTTTTAATATATAAAAACTAGAATTTTATTTTTATTTGATGATGGACCGAATAACAATAAGTAGTATAAATTATCTAATTATCCAAAAATTTTCATACCTATTAAGTTATGATTCTAAACTTTAATATATAAAAATACTTTTTTAACATCCCATTATCAGAAAATAGATGAAGAAACGGTTACAAAGAATTGCTCCTAAAAATCTGTATGTTTTAATTATTTTTTATCTTAATAATTTGATATTAATAAATGTAGGATGTGATGATGTTTTTCATCAATTAAGAAATTTTCTAACAACATGTACATGCTATAGTCTCATCTCATTGAATTAATCAATCACTGTTTCTACATGATAAGGTTGATTAATTTCACGAAACCAATTTGTCTTATTCGAAATGTAAAGTTTTGATGCTTTATTGCAACGGAATTCATAGAAGAGAGATTATGATATGAAGAAACGTGTCTCATTTATTTCATTAAGTGACCTGGTCCAGGATGAGCAGTACTTTGCCTTCCATTGATCAGCCATTTTTCTAAATTTTTTTCCTTATTTAAATTCAATCTAAGAAAAAATAATTTAACTACTACTTTTCAACTTGGTATAAGTGTGATTTGAGAATCCAATAGATTTTACCCATTAAATCAACCAACACTCACCATTTATCAAACTTTAAATTTTGCTCTAAATAGTTATATTATTAGTAATATATTAAATTGTTATTTTAATTTAAAAAGCTAGTAATTCAGTACTAGTTCTGTGGATTAAAATCATACTTCTCCCGAAGCAAATCCCTTGCAAGAGGGCAGTTGCTCTTTATAAGTTTCAGAGGGTCATTTTAACAAAAAAAGAAAATAGAAAAATTATATATATCCTTCAAGTTGTGTGTTAAGCACAATATAATCGGCCAAATAGGTTATGCAAATTTCTGTCTACATTATTATGTCTATAAAAAGGTTTCATTATGTTCTGGATTTGAACATGGAAAAAAAGATTCCAAATATCAAATACGATCTTGGAAATTGTCTACCTAACTTGAGATAGTTCAGTCACATTTTTTTTATGGATAAAATAAACTCTTCAAAAATTTCAAACACAAGATGATCCTATATATATTTCAATCAAATGAAATTGATGATTCGTATGTGAATTTTTGATAGTCCACATGTAGAAAATTTTGTTTTATGATACTCCAATTGGGCATAAATGATCGTTTAATTCCTCTCCAATATAGGAAAATGAGAATTAAATTTAATGGACAAATTTGACTCAGACTTAATAATTGAAACTGGCATTATTATATGTTTTTTTTTTTAAGAAGGCAGCCCTCACCCTGAGACCAATAATTATATAATAAAACAAAGTAACAAACCTAAATTCAGAAAGAATATTCAAAGTACTAGCTTTTGGTGCTAGTAGCAAAGGTTTGATTAAATACAAAGACTCCATCTAGGGTGTGCCATGTGTATCACAAATAATAAAGAAGTAAACGGAAAGAAAAGGAGAATAAAAAAAAATAAAGATAAAAGGTTACTGGGTTTTTGAAAAAGGGTATATATTCGCCAACTTTTTGATAAGGCAAGGCATATGAATGGATTCCTAGATCTAAATCGGCTATGCTTTTTGGATATTTTTTAAGAATATAAACTGATCCCTCCTCTGCAAAATTATTAATTTCTAATTAATTTGTCAAAATTACCCTTTATTAAGTAATTAACTAAGTTGAAAATATTGCTGATTAACCAGCAAATTTAACCAACATTTTGAGTAAGAAGCATAGACCCGCATGTTGTAATTCATAATTTTTATTTTCTGCACCGCCTTGTAATGTATAATTAAAACAGATAATATCACAACTCTTGGATTTTATTGCACAGTTGTGCTACAAGACATTTACCATATAATTTTAACTATACGCAGAATGAACAACGTGTATTGGTGACTAAGTTTTTGGTGCACGGAGCTCTCCGCAGTTTGTTTAATATCTTGAAATTAGTAAATATTTTTGGGGTTTCGTTAAAATTGCATAAACAGCTCTATAATTTAGTCTTCGTTCATTCATTTTCTAAGTAAAAGACAAGCGAAGAAATAAACATACCCTAGGTGACAACATTTTGCTTTTCCCCAAACCCCCTTCTATTTCAAATGGAAACCTGGCTAGCTGAACATTTGGTTGGTTTCTAATTATAATGTAATAATAAATAACTTAATTATTTTAATTATTTAACTTAAAATCAGTGGAGAGGGAATACTAATTAAACTTGTGGGAGTATATTGTTTTGTTTTTGTATTGGAATCCGTCAATCTCTCTTGAAAGTTGAAGCGTTGGAGATGGGAAGAATATTCTGGTGCCACCACAGTTCAACAGCAAAACTCCAAAACTTTTATGCTAAACAATGTTGGAAAGCAAAAACATAATTAGATTATGATTAAGGTTAGAAGGAAAAGTCAGCCCACATTGAGACGACTGCTCAAACTTCCAAAAATTCACTGCCTTTGTCAGCTCGCTGTCTTTTAAACGGTTCCCCAAACACAGCTCGTTGTCTTTTAACTGCTGTCAGGATTAATTTTATACAAATTAATAAAATTGAATTTAATAATCTAATAATTAAACTAGAGCATCCTAGATTAATCATGCATGTGACATCTTACGTCGATCTATGCCTTAGTTAGAAAAGCCTCGAGAATACACAGTAACCTTCTTTAAATCTTAATTTTTTGCAATAAAAACTCTCAATCTCATATAAATTCACAGTCTAAATTCTACCATCCAACTTATGGAATGATTCGTACGTCAAACACCAATCAAATAATTTTTAAAAAACAAAGTGAACATTTCACCAAGAGAAAAGCAAAAACATAAAAAAGAGATCACTAGAAAAGTATAAAAGTTGATCATCTACCATTCAAAGAATGAACAACCAATCAAACCTTCTACTTTTAATTAACGTAGAAACTAATTAAATCTGACCTTTTTTCTATTGTTTTCACGGCCTATAGAAAGAACATTAATAATTAATATTAACAATTAATTACAGCCAGCATTCGTCTAATAAATTAATTAATTGAGGGGGCAAGTGGGTAAACAAAATCTTGTCAATGTGAGGTGGGACTGGGAAGATCCATGGTCATACTGTCATCCGGACGATTATTCCCTTTTATCTCTAATATTTCGTCGTTTCTCTTGCATTTTACCTTATTTGACATGTGGGCACGTGCATGGAAGATTTTTGTAAGACAACTAAGTTTTCAAAATCTCATCTTTTGATTTCAACCAAACACAAAAAGAGCTAGCAATATATATAGCCGATTGATATATTGAGTCAATATATATATATATACATCCTTGTGACCATTTTTATTTTGTAATTGGTAGAAATCTTCTTAGGAAACTGCTTTCTAACTTTCATTTGACTGAAGAGAAAACAGAAGAATTTACACACTTTTATTGGAAATGATGATAGAAAAAAGGTGAGAAATTGGGCATCCATCCATCTCTTGCTAAGTCACATTAAATCAGACATATATGATAAGTCGTTATCCAAGACTAAGTGGTTTTAGTTTGTGCTCTAGCTTGAAAAGAAATATTTTCCTTGTGGGAAACTATATTCAAGAATAGTCAATATTTATAACTTGAAGTTAAGGTTTTGTTCTTCTAAGAACACCACAACTTTTTACATACAATACACACTATTTTTCCCTTTTATAAGAAAATGAAAAAGAAGAAACACTTTGTTTTACAGATGTAAAATTTTAGGTATGATTGAACTACCATCAAACTTCATGATAATATAAATTTCCTCGGTACTTAACGGTCCAACTTTTATAAACAAAAATGTGAGATGCCTAGCTATTTCTTTCAATAATTTTCATTTTTTTTTTTAATTTGCTGTTTATACCCATTCTTCAAAAAGTAAAAACAATGGTAACTTTAATTTCCTAGTCCTCCTCTATACTGACCAAATAAATCTTTTGAGTCAAAACATTTTAACAAACAATTAATTAATTTGATTATGATGATTAAAAAACAAAGAAATGTAATTTATACATTAGTAGAGTAGACTATGCCTTAATTCAAAGCAGTAGCCAATCTTTACCAAATAGAATAGACAAGACTTCCTAACACTAGTACAGTTTTTTTTTTTTTTCAAATATTCAAATCTCTATTGCAATATCCTAATTAAACAAAACCAATTAAATATATGGTAGATTGAAATGAGTAGATGAGAAAATTAAGGAAACAAAATGCAAACAAATTATGGGATAATCATTCCAAATGGGAAAGGCATGGAGACTAGCTTTTCTACAGACCTCATCATATGTGTCATCATGCACCTTTGTGTTTTGCCTACCTTCCTTTCTTCTCTTCAACTCCCTTCTTCACTGCTGCCTCTCAACTTTAACTTTTCACCGCCTCCCACGAAATATAATAGTCTATTCCACAAAAATAAAGCAGCAGGGTAATTAAAATGACTGCAGCAATATTTTAGAGAGAGAAAGAAGCTTATTAGAGAATCCGTTCTTTGCTTTATAAGCTTGTGTTGTTAGGGTTCAGACCCATAACATAAATTAGCTACTCTCTTAGGTTTTCCCTCCTAATTACAATCCTAATAGTCCTTTCGACAAGCTTATCTTTTTTCTAGGTTCTTGTAGATTAAGTCAACACAGAAGGAAGAAACCTTTGAAAGATGTTAGATAAGATGGCAGAAGAAATAATTCCAAATGGTTTTGTTCAGAACTCAGCCAGTGGATCGAATCCTTCGGCTGTTAGGAAGAAGAGAAACCTTCCAGGAACACCAGGCAAGCAGCTAGCCTTTTTTTTTTCTTTAGAAATAGCTTATGTTATCGATTCTTTGTCTTTCTTTCTCTGTTCCTGTATACCTTTATGGTATCATGGTGTATATGCAAAGCTAATTTCTTGTTTACCATATATAGATTCCATACGACAAAATGGATTTTATTTATTTATTTATTTTTTTGACAGATCCTGAAGCAGAAGTCATAGCCTTGTCACCGAAGACTCTCATGACCACCAACCGATTCTTGTGCGAAATATGCGGGAAGGGTTTTCAAAGAGATCAAAATCTGCAACTTCATCGGCGAGGGCATAATCTTCCATGGAAGCTTAAGCAAAAGACTAGAAAAGAAGCAAGAAAGCGCGTCTATGTTTGTCCTGAGAAGACTTGTGTCCACCACCACCCTTCTAGGGCTCTCGGTGACTTAACAGGTATAAAAAAGCACTTTTGTAGAAAGCACGGAGAGAAGAAGTGGAAGTGTGAGAAGTGCTCAAAGCGATACGCTGTGCAATCCGACTGGAAAGCTCACTCGAAAACATGTGGCACGAGGGAATACAAATGCGACTGTGGAACTATATTTTCGCGGTAATGTATTTGCCACGACTTTTAGTAGAAATTTGTAATCAACAACTACTGTTTAAAGAAGAAAAACAAGGATGTGATGATAGATCATGAAAGCGATTGTTGTGGTTGTAATAGCTTTGTCTGTGTGACAAAATCACTATCTTCATGCAACATTACTAATCAAAACAGTTCAAAGTAAAAAATAAAGAAAGCTAAATGAATCATGAAAGGGAGTTCAGTGGATGTAATATCTCTGTCTGCTTGACAGGCTCTGTTAGAGCACCGTCCTTTATTATCTCTCTCTGGCTTTTAGAAGAAAGCAAATTAGAAAGAATTATATTGATGTTTTCACATCAATCCACTGAATATATCTGAACTGCTTTCGTTCAGAAAATAATGCCTTTACTCTAGTAGTCAATCATATACATTCCATATTATGAAGGATTTGCTTCTTATAAAATGGTTTAAGTAGTACTGTAGTACATATTTTGAATTGTATGGTCAATTTAGGTTCTTGGTTTGTATTTAGTAGTTAATATTCAATTGTCATTTCTGTACTTTTTTCCATAGGTTATTCTCTTAACAATATATCTTCAACTGATTTATTGAGTATATGAATTTTGTTCGAGTACAGACGAGATAGCTTTATCACTCATAGGGCATTCTGCGATGCCTTAGCTCAAGAAACTGCGAGAGTAAATGCAGCATCTAGCATGAACAACTTGGCCGACGGTACTATCAGTTATCTTATGGGAACTCCACTTGGACCTAGCGTAGCACAAGATTTCTTTTCTATTTTCAAACCAATCTCAAGCTGCAGTGACGAAGCAATAGATCAAACAAGGCGAGGACTTTCCTTATGGATGGCCCCAGTATCCCAGGGCCATGAGACTATGAGAAACAATCTCCATGATATCCATCAGGTTGACTCTGAGAATTCAAGTGCAGCCATCTACGGTGATCCTCTTGTTTCGTGTTCAAATCCTCCACCGTCTGATTATCATTTAAATTGGGTGTTTGGAAATAAGCTTTCTTCAAATAATGCTCATGAAGCCCTAGCAAACACTTCACTTCCATTAACTGATGTTAAGGAAGATGCAACTCATCAGCTTGTGAGTGTTCCTTCTTTGTATAGTTCCCAACAACAGACCCATCAAGCAGCATCGGCTAATATGTCAGCCACAGCTTTGTTGCAGAAAGCTGCACAAATTGGTGCAACCTCGTCCGATTCATCATTCTTGGGAAGTTTTGGGTTGAAATGCAGTAGCAATCAAGTTCAAGAGGGCAACAAATATTGTGGATTATACGCTTCAAATCCTATAGCTAATCTTGATAATAGTATTGATAAATCAGCGAGTGACATCTCCACTTTGAGTCAGCTGCAAATGCCTCTGACTAAACGCCGGCATTTGCAGAATGAAGAGAGTGGTGGAGGACAAACTAGAGATTTCTTGGGTGTTGGTGTTCAAGCCATCCGCTGCCACCCATCATCCATCAACGGATGGATTTGAAATCGCATGGGGGATTTCATGAATCGCATATTAATTCTCCATGGAATTAAAGAAAAGTTGGTAATAAAATAAAGTGGAGTTTGGGTAGAGAGAAAAGAGAGAATCAGAATTTAGTAAATTGAAACTTTGCAGGGAAGAAAAACGTGGCATTGAGTAGTGCTTGATGGGAGCTAAAAGTTTGTGCTTAGAAATTAAAACTATTTGAATTTAAGAGTTGAAGGGATCAGATCAGATCATCCATGCATATTCTGTTGAAACCCTGAAAGTTGATCCCTTTAAAAATGGTGGCTTTTATGTTTGATAAAAAGTGGATGGAAGTGGTGGGGGCAAAGCAAGAAGCCCTTTAAAACTCCATTATTGCAAATGTGTTCATCTTTGTTGTGGCTGTTGTCTTGTTCAACTGGATTTAAAAGAGTATTTCCGGTGGTAAAAGGCTTGATTGCTCGTATAGGCTTTAGGCTTTCTCTCTGTTGCTTAAAATAAAACTGTAGTTTTTCTATCACTTAAAAGCACTCTTTGTGATATAACTTGCCATATTACATGCAAAAGAATGAAGCGAAATTGCAAGTTAATTGATGTCAATATAATAATTACCCCACCAATAATGAAAAGTTATCTACAATATATTTTGTCTTATTCATTCCACCATTTTCTTATATTACACGATACACATAAGCATGTTCCTTTGTCAAAAGCAATCATGTGGTTACTGGTTACCAAGTCAAGGGCATTAACACTTTCCTTTGTAATTTTCTCACCGAAATGGGAAAAAGAAACAAAAGAAAAGAAGGCCCATAAATTAAAATGTAAACTGATTGGATTCTGAGTCTGTTGACATCAAGAATGATACCACTTCTATTGGCATTAAGGGAATGAATTTGCTTTTTAACTGTGCATCAACCTACTCGTCTGCCTTTCCACAACTAAGTTGAGAGAAAGTACAGACATAAGCATAAAAAGAAAAAGAAAATTAAAGTTCAAAAGAAAAAGACGAAAGCATAAGAAAGAGTAAAAAAAAGAGGACACTGTTCTCTCGTTATTTTGCCTCCCTTTTAGTCCTACCTTGATCGATGAATGAGAGCTTTTCATGCATTTCATAAGACACAGGTTTTCAAGACTTGCAATAATTGTATAGGTTCGTAACAACGGAAAAGAAATTCTAGTCTTAGAAATCATTATCACCGTAGGTACTAAGTCAAGAGCCAAAGAAAAACGAATGTTATGTATACATAGATTCATCAAGTCTACCTTATCGTTGAATTAATGTCTGCTTTTGGGTCGGTGCCGAAAACAAAAGGTGGGGTTACTCCAAATGAAAAGTAAAATAAAATAGATAGCTTGCATAATTGATAAAGGTTTAATTTTTTTTCCTTGGCTGGTCTGTTTTAATAAAATTTGTTGTATTTACTTCCTGCTGTGACCCCATACCCATATATGTCGAGAAATTATTACACCGTATTCTGGGTGGTGGCAATAGCGGAGAAAAAGGAAGGCACCGCCCACGCTAAGGAAAATAATCTTTCTCTCAAACAAATCAATACCTGTTAGTGTGTATAGTGGCAGACAAATTCCAGTTAATTTATTCCAAAATAGATTAATATATTAATTTACGTCATTTGAATTGATTTTAAAAATTCATAAATTAATTTGGGAAATAAAATTACAATCCGAAATTCACAGATTGGATTAAATTCAATCCCTTAATATGTTAATTTATATTCAATATAATCTATTTTAATATTATGAATTATTTTCATATAAAAGTAAATAAATATTGTTTTCTCATGTTAATTCTATCTTTTTTTGTTATTTTTAATTAATTTTTTATCTAGATTTGTGAAGAAATAATAAAAAATGGTTAAGTAATGATAACAGTAAGGAAAGTTTAATAATAAAAATTGATGTAGTTATTTTAACGTAAAAAAATATTGAATATATTATAAATTAATTTATTTATTTGTATAATAAATTATTTTTTTACTCCTTTTAATATTATTTTTTAAAAGTAAATTTATCATTTTAACCCATTTTTTATCTTCTTTCTTTATCACAAAATTTTTAATAAAATTATTTTTTTAGAAGTATATAAATCTGTGATGTTGTTTATTTATTTATTATTTTATTTTATTTCAAAGTAAATTTGTTATTTATTATATTACTAACTTATATCATTTATTTTAAATTTAAAACTATATAATACATTATTCAGTATCTTTGAATACACATTTAGGTGTAAATCTAATTCAATCCAAATTACTAATAAATTTAAACCTAAATTTTGTATTGTATTTTTAAATTTAGACCAAAAACTCATTTTTCGAAACCAATCTAAATAATTCGCTTCAAATAATTTAAATTAGATTAGATTGTGAAATATTTATGAATTGAATTAGATTACTTTAAATACAATCCGTAATACACCAATTGAATTGAAATTTTAACCCAATCTAATCCAATTCGTAAATACACCCTTTAAAGTATATACAATATTAAACATATATTGCAGTCCAAACTACTTGAGTGCAAATTAAAATAGGTTAGAATTAAACTTGACATTTTAAAAAACAATGAAATCACATTAATTTATTCTATTACAATCCTTTCTTTCTTTCTCTTTTTTCAAGTATTTTCGGATCTTTTTCTAAATTTTTTATGCTCTTACCTTTTGTGAATTTAATGACAAGTGATGATGATTAAAAAAACTAGAGTATCCCAAACCTCATTAGCTTCTTTCTATATTTTTATTTTTTATTATAGTGAACATGCACAAATTCTTAGAAAAATTTATTCGTATAAATTGATATGATTCTTGTTATATATTTTAGATCAAATTAAATTAATAATAAACTGTACAAAATATATACTAACAACATAAAATTTGCACATTAACCCATATAAATAGAGTTTATTTAGAAGTTTGTATCCATTTATTAATTTTTTTATAAATATATTTCAAGGTATTACTTGAAAGATTTCAGGCGGGTCGGGCCTCATTTACAAAGTCAGAACAAATGGCTCAACCAAGCAAAACCACCAGCAAATCAAACCCAAATTAAAACTCAAGCCCATCTAAAAAAGTTACAGCTAAAGCTCAAAACAAAGCCTGAAATGAGAAACTAAGGCCCGCAGCTAAACCTCCAGGCCAGTTTCTCGGTTCTTCACCCTCGCACAAACGGCGAAGAGAGGACTCGAGAGAAGATGAATTCCGCGGACTCGCCGGTAGCAGAACTCCCAATACGGGATTCTCTCCTCTCAATCCAGCAAGACAAAGGTTCTATGCATGTCGGAACGTCCGTTTGGCTATGCTCTTTAGTACTCGCAAAATTCGCAGAACGATGGGCTCCAAACATTACACACTTTGCCGCTAGCAATTCCTACTCTCAGCTCCTCGACTTCCACTCCGTGCGACGCCGAGCAATAGAGCTCGGAACCGACTGTGGGGCAGCCGGAATGGCATTTTATCTCCTTGGACTGACTGACATTATCCTCACTGACATTTCACCGTTCATGCCGGCACTCAAACACAATCTCAAATGCAACAAACCCGTTTTAAACAAAAACCTAATGACCTCTGTTTTGTACTGGAACAATAAGGACCAGTTCAAGGCGTTGAATCCGCCGTTCGATGTGGTGATAGCAGCCGATGTGGTGTACATTTAGGAGTCGGCGTGCCAATTGGTTTGGGTCATCGAGGCACTTGTGGCGGATGATGACGTTGTGTTGTTAGGGTATCAGTTGGGGTCGACTGAAGTGCATAAGTTGTTTTGGGAAATGTGTGAGAAGGTTTTTGAGATAGAGAAAGTGCCTCGTGAGGATTTGCATCCTGAATATGGATACGAGGAGACTGATATTTATATTTCCAAGAAGAAGAAGAAGACTGTAGAGTGAATTTTGGTAACTAAGTTTTAGATTTAGTCAGTTTGTTTGAAATTGGATTTAAATGGGATACAAGTTGTTAATTTTGATTGATATGTGAACTCATCAAAATATTAGTAATGGAATAAAATAGGATGTTACATTTATGTTCTAGAATTTGGAATCTAATTGAAGTGTGTGTTACTGTTATATTATGGCTATTGAAGAATTTTGTTTCTTTTTGGAGTTTTATGCATTATTTGTTGTGGGTTTAGAGTTTTGATTGGAGCGAATAGATTGATTCAATTTTTTTTAACTGAGCATTTCGTGTTAACTGTTGGTTTCTAATAAGCATCTTTGATTGTACCTTTAGTTGTATGTGAATATGATGATATACAGATTCAGTAAACCATTTTATTATGAAAATCTAGAAAAATTTAAAATGCATAGGAGAAAAGATCAAATACTCAGTGGGATTCAGAGCAATTGGACTCATGCCTATGGAGCGGCTTTTGACATTAGATAGTTGATGACTTTGTGCAATCTGGTATATACAAGTTATATCAAGTAGAACATTTCCCCAAGTAACCTTAGCTGGTCCTTGCAAAAATATCAATTATGATTGTCTATCCATGATTGGTGCTTCCGCTAATAGAGCGTAGTAGATTAATAAATGCCATATTGTTAATTCAGGTAATGTCTGCTGGTTTTGTCTTAATTCTTAGATATGTAGAGAATAATTCTTCTTTTAGGTTTAAAGTTTCTACTATTCTATGACAACCTAGCTTCAAAAGATGTAAAAGAGGCTCCACAGATTGAGAATGCATAATGTGAACTATTAGCAGTTGCTGACTGGGTTCTATCTCTTTCCATTTTGATTCTAGTATAATATTTTCTAGGACCTAGTGGGTCCATGCTAGTGAACAGGATCTCCAATGGATAAGGTAAAGCTTAGATAGAACTAGTTGCTTTCAGGTTTTGCATGGGTTAGGCGAATGCTTGATCTATTGACCATCCTTGACTTAAATTATAAACACCACCAGTAAATCCATAGTGTTTGGTGTGGTTGTTTGTTGGGGGTGGCGGTGGAAAGGGGGGAGGGTGGGGAACTTTGCTTGCATATATGCATGTGTTATATGTTGTGCTTAGATCTGAATCTCAATATGGAATCTCAACAAAAGATATTTGTTTGAGTGGATTAAACATATTTATCATTCTAATTTTCTTATGATTGTAGCAATGGATGTTAAAGACAGTCATGGCTCCGTCTTGATTATAAATGCTGTACCTTCATTAGTTGTTCACCATGCTTGTGGTTCTGCTGTCTGTAGTTCTTTTACTTTGGATGGAAATCTTTCTGCAGCCATGTAAAAAATGAATGGTGTTATGTTTTAATTAGAAATTTACCTTCAGCTCATTTAAACTGACCTTGCAGCCCAACTTGACAAAGCTTTGAATAAGGTGAAAGTATTTTGGAGTAGTTCATCAAATTGATTGAACTTGATATTGTCTGCATCAAAATGCTGAAGAAAGAAAGAGATTAAGTGGGACCTATTTGGTTGCATAGACAATCAAGCATGACATACTCTTCAAACTGGCTAACTTTTAATAAGTTTTAGATTTGGAAAATCGGCCATCAAATTTTGGCAGAGTACATGCACTTTCTAGAATCCAAAGTTTCATTAAATAATAGTTATAGCTAGAAGCTAGAACAATCAGAATTGTCAATTGATGCAGCAATTTGAAAATGGTAGCTTGGATGTTTATACCCTCCATTGTTGTGTTACAAAAATTCTGTGAACTTGCTTATGATACAATTTAGGAAGGGAAGTTAATTAAAGATGTAACTGCACCATGAATTGCCAACTGAATTGTATCAATCAAATATTATGTTTGTTGTACTATTAGGGAAAGCATTGCTAGTGAATGCTGAATAGAACTTTTCTCCAAACATGAAACTCTAAATTCAATCTTGTGTAAAGAATTTCAGAAAACTTCTGTTGTATTTTGTCATAAATCATTTCATTCAGGAAGATATTACAGATTGAAATTAAAATTCATTCCTGCTTTCTCTGGCTGTCCTTGATGGCCAATCAAGCAAGAATATAGCTCCCTCATTGACAACAACCCTACATCTTCCCAACAACACATCATGTTGTCAGGCAAGTTTTCGCTGGTTTGATCATTGTCCTCACATGTTGACACCAAAGGCAGAAGGTTGGCTGTTGAGTCTTGCTCAGCTCATGCTTCAACATCCCAACTTCTTCTTCAAGCCTTCTATTCTCCGCCAACAATTTGTCTAACTGTCGCTGAGTGGTCTTGTAGTCAAGCTCTATAGTATTTATTTTCTCTCAGGCACGTCTGTTTTGATACCAGACAGCAACCTGTCTCGGTGGAATACCTATTCTGTGGGGAAGCTCGAGTTGGCAGTCTACTTGGAGCTTCTGATTAGCATTGAAGCATGTCTCCAAGAACTTCTGAAATCCTACTAAAGCAACCCAAGAGAGGGGGGGGGGGTTTTCAAAAATTTTAAGATACACTTCACACAATTTTAGATTTCTCAACCATCAAATACGAACACAAATGAGAGGTTAAGGGAAAGGAGAGATTGGCAAGCTCAGTTTTATAGTGGTTCGGTTAACTCCAAGTTTACGTCCACTTTTTTCAAGCACCTCTTGAAGTTGTCACTAAACAAGCTTTATCAACCAAGGCTTAAACTTTTATAATGTGGAGATTTTACGAGCTCACCTCCGAACCTTACAAATAATTACTACTCTAAGTGATATACAAAAATAACCGAAATGAGAGGATCTCTTCCAATCATTTTAAATACACAAAAACATATGAAATGAAGGTTACAACAATTTCTACAAACCCTTCTCAAAATAATACTAAGAATGAAGTGGAGAGAGTAAGGGTTTTGAAATTAATACAAAGAATATGAAAGATTAAGCTCAAGAATGTGTTTTTGCTCTTTAAGTTAATGTAACAGTGATTCAAAATGTTCTAGAAAACTTTCAAGGGCAAATGAGAGGACTATTTATAGTTTTAAGAAAAATATGACTGTTGGACAGAAAAACTAGCAGTTATTTTTCAAATTTGCGATAATTCGGTCGACCGAAAAGGTATGTTAGTTCGACCGAATAAGCTCTGGCACAAATATATGTTCTCATTGCAAGAGTGTGGGTATTGGGTATAGACAGCAAAGGAGAAAACGTGGAAGGGGAGAGGAAAAAGAAAGAAAGAAGGAAAAGAGAGGGAAACATGAGAAATTCGGGGGGTTTAACCACCTATTTATAAAAAAAAGAAGAAATTATCATTTTATCCTTAAGTTTTTTTAAGAAGAAGCTTCTCGAATGAGGGCAAAATCGTTATTTCTCGTTGATTCGTTCGAACAAATCGAGGGATTCGTTCGAACGAATATGAATTTGGTCGAACGAACTAAGTTTCAGTCGAACGAATCTAGGATCAAAATTTTCCAGAGAGTTCTCTCAAGTTTTGTCCGAACGATCCACCTTTCGTTCGAACGAATCTGGGTCCAAGAATTTGTTTGAATGATTTAACCTATTCGCTCGAACGAATCACATATTTTCTCCCAAATCCTTCCTTTAATTGGAAAATATTATTGGAATCCCACTTAAATCCCCAAATTAAATATGAAACTATGCTGACATGCTAACGGTATATGAAATGGGGCCAAATGTATGCATAGTAAAAAGATAAAATTACAGTTTTACCCTTGAGTTATAAACACGGGACTCACAAATTTACCCTCCTTAAAAGAATTTTGCCCCTAAAATTCAACATACTTCAGTACTGAAAAAAATTAGAGTATTGATGTTGCATCTGAAACTCGGGTTCCCAAGTCATCTCTTCAATAGCATTACTCCTCCACAAAACCTTACCATAGGAATGATTTTACTTCTCAATGTCCGCTCCTGACAATCAAGTATAACTACTGGTTGCACTTTACACTTTAAATCCTCTCTCAACTCAAAAAGAGGCAACCCAATAACATGAGAAGGGTCGGGACGTATTTCTTTAATATAGATACATGAAAGACATCATGTATCGTCTGCATCTCAGACGGTAGTTCCAATCTGTATGTTATTAAACCGATTCTCTCCATGATTCTAAAAGGTCCAATATACCTCAGGTGAAGCTTTCCTCGGTTTTAGAATCTAATCACTCCTTTCCAGGGCGAGACCTTCAGAAACACTTACTCACCCACATTAAACTCTAGATCCCTTCTTCTATTATCTGAGTATGACTTTTACCTGTCCTGTGCTGTCTTCAACCTGTCTCGGATAATCTTCACTTTTTCAGTGGTGGCTTCAATTAACTCCACGTTTATCTAGTTTCTTTGCTCACCATCCCAGTATAAAGGAGTTTTGCATCTTCTTCCATACAGACCTTCATATGGTGCCATTCCTATACTAGACTGATAGCTGTTGTTGTAGGCAAACTCAGCCAATAGCAAATACCGATCCCAGCTTCCTTGAAACTTTAGCACACACCCTCTTAACATATCTTCTAATATCTGGATGGTTCTCTCTGATTGTCCATCTGTGTGAGGGTGGAAAGCTAAATTGAAATTCAACCTTATACCCATAGCTTCTTGGAGAGTAAGCCAGAATCGAGATGTGAAACGGGGATTTCAATC
>JAVXUL010000001.1:4163334-4178595 GCA_035590515.1 Trichilia minutiflora | reverse complement strand
GATTTTAAGTTAATATTACTAAATAAAATTTTAATTAATTATTTTTATAAAATAAAAAATTAATAAAATCGAAATCGGACCGGAACCGAACCGGAACCGAAACTGGAATCGTCTGACGAATCGGCCCGGTCCGTTACTGTTCACCTTCCGGTTTCGGTCCGGTTCCATGCATCTCGAACTGTCGAACCGGCCCGGCCCGGACCATTTCGACTTTCGGTTCGGGCCGGTTCCATCAAATTGAAACAGGCGAACCGGCCTAGACCGACCCGAACCCGCCGGTTCGGGCCCGTTAGACACCTTTAATGATCGACCCTCCACAAGGCGATCCCTACTATATTAAAGATGCCGTACGTTAGTCAAACTGCTCTATGCTTTAACTAATCCATGTTACATCATCCAATAATCCTATTATTTAACAACAATGTGTGCCACTCGCACTCGTATACACCTCAAAAACTATGTACCGTATCGCCCATCCATAAGCTCCACAACCTCGTGCATAATAATATGTTTAAAGTATAAATATTTTGTTTTCAATAGATTATGCAAATTGAATAGAAAATAAATAAGTTTACTAAACCTAATCTACTACTTATCTAATGTTTGAAAATAAAAGGAAGTAAATTAATTATATGTATACAGTATATTGACATCTTAAAAAATGAGCAAATCACAATGTATAATCAATCCACAATCACACATAAAAAAAAATACTCCAAACTCACAATAATGACTATAGTTCCGTAAAGAGTCTAAACATACAACAAACTATTACTACAATATTGTAAAGGAGTCTGATAGTTAGAACCGACTTACAAAACTGAAAAAAACAAACAAACTATAGAGCAGTGAATAGGTCACTCAACCTATAATCTAAAATACATCAATAATATAACCAAAATATATATTAGTTTTATAATAACAATATCAATATAGATACAACATGTACATATACATCAACCAATATATCTCATTTATAATTCATAAGCTTGTGCCATAATATGTCATAACCCTATTAAGAATCAACATGAACTACAATCTCTTTCTCATTCACATTGTCACTTCTCATCTCATTCTAGTCAACCCATATTTATTTATACTCATCTCAATCCAACTATCATTCCAATCATTTTTATCCATAACTCATATTTTACGATTTCACTATAACTTATATATCATTCCAAAATCAATCATTAAATCTATTTGACTTAGTTATGGCCCATTCATTTATTCTCCTATATTGGATATGAACAATAACAATTCATTATCTATCTATAATTATCCAAACCCACTTTCATAATATATGCGCACCAATAAATCATCTACATCGAATTAGCATATCCATCAATAATCAATCTAATCTAGATAATCACATGAATATAAACCCATATACCATATAATACAAACAAACATGCGTATCGATACCATCTATATAATCATACATGTAACTCCACATTAAGATCACTCTATCATGGATAAAACTAAAATAGTATAAGTCTTCATATAACTTTAATTTCACACAATTACTAAATAAATTTATTCATTGTCATATAACTTTTACAATAATCAATACACACACACACACATGTGTGTGTGTGTGTGTGTGTGTGTGTGCATACATTCATTTAACTCTGTATATAAACTTATCATTCATACAACCATCTTTAATTCCATTTATACAATAAACCAAATCATATAAAAATCCTCCTTCTAATTTTCTTATTATCATGGTAATCTCGATAAAATACGATTCACTATACTACTACATTCTTAAATCAACCAACAAAGGTTATACTTATTAGCTAACGTTCTAAAATCAATAGAATAATTGAATTTGAAAAAATAATCAACTAAACAAAATTTTAATTAGAAAAGTTTACTCATTTCTACTTACTTCATGCCTTAATTAATACCTCAATCATACGTTTACGTTTGTCCTATAAATCTTAAAAATTAGGATGGGTTTTACATTATTGTTGGCTTGAGAT
Source organism: Trichilia minutiflora (assembly GCA_035590515.1). Taxonomy (NCBI): domain Eukaryota; kingdom Viridiplantae; phylum Streptophyta; class Magnoliopsida; order Sapindales; family Meliaceae; genus Trichilia; species Trichilia minutiflora. The sequence goes on along the minus strand of JAVXUL010000001.1, from coordinate 4,176,607 downwards.
TGCTCTTGATCAGAGTAATAATCAAAAAAGAAATCAAGACTAATGATTTTGTGTAAACAGACCATGATTTTAAATAAAAAAGGTGTTTTCAATATTTTTATAAAGGATTATTTTTCAAAACTCTTTTTATTAAGATTATTCACTTCAAATGCTTTTACCTATCTGTTTTATTCTCTTTTTTTTACTTTGAGTATATATTTGTACACTTACTCTCTCACCCTTCAGTTTCAAGTATTTGAAAGCCTAGTGAGCTATTCCTAGTGGTGGTGATTACTTAAGGATTTAGGTATATATTTTTTATACTTGACTTACAGTTTTAAGATTTAAGTTTACTGGTATTGTATTAAATATTTGTATTATGTATTTATTTTTGAGGTTTGTAAAAGATTATACAAAACTACATGCATTGCATTTTTATAAATTAGATGTTCATCTCATTATGAAATGATGTTTTTAAAATGTCTCAGAAAGATAAATTGATATTCACGATGTATAAACTGAGATAAGGATGATATTGATTTAGAAATGATTTTAATATCATAGATTTGAGATGATTGTATTTTGAATTATTTAAGATTAAAATAAATAAAATTGGATTGGACACAGTTACCATAGTGCCTTACAAGCTTTGGATGTACATTCTAGAGTTTATAATATATATCAAGGTTTTATAACAATTGTCATGTGTAGATCATAATGACAGAGGCATGACATATTTATTTTATTTATTATATTTTTAGAACACACTTGAAATTTTTTTTACTAAACATATTGATAAAATTATTTTTAAAATAATATTATAATTTAATTTTACAAACAATTCACCAATTTATTTAAAAACGGATTATTTAGTAATCTAATTCACAATAATTTTGTTGTCAATACACTGCAATCTCAAACATATCTTAAGTTTTGGAGTTTCATTCTAACAAAAAAATGAAAATAGAAAAATTATATATATCCTTCAAGTTGTGTGTTAACTGTCGAGGACAATATAATTGGCCAAGTAGGTTATGCGAATTTTTGTCTACATTATTAGGTCTATAAAAAGGTTTCATTATGTTCTGGATTTGAACATGGAGTAAGGGATTCTAAATATCAAATAGATTCTTGGAAATTGTCTACCTAACTTAACATAATTCAGTCACTTTTTTTTATCTTTAATCGGATTAAAATAAATTCTTCAGGAATTTCAAACACAAGATTATCATAATATATTTATGTAAGCTTGCTCTTTCAATCAAATGAAGTTGATAATTCGCATGTGAATTGTTGATAGTCCACATGTAGAATATCTTGTTGTATGATATTCCAATTAGCATATATGGCCGTTTAACTCCTCCCCAAAATAGAAGGATAATTAAGAATTGAATTTAATGGATTAATTTGACTACAAATTAATAATTGCAACTGGCATTATTATATATAATTTCAGAAGGCAGCCATTACCCTGAGACCAATAATACTATATGATAAAACAAAGTAACCAACCTAAATTCAGAAAGAATAGTCAAAGCATTAGCTTTTGGTGGTAGTAGCAAAGGTTTGTTTAAATACAAAGACTCCATCTAGGGTGTGCCATGTGTATCACAATAATAAAAAAGTAAAAGAGAATAAGAAAAAATAAATATAAGCTGTAGCGAGGTTTGTGAGAAAAGGCATATATTCGCCAACTTTTTGATAAGCCAAGGCATGTGAATGGATTCCTAGATCTAAATCTGTTATGCTTTTTGGATATTTTTCAAGAATATAAACTAATCTCCCCTATGCAAAATTATTAATCTCTAATTAATTTGTTAAAACTGCCCTTTGTTAATTAATTAAATTGAAATATTGTTAATTAACCATCAAATTTAACCTACATATTTGGGTAGAAAACACATTGCTGCCTACTGTCGTTTATAATGTCTTTTGAACCACGTTCCTAAATATAATTTAAACACACAATATCATAACTCTTGGATTTTATTGCACACTCGTGCTACAAGACATGTACCGTATAATTAATTTTAACTAGTGGAACTTCTAAATGAAAAATGTGAAATGAGAGGTTTTAATTTAGTGCACTTTGTAATTTGTTTAATGTTTTGAAATTAATAAATACTTTCTAGGTTTTAAGAATTTTATAAACAACTCTCATAATCTAGTTTTCTTTCATTTATTTTCCAAGTAAAAGACAAACAAAAAAAACAAACATATACCCTTGTTGACAACATTTTGCTTTTCCCCAAACGGGCCAAACTCCCCTTCTATTTCAAATGTAAACATAGCTAGCTATTTGGTTGGTAATGCAATAATATATTACTTAATTATAATTATTTTTAATTTCTTACTTCAAAGCTCGTAGAGAGAGAATACTAAATAATGTTGCAGGTTATACTGTCTTGTATCAGAATCTGTCAAGTCTCTCCTTAAAAGTTTAAGCTTTGGAGAAGGAGAGAATATTCTGGTGCCGCCACAGTTAAACAGCAAAACTCCAAAATATTGATACTAAACAAAGTAAGGAAAGCAAAAACATCATTAGATTATGATTAAGGTTAGCGGAAAATCAGCCCATAAGGTGACGACAACTCAAACTTCCAAAAATTCACTGCCTTTGTCAGGTCTCAGTCTTTTAACCGGTTCCCAAATATAGCCCTAACCCTAATGTAACTAATCTCAAGATTAATCTTACACAAATTAAGAAAATTAAATTAATAAACAAATAATTAAACTAGAGCAGAATTCGAGATTAACCATGCATGTGACATCTTACATCAATCTATGCCTTCGTTAAGAAAGCCTCGATAATAGAGAGTAATCTTCTTTAAATATTAATTTTTTATAATAAAAAGTCTTAATTCTTGTATAAATTCACAGTCTAAATTCTACCGCTCTACTCATGGAATGATTCATATCTCAACCACATCAAATAATTTAAAAAACATGTACATTTCATCAAAAGAAAAGTAAAAACATAAAAAAAGAGACCACTAGAAAAGTATAAAAGTTGATCATCTACCATTCAAAGAATGAACAACCAATCAAACTTTCTACTTTTAATTAACATAGAAATTAATTAAATCTTACCTTGTTTCTATTGTTTTCATGGCCTATAGCAGGAACATTAACAATTAATTACAGCAAGCATTCGTTTAATAAATTAATTAATTGTGGGGGCAAGTGGGTAAAAAGAATCTAGTCAATGTGAGGTGGGACTGGGAAGATCCATGGTCACACTGTCATCCGGACAACTATTCCGGTATTCCCTTTTATGTGTAATATTTCGTGGATTCTCTTCAATTTTACCTTCTTCGACACATAGGACGTGCATGGATGCACGTGTATGGTAGATTTTTGTAAGCCAATCAGGTTATCAAAATCTTATCTTTTGATTTCACCCAAACACAAAAAGTGCTATCAATATATATAGCCGATTGATATATTGAGTCAATATATATAGATATATATTTAGATAGCCTTGTGACCATTATTATTTTGTAATTGGTAGAAATCTTCTTAGGAAAATGCTTTCTAACGTTCATTTGACTGGAGAAAAAACTGAAGAATTTACATGCTTTTTATGGAAAATGATGATAGAAAAAAGGTGAGAAAATGGGTATCCATCTATCTCTTGCTAAGCCACATTTAACAAGACAATAATAAGTCGTTTTCCATGACTTAATGGTTTTAGTTTGTGTCTAGGTTGAAAAGAAATATTTTCCTTCTGGGAAACTATATGCAAGATAGGGTTTTGTTCTTGATAAGATCACAACAACTTTTCACATATAATATACACTATTTTCTTTTTCCTAAGAAAATTAAAAAGAAAAAACACTGTTTTCCAGCTGTAAGATTTTAAGTATGATTGATCCACTATCAAACTTCATGGTTTATAAATTTTCTCAATACCTAATGGTCCAATGACGCTTCCAAACAAGAATCTTTGATGCCTAGATATTTCTTTCGATAATTTTCTATTTTTTTCTTAAATTTGCTGTTTATACCTATTCTTCAATAAGCACAAACAATGATAAATTTAATTTCCTAGTCCTCCTATATATCGACCAAATAAATCTTTTGAGTCAAAGTATTTTAACAAACATTCAATTCATTTGATTCCGATGGTTTAAAACAAAGAAATGTTATATGCACACTAGTAAAGTAGACTATGCCTTAATTCAAAGCAGAGGACAATCTATACCTTATAGAGTAGACAAGACTTCCTAACACTAGTACAGGTTTCAGATTTTTCAGATATTCAAATCTCCATTGTTATGTCCTAATTAAACAAAAGCAATTAAATAATTAGTAGATTGAAAGGAGTATATTAGAAAATTAAGGAAACAAAAAGCAAACGAATTATGGGATAATCATTCCAAATGGGAAAGGCATGGAGACTAGCTTTTCTACAGACCTCATCTTATGTGTCATCGTGCACCTTTGTGTTTTGCCCACCTCCCTTTCTTCTCTACAACTCCCTTCTTCACTGCTGCCTCTCAACTTTAACTTTTCACCGCCTCCCACGAAATATAATATTCTATTTCCACAAAAATAAAGCAACAGGATAATTAAAATGACTGCAGCAATACTTTAGAGAGAGAAAGAAGCTTATAAGAGAGATCCATTCTTTGCCAATAAGCTCGTGTTGTTAGGGTTCAGACCCATAACTTAAATTACCTATTCTCTTGGGTTTTCTCTCCTAATTACAATCCTAATAGTCCTTTAGACAAACTTATCTTTTTTCTGCGTTCTTTCAGATTAAGTCAACACAGAAGGGAGAAACTTTTGAAATTAAGATGTTAGATAAGATGGCAGAAGAAATAATTCCAAATGGTTTTGTTCAGAACACGGTCAGTGGATCAAATCCTTCGGCTGTTAAGAAGAAAAGAAACCTTCCAGGAACACCAGGCAAGCAGCTAGCCCTACTTTTTGTTCTTCAGAAACTAGCTTATGTTACAATTCTTTGTCTTTCCTTTTCTGTTTCTGTATACTTTTATGGTATCACGGTGTATATGCCAAGCTAATATCTTGTTTACCAAATATATATTCCATATAACAAAATGGATTTTATTATTTTTATAGATCCTGAAGCCGAAGTCATAGCCTTGTCGCCGAAAACTCTCATGGCCACCAACCGATTCTTGTGTGAAATATGCGGGAAGGGTTTTCAAAGAGATCAAAATCTTCAACTTCATCGGCGAGGGCATAATCTTCCATGGAAGCTTAAGCAACGGACTAGCAAAGAAGTAAGAAAGCGCGTCTATGTCTGTCCTGAGAAGACTTGCGTCCACCACCACCCTTCTAGGGCTCTCGGTGACTTAACAGGTATAAAAAAACACTTTTGTAGGAAGCATGGAGAGAAGAAGTGGAAGTGTGAGAAGTGCTCAAAGCGATACGCTGTGCAATCCGACTGGAAAGCTCACTCGAAAACATGTGGCACGAGGGAATACAAATGCGACTGTGGAACTATATTTTCGCGGTAATGTATTTGCCACGACTTTTAGTAGAAATTTGTAATCAACAACTACTGTTTAAAGAAGAAAAACAAGGATGTGATGATAGATCATGAAAGCGATTGTTGTGGTTGTAATAGCTTTGTCTGTGTGACAAAATCACTATCTTCATTCAACACTATTAATCAAAGCAGTTCAAAGTAAAAATAGAGAAAGCTAAATGAATCATGAAAAGGGATTTTTGTGGTTGTAATACCTCTGTCTGACTGACAGGCTCTGTTAGAGCACCGTCCTTTATTATCGCTCTTTGGCTTTTAGGAGAAAGGAAATTAGAAAGACATATACTGATATTTTCATACTGACTACATCTGCTCTTACTTTCGTTCAGAAATAATGCCTTTACTCTCTCAGTCAATCATACACATTCTGTATTATGAAGGACTTGCTTCCTATAAAATGGTTTTAGTATACTGCAGTACATATTTGGAAATGTTTAGTCAATTTATGCTCTTGGCTTGTATTTAGTTTTAATATTCAAATTGTCATTTCTGTACTTTTTTCCATAGGTTATTTTCTTAATAATTTATCCTCAACTGATTTATTGTGTATATGAATTTTGTTTGAGTACGGACGAGATATCTCTATCACTCATAAAGCTTTAGTGTTCTCTTAATAATATATCTTCAACTGATATATTGTGTACATGTATTTTGTTTGAGTACAGACGAGATAGCTTTATCACTCACAGGGCATTCTGCGATGCCTTAGCTGAAGAAACTGCCAGAGTAAATGCAGCATCTAGCATGAGCAACTTGGCCAACGGTACCATCAGTTATCTTATGGGAACGCCACTTGGACACAGCGTAGCACAACATTTCCCTTCTATTTTCAAGCCAATCTCAAGCTGCAGTGACGAAGCAATAGATCAAACAAGACGAGGACTTTCCCTATGGATGGCCCCTGTATCCCAAGGCCATGACACTATGGGCAACAATCTCCATGATATTCATCAAGTTGGCTCTGTAAATTCAGTAGCAGCCATCTATAGTGATCCTCTTGTTTCGTGTTCAAATCCTCCACCGTCTGATTATCATTTAAATTGGGTGTCTGGGAATAAGCTCTCTTCAAATAATGCTTACGAAGCCCTAGTAAGCACTTCAATTCCATTAACTGATGTTAAGGAAGCTGCAACTCATCAACAGCTTGTGAGTGTTCCTTCCTTGTATAGTTCCCAACAGCAAACCCATCAAGCAGCATCGGCTAGTATGTCAGCCACAGTTTTATTGCAGAAAGCTGCTCAAATTGGTGTAACCTCATCCGATCCATCGTTCTTAGGAAGCTTTGGGTTGAAGTGCAGTAGCAATCAAGTTCAAGACGGCAACAAATATTGTGGATTATACGCTTCAAATCCTATAACTAATAATCTTGGTAGTGACGTTGAGAAATCAGCGAGTGACATCTGCACTTTGAGTCAGCCGCAAATCCCTCCGGCTAAACGCCGGCATTTGCAGAATGAAGAGAGTGGTGGAGGACAAACTAGAGACTTCTTGGGTGTAGGTGTGCCAGCCATCAGCTGCCGCCCATCATCCATCAACGGATGGATTTGAAATCACGTGGGAGTTTTCATGAATTTAATATTAATTCCCGGTGGAATTAAAGAAAAGTTGATAATAAAATAAAGTAGAGTCTTGGGAGAGAGGAAAGGGAGAGTCCGAATGTAGTAAATTGAAACTTTGCAGGGAAGAAAAGGTGGCATTGAGTAGTGCTTGATGGGAGCTAAAAGTTTGTGCTTAGAAATTGAAATTATTTGAATTTAAGAGCTGAAAGGATCAGATCAGATCATCCTTGCATATTCTGTTTAAACCCTGAAAGTTGATCCCTTTAACAATGGTGTCTTTTATATTTTTGATAAAAAGAGGACGGAAGTGGTGGGGGCAAAGTAAGAAGCCCTTTAAAACTCCATTATTGCAAATGTGTTCATCTTTGTTGTGGCTGCTGTCTTTGTCCAACTGGATTTAAAAGAGTATTTCCAGTGGTAAAAGGCTTCATTGCTAGTATAGGCTTTAGGCTTTCTCTCCGTTGCTTAAAATAAAACTGTAGTTTTCCTATCCCTTAAAAGCACTCTTTGTAATATAACTTCGATATTACTTGCAAAAGAATGAAACGAAGTTGCACGTTGATTGATATCAATATAATAATTACCCAACAATCATAATAAACTATCTACTATATATTTTGTAATTTTTAATTCGACCATTTTCTTATTTTACTCCATACACATGTCCTTTGTCTAAAGCAATCATGTAATCAAGGGACTAAACCTGTAAAATCATTAACAGTTTCCATTGTTATTTTCTCTCCAAAATGATAAAAAAAGAAATAAGAGAAAAGAGAGCCCCATAAAAATTACAATGTAAACTTATTGGAGTTTTTAGTCTGTTGACCTCGGGAATGAAACCACTTCTATTGGCATTGAGGATCAAAATCATCGACCTTTCCACGGCTATGTTATGCATAAAAAGAAAAAGAAAATTAAAGATCAAAAGAAAAAGACGAACGTATTATAAAGAGAGAGAGAGAGAAAAAAAGAAAAGAAAGAGCGAGATTGTTCTCTGATCTTTAATCTGCCTCCCTTTTGGTCCTATCTTGATTGATGAATGAGAGCTTTTCATGCATTTCATGAGAAGCAGGTTTTCAAGACTTGCAATAATTGTTTAGGTTCATAACAACACAAAAGAAATCCAATTCTTAGAAGTCATCGTGACTCTAGGTACTAAGTCAAGAGATCAAAGAAAACGAATGTTATGTATGCATGGGATGATCAACTCTACCTTATCGTTGAATTAATGTCTACTTTTGGGCCGGTGCCGAAAACAAAAGGTGGGGTTACTCCAAATGATAAATAAATAAATAAAATATTTTTTTTAAATTCGTGGCTTGTCTGTACGTTTTAATAGAATTTGTTAAATTTTCTTCTTGTTGTGATCCCATATACCTATATATGTTGATAAATTATTCCACCATATTATTGCTCGTGGTGGTAACGGAGAAGAAGGACGACTCCTCTCCACCCACGCTAATATGTCAACTACAGGTCAATTATCTCTACTTATGGTCAATAATCTCCATCTCAGAGAAATCAATGCCTGCCTACGTTAAAATAGATTAGAATTAAACTTGACTTTTTAAAAAACAATGAACACACGTCAATTTAATGAGTTACCATCCTTTCTTTTTTTCTTTTAGGATGTTTTTTCAAAATTTTTAAAAGAATTTAATGATTAAAAAAAATTAGAAAAGAATCCCAATTAATCCTCATTAGTTTCTTTTCATATTTTTATTTTTTTATAGTACTGTTGCATACACAATACAAATTCTTATAAAAATTTATTTATATAAATTGTCGTGACAATATTATATTCGTGTTATATATTCTAGGGTAAAGTGAACTAATAATAAATTATGTAAAACACGTTTGTTTAGAAGGTTGTATCCATATATTAACTTTTTATAAATATATTTCGAAGTATGAGCTGAAAAATATCATGCAGGTTGGATCTCATTTGCAATGTCATATAACCAAGGGGTCAACCAACCAAACCCAAATTCAAGCTGAAGCCCATTAAGAAAATTAGAGCTAGAAAGCCCAAACATTAGCCTGAAAATGATAAAACAAAGTCGCAACTAGACCTTTCAAGCCAGTTTCTTTGTTCTTACCCTCGCACAAACAACGAAGAGGGGATTCGAGAGAAGATGAAGTTTACAGACTCGCCGGTTATAGATCTCCCAATACGGGATTCTCTCCTCTCAATCCAACAAGACAACGGCTCTATGCATGTCGGAACCTCCGTTTGGCCATGCTCTTTAGTACTTGCAAAATTCGCCGAACGATGGGCTCCAAACACTCCAAACTCCGCCAATACCACCCCCTACTCTCAGCTCCTCGACTTCCAATCCTCGCGACGCCGAGCAATAGAACTCGGAACCGGCTGTGGGGCAGCCGGAATGGCATTTTATCTCCTGGGACTGACTGACATTATCCTCACTGACATTTCACCGGTCATGCCCGCTCTCAAGCACAATCTCAAACGCAACAAACCCGTTTTAAACAAAAACCTAAAGACCTCTGTTTTGTACTGGAACAATCAAGACCAGATCAAGGCGTTGAATCCGCCGTTCGATGTGGTGATCGCGGCTGATGTGGTGTACATTGAGGAATCGGCGTGCCAGTTGGTTGGAGCCATGGAGACGCTTGTGGCGGACGATGGCGTTGTGTTGTTAGGGTATCAGTTGAGGTCGCCGGAAGCGCATAAGTTGTTTTGGGAATTGTGTGAGAAGGTTTTTGAGATAGAGAAAGTGCCTCATGAGGATTTGCATCCTGAATATGGATACGAGGAGACTGATGTTTATATTTTCAAGAAGAAGAAGACTGTAGAGTGAATTTGGTAACTAAAAGTTTTAGCTTTTGTCTGTTTGTTTGAAATTGGATTTAAATGGGATACGAGTTGTGAATTTTGATTTATACAACTATGTGGGAACTCTTAAAAATATTAGTCATGGAATGAAATAGAACGGTGGTACATTTATGTTTTAGAATTTGGAATCTAGTTGAAGTGTGTGTTACTGTTATATTATGGCTATTGAAGAATTTTGTTTCTGTTGGAGTTTTTATGCACTATATGTTATGGGTTTTGAGTTTTGATTGAAGAGAGTAGATTGGTTCAATGTTTTTTAATGGAATATTGAGTGTTAACTGATGGCTGTTAATAAGCATCTTTGATTGAGCCTCCAGTTGTATGTGAAATTGATCATATACAGATTCAGTAAACCATTTTTATTATGAAATCTAGAAAAAATTAAAATGGATACGCAAAAGTTCAGATACTCGTAGGATTCAGAACAAATGGACCCATACCTATCGAGCAGCTTTTGGCATTAGATTGTTGATGACTTTGCACAACCTGGTATATACAAGCTATGTAAAGTAGAAAATTTCCCCAAGTAACATTAGGTGATCCTTGCAAAAATTTCAATTAAGATTGTCTATCTGCTATTAGTGCTTCAAATAATAGAGCTTAGTAGAGTACTTAATACCATATTGTTAATTCAGCTAGCATCAGCTGGTTTTGTCCTAATTCTTAGATATGTAGAGAATATTTCTTTTATTAGGTTTAAAGTTTTTACTATTCTATTACAACCTAGCTTCAAAAGATATAAAAGAGGTTCCACAGATTGAGAATGCATACTGCGAAATATATTTTTTTTCCTTAGCAGTTACTGGCTGGGTTCTATCTCTTTCCATTTTGATTCTAGTATAACATTTTCTAGGTCTTAGTGGGTCCATGCTAGCAAACACGATCACCAATAGATAAGGTAAAGCTTAGATACAACTAGTTGATTTCAGGTTTGGCATGCATTAGGCCAAAGCTTGATCTATTGACCATCCTTACTTAAATTATAAACACCACTAGCAAATCCATAGTGATAAATGTGGGTGTTTGTTGGCGGTGGCGGCGGGGAAGGCGGGAAAATTTGCTTGCATATAGACATATTTCAAATGTTGTCCTTTGATCTGAATCCCAATATGGATCTCACTGGAAGATCTATGTATGAGTGGATTAAATATGTTTATCATTTTAATTTTCATATGATTGTAGCAATGGATATTAAGTACATCCATGGTTCCTTCCTGATTATAAATGTTTATATTTTCTAGTTGTTCACCATGGTTTGTGGTTCAGCTGTCTGTAGTTCTTTGGATAGATTGAAAAAGATATCTTTCTGCAACCATGTAAAAAAAGAAACGGTGTTTCTAATTGGTGAGCAATCTCAAGTATACTTTAATTAGAAATTTACCTTCATCTCTTTTGAACTCACCTCGCGGCTCAACTTGGCAAAGTTTTGAGTAAGGTGAAAGTATTTTTGAGTAGCCATCAAATTGATTGAACTTAATATTGTCTCCGTCCAAAATGCTGAAGCAAGAAAGAGATTAAGTGGGACCTATTTGGTTGCATAGACAATCAAGCATGACATGCTCTTCAAACGGGCTACCTTTTAATAAGTTTTATATTTGCAAAATGAGCCATCAAATTTGGCACAGTACATGCACTTTCTAGAATACAATCCTTCATTAAATAAAAATTATAGCTAGAAGAACCAGAATTGACAATTGATGCAGCAATTTGAAAATGCCAGCCTGAATGCTTGTACTTTCTATGGTTGCGTTACAAAAATTTCTGAACTTGTTTATGATATGATTTACGAGGTGAAGTTAATTAAAGGTGTAATCCAACCCATGAACTGAATTCTGTCAATAAAATATTATATTTGTTGTGCTATAGGGGAAAATATTGCAAGTGATTGCTGCATAGAACTTTTCTCCGAATCCAATCTCGTTAAAAGAATTTTGGGAAACTTCTATTATATTTTGTCATAAATCATTTCATTCAGGAAGATATTACAGATTGAAATTAAAATTCGTTCCTGCTTTCTATGGCTGGCCTTGATGGCCAATCAAGCAAGAATATAGCTCCTCCATTGGTAACAACCCTGCATCTTCCCAACTACACGTTGTCAAGCCAGTTTTCGCTGGTGTGATCATTGGCCTCACATGTTGACACCAATGGCAGAAGGTTGGCAGATGGCGTTGATACCAGTAGCATCTGTTGAATCTTGCTCAGCTCATGCTTCGGCATCCCAACTTCTTTCTTCAAGCTTTCTATTCTCTGCCAAAACTTTGTCCAACTTTTGCTGTATGGTCTTGTAGTCGAGCTCTACTGTATTTATGTTTTCTCCCTGGCACGTCTGTTTTGGTACTAGACAGTAACCTGTCTTGGTGGAAGGCCTAGTCTGTGGGCAAGCTCGAGTTTGCAGTCTACTTGGAGTTTCTGGTTAGCATTAAAGCACGTCTCCAAAAGCTTGATCTGATCCTGGGTAAGCATTTTTCTGTTTGGTTTATGTAGCTTCCCTTTTGGTTGAATTGAACTGAAGATTCATATCTGGGCTTTTGCAGATGCAGCAATATTGGAACTCTGAAATTTGGGAAGGATGGGGAGAACTTGAAGCTGGCCCTCATATAGCTGTTTGATGATTAGAGCAAGTGAGAGCCCACAGGTGTACGCATCGATGGAAAGGACCTGGCATGTCAAATGTGAGGGTGTCGTAATTAATGAGAAGATCAATTCAAGCTATCATATTGTGTTTAAAGAATTACACAAGGCATTTTGTATATATTTACTAAATTTCAGATAACATGTGATATGCTTTTTTAGGCACCACCACAATTTTGTTAGCACTTTAACAAACGTGTCATTCTCGAAATGAAGTGTAGAGAGTGTTGATTTCTAATGATCTAAATCATGTATAACAAGTTTTCTCCCTATAATTCATGTCCTAAAATCATGCTTTTCAATAAAAAGGAAGCTTATTACATTGTTAGCTTGTGCTTTGATTTGTGATGAAAATAGCTTTTCAAGTTATCTTTTTTATCGCTAATCCTCTTTCTATAACATTTTATCTTCTCTTCTTTTACGGGAACTCTCAGAGAATTGGATGAACTGTAAAGGTGAACGGTGACTCAGTCGTGAGTTAATGTCAAACATTTCGATACCCAACAACTATAGTTAGTGTCTACTTATGTACCATAATCCCTAAGTCATGATAAAAAAGTGTCTTCATCAAACCTCCAATGATTGCACATAACATATGGGTAATATCCTTCCGTTGTCATATCCTGATCGAGTCAGGGTTCATGGAATGTCAAAAACCCTAATCTCGATGTCTATACGAATCGTCGATCATATGTCATGATTGCTATGGCCATAGACTTAAAATCTGCA
>JAVXUL010000001.1:4144664-4155263 GCA_035590515.1 Trichilia minutiflora | reverse complement strand
TCAGAATGAGGGAAAAATCGTTATTTTTCATCGATTCGATCGAATGAATCGAGGAATTCATTCGAACAAATATGAATTTAGTCGAACGAACTAAGTTTCGATCGAATGAATCTGGTACTTTTGAAGTCAAAGAGGTCCCCAATTTTTTGTTCGAACGACACCATCGATTTTTTTGAACGAATCACTATTCAATCGAACAAATCTGGGACCAAAATTTTTCAGAGAGTTCTCTCAAATTTCGTTCGAACGATCCAACTTTCGTTCGAACGAAATATTCTATTCGTTCAAACAAATCTGGGTCCAGGAATTCGTTCGAACGATTTAACCAATTCGTTCAAACGAATCACATATTTTCTCTCAAATCCTTCCTTTAATTGAAAAATATCATTGGAATCCCACTAAAAATAAAACATACTTTTAATTACATTGAGGTTCCTGCGTTCACGTCTTTAAGACTTTATCTTAACAAACTTAAATTCTCAAATTAAATATAAAACTATATTAACATGCTAACAGTATATGAAATGGGGCCAAATATATGTATAGTAAAAAGATAAAATTATAGTTATACCATTGGGTTATAGACACGGGACTCACAATATTAATCTGAGACTCTTGAGGCATTGATGCCCAAGGCCAAGTATAGGGATCATGTCATCCCTAACTTTATCCATATATAGACCACATCATTCATGATCCGAAATCGTATACTACTTACGATTTATTTTTACTTTGTGTTATTGTTTGAACCAGATCATTCAATGGATTAACTTGATAATATTTTTGTGATTGTGTATACAATTTGTTTTAATGATTAATGAGATTAATATATTGGCTTTTTATCTTTATCTCTTTGTGATGAACAGATTTGCCATTTTAAATGTTGTTGTCTATCATCTTATACGAACTGATATATTTGAAGGAAATTATCTAAGTTATTTGCTCGGGTATATATTCTGAAATGATCTGACATATTGCTGACATCTTGTTTAAGTTATTTGCTCAGGTATATATTCTGAAATGATCTTACATACTACTGATATCTTGTTTAAGTTATTTGTTTAGGTATATATTCTGAGATGATCTCGCATACTGTTGATATCTAATTTAAGTTATTTGCTTGGGTATATATTCTAAGATGATCTTGTTGCTCGGGTATATATTCTGAGATGATATCGCAATATTGTTGAACTTAACTTCTGTCTAAATTATTTGTTCGGGTATCTATTCTGAGATGATCTCATATATTGCCGAAATTTGACTAAGTTATTTGATCGGATATCCACACTAAGATTAAGATAATCTCATACATTACTTGATTGAATTTATCCTAAGACATTTGCTTGGTTATCCCTATTAAGTTATTTGATTATTTATTAATTCATTTGTTTGGATATCCACACTAAGCTGAGTGTTAAACTTAGTGGGATTTTTTTTAAGTCATTTGCTCAAATATTTCTAATAAGCCAGTTGATTATTTATTAGTTCATTTGTTTGGATATCCATACTGAGCTGAGTGCTAAACTTGGGAGAATTTTTTCTAAATCATTTACTCTGATAAATATTCCATGTCAAACACAATCAAGAAAATACAAGAGCATAGTTAGAAGAATAAATATTCATTAAAATATTCGATTTATACAAATACCGGAGGCTAATATTATTACAGACCACCTGACTCTACTTGTCCTTCTTTACAGCTTCGGGATCTTTAGGTATAGGGTCTGCAGGCAGGTTGGCAAGAGGCTGGCCAGTTGTCGGGGGAGGATCGACGTGGGTTCCCTTTACTGCAGCACCTGAGGTAGGAGCTTCTTTGTTCACTTCTTGGTTTGGGACTCCAAAGTTTGGCATTTCACGTTCTAGCTCTTCATAAAGCCACTCAATGTAGAGGTGAGGTATTTCTCCTGGAAGGTCTGGCAAGTCAAATCAATAGCCTGATTGATGGGTAGCCTCCCTCTCAATCTCGACAGCTGCCACTGTAGCCTAGATTCTCTCGGGCTGTCCGACTAGCTGCTTCTTCAAAATTTCTATCTCAAATTATTACAGCTCTATCTGAGACTTTAGATTGGTATTCTCTAAATTAAGCCCCGAATGTGCAGATTCTGAAGTAATAAGCTGGAGTTCGAGCTCTTCCTTTTCTTTTTGCCACGTCGATTCCCTAGCCTCCTATTGCGTTCTCTCGGTGGCCAAGGATGCCTCTGCCTTTTCCCTCTGATCAACAGCATAGGCATTTTCTTTTTTGAGCTTTTTAATTTTGCTTGTCTCATCCTTCCTGGCCTCGTACTGTCACTTGAGTTAGTAACAAGCTTACGAGTAAAGCAAATTGTCAGCAAAATTTTGAAAAAACAAATATTAAGTGTCAAGTGTTGCACCTACCTGCAGACCCCATCGGTACATGAAGTTCAGAGCCTTAGTATCCTTCGTGCTATCTAGCTTCTCAATGATAGGAGGGGTTAGGTGCTTCTCGGTGTCATTTATTATATCCAGGACATGGAAAAAGAAATTTTGCTTTCCCTCAAGGATGTCACCCTGTTTCAGCTCAACAATTTTAGCAACCCCATAAAAGTTGGTGTCAGCTTTTATGGAGGCTGACCCCTCGAGCTTTAGTTTTTTTGGCTCTTGGTCAGTCAAGGGATCTTCTCGGGACCTCTTTTGCCCCTTTTTTAGGGGTGACTTTTCAACCATTTTTCCTTTCCCTTTGTCCTGGACTATGATAGGGGCGGACTCGGATCTTGATTTTGAGGGCCTCTAGTTTCTTATTATTATTAACACAGTCCCTCTATTTTATTATTGTGTCGAGGGGAGTCTGTTTGGAGGGTTCAACCTTATTTTTCCTCACAAGCTTCCCTAGAGAAGATAAAGTTGATGGCTTCCCAGATATGGTTATTCCTACAAGAAGGCAAACAAACGAGTTAGTCATATTAGTGATAGAAATATATATACCATAGAATCAAATATTTATAAGGGAGACTATACTCTAGGCAAAATTCTTCTTCTGAAGGTTTACGAACTCTCTATTCGGGCATGTTCTTACCAGACTCGAGGCCAACAAATTCGAATCAAAAAGTAATAATTTTTTATCCGAAAAGTGAGTCCTAGCTTGTCTTATAGTTTCTAAGCTTCAGGGGCTCAGGTCCGCCTCTTCTGCCCATGTTAAAGCCTCATCGAATGTGTTTGGGATAGGGAGGTGTGGCTCAAAATTTCAATTTTCTCCCACGAAAAACCATTTGCTCTTCTAATTTTTGTTGCTGGTGGGGTTTCTCTTTATTGGGTTAGACTTTCGAACCTAGCCTGGAGGTAAAATCACCCAGGGTTCTTCTCAAGATTCTTTTTGAGCACATACATGTGCTCCAACTCTTCCATGGAGGGCGGAGAGTTGGTGATTTGCCCCACAGAACATACAGTCCCGCCAACGTCTTTCAGCCATTCAGATTCAGTTGGTAGGGGGCTATTCTCATCATGCTCAGGACTTGACCAAAATAAGGTTGTAGGGGTAACCTCACCCCTAGGTGGAACAGCTCCTCATTAAAGACAACTTCGTCCTCAGGAGGAGTGCTGGGGATTTCGCTAACCTCGGGGACTCAGAGGTATACATCCTTCGGAATATCGTAGAGAGCCGTATAAGCCTTTAGGTCGATTTTTATGACGGTTGAAGTGAACCAGTCCTGCTCGTATGGGGACCGGATCTCAGAAATTGGTTCCGAACTGACAACCACTTCTAAGCCTTCTCCTATGTTATCTCCCCCAACAACAGCCTCAGGTCAGGTTATAGAGCTGACAACAAAAGCCATTTCTGCCCAGGAAAACAAAGGGTAAAAAGGTCAGAGCCACTTTAGGAATCGTCAACAACTCTAAAAACTTCCCTACAAATTTCCTATGACTACCAAGGTTACTAAAGTCTGTTATTTGAAATCGAGACAACAATGAGGTCTCTGTTTTTCTACGAATGACGATAATATTGTTTTAAATATTTACCTAAAGCTACTCAATCATTATGTCTTAGTATACATTATGTTCTAATAGTTTTACTATCCTACTTGAGCATGCATTTACATATGTATATTCATAGAAGTTACAGAAAACTAATAAACAGATGTAGGTGAAGTAACTTATCGAATGTGATAGAACGAAAAGATGCTCGGTGGATAGATTGAAAGCTACGAACAGAGGGTTGCCAGACAACAGAGTGCTTGGGAATATTTTTTGTTTGCAAGTGATAAGTAAAAGAGAGAAAAAGAAATTTTCAAAGAAGAAAGGGGTATTTAGAGACGGATAGGGGAAGACCAAAAGAACCCTAACCAACATATCTAATCCAACGGATAGGGATTTATCACGTCATCCGAAGCTGAAACGTCAAAGGTCATGTCCCTTCAAATTTGAATTTGGGTGGAATCCACCACGTCAGTCAAATTTTTACAACTTGAGAATCATGGCCTTTCAGACTGATCTTCCAACGGGGGGATGCCAGGTGGCTGACAGTTACATTTCCAAGAGAGATTACTTAAATTTGACAGTAACTTTCAGGGCGTAAAATGACAGTCGAACAGTCGTTAATTAGTTTTGAATTAAAAATTGAGGGGCTTAATATTTGGGTATTTTTACCAAGGCCCAGTCTAAAAACCAAGGCCCATCATACAGGCGTAATCCCCTCCCATAAATCTCTAAATACGACGTCATTCCGAGACCTCTCCCTTCAGTACTTACAACAATAGAACCTTCTCGGGTGTTTATCTGATGCCAGTGGTCAGATTTTTTCTTCAGGTTATCCACCATCAGAATTAGTTATCTAAGACCCCGCCTTAAGGGATTCAGTCACGCATATACTGTTCATGACCTCGGAGTCTCGGAGACACCTGTGATATGGATGTCATTCACGACACTGTTATATGATGTCAACAAAATCCTGGCACATTTCCAAAAAACACGTAAGGGATTCAGAGCCTCAGAAAATGCCGATGCTCAAGTCTCGGGAGAAAGAGGTGCTCATGTTTTGGGGAATTTATGCACAAATCTTGGGGACTCTAGAGATTCTACCTCGGGGGGTATGTGCTCGGGGCCTTGAGGTCTACGTGATAGGGAACAATATTATGATATCCACACCCCGTGATTTTTGCTACAAGCTTTTTGGACACATCAACTGTACGATGACACGTGTCCACAAGGTACGAAATTCCATGATTCTAATACAACTGAATTCAGGAATAATGGGAGGTACATTTTGAACATTCAGAGAACATTCTACACTTTGGGCATTGACTCTCACACTAAACAGTAGAGAGAGAAAAGCACTCACACACACACACACGAAATATTAGCTGAAGCTTTTTTTCTCTAATTTTTGTGTTTCTTTCTTCACTCCACATACAAGTAAAAAACTCTCACTGACTTAAGTATCAGAAGATTTTTGTCGGGAAACTGGCTTTACCCCTGAGATTCTCTTTGTCTTGTAGTCGCAGAATAGGAGCTCAAGGAAAAAGATTAACTAGTGCTTGAGGTTGAAGACAATCACAATTTCTCACATCATCAAGTAGTAAAATTATAATTAATTTTGAAGTATTTATAATTATCATGACTTAACAATTAAAAATTAAAAATTAAAAATATTAAATATTAAATATTTATTAAAAAAATAGTATTATTAAACACTTGTTACAACTTTGATTTTACTTTCACAATTAGGTGAATGTCACTGCTGCCAAAATATACTTAGAATAATTGTTATACTTCTCAATTTGTTCATTAAATTTTATTCCTTTTAGAATTTTATATGACAATACACTTGACAGCACAAAATAGATGATGATTTTAACGCGAGAGCCCTATAATATGTCTAAAGACAGAAAAACAAATGAAGAAGAAGAAGGCAACAGATTTACAGATTGCCAACACTAGTCTCTCCCAAAAGAAATTCCATTAATTGTTCCATGCTATGGACATCTACTCTAATGGTCACTGCAGCATGACATAACTAGCTAGCATCCAAATTCAAAACTATTGCCAATGTTTTAATTTTTAAGAATGAGGAAACCAATTGTGTGAATGATTCATCCATCGATATGCAATGTCCCTCTTGAGAAGTGTTGATTCCCAATTTTGGCACCATTGAACCGCTGAGAAACAATAACAAATTTGTTTAATGTGGAATTAATTAATATGCACAAATAATGAAAAATAAAAAATAAATAAGATTTATGTGATTCAATCTTTTGACATAAGTTCATGGAGAGACTTCATGGGGTTTTGTTGCGATTTGTATTTGAGATTTCACATTTTTTTCTAAGACCTCTACCATTTCCTGTATTTAAGAGTTTCGCTTATAAAAATTATGAGATTAAGATTATTTATCTAATTTTTAGAGATTAAATTAATATTTTTACAAATAATATTTATACAAATACAATCTATCTCTCAATATTTATTTTTTAATAATAATTTTCTTACCACGTGTCAGAAAGAGCCAGATTTTGCGTATGAACTCTTTCGACACAATGTAAAATTACATGAAAATATTTATTCTTACAATTTAGAGAGATCTATCTCTTTATCCTAAAAATTAAGTTGAAATAAAAATCTAAAATATTTGTTACTGGTGCAACCAACACAACATATATATTTATCATTGTAAGGCTATAAAAATGGTAAAATCAAGGGAATTGGTGAGAAAATTTGATAAAATGAATACCATACAGTAAGAAAATAAATCTTTGTACTGTTTGAATTTAACACTGTATAAGGAACATAGGCATATGAGCATGTGAAATTTACATCTTCTTGGCCTTGTACAAAGCATGCATTAAACGAAAAGAAAAAGGGTTAATTAAGGCCTACTCTTCAACTATTAAATCTTCCTCATTCTTATTGCTTTTGTGCTTTCACCGAATCTATCTTGTGTTATTAACTTATTCATTTAATACTATTTGCACAATGATTGGAACCACTACATGGCTATGCCTCCATTTAAGTAACTAGCCTTTTCTCTCTCTCTTTCTTCTTCGTTTTTTCTTTCTTTTCTTTTTTTTTAATAATTTTTGCCCTTTTCTTGCCTCCTCTCTTTCAAGGAATAAAAGAAGCATCATGTGCAGCAAAATGGGGAATTAGCTGAGGATGATTTGCTCTATTTTGTCCACCTTGACCAAAAGATATGAAAGAAGGATTATAGTACTCAACAACTGCTGCATTTTTTAGACCCTCATGACCACTAATTTGTCCCTTGTACTTTGGAGGAAGAGAATTATCCTTCATGGCAGAATTGCCACATTGTCTAGGCTGTGTTTGGTAGAATACTTTTGAAACCACTAACTCTCCATCTTTCTCTTCTTCGTTGCTGCCAAGATGATATTGGTGCATTACCCAATTTGTTTTCTCTGGCTTTTTCTGCTTTCCGTAGTTGGTGTAAAGCACGAGAATTTTCTTGTAACCTTTCACCTTGCCATCAACGAATACAGGCCTGGTCTTTCCTGTTTTATGCCACCGAGTCTCACCGCCTTCCGTACCTGTATGCACCTTTCTTCTTTTTCTAGTTCCTGTTGTGTATGCTTTGGAAGGTCGATGAAAGAAGTGACGAATTAAACCAGCTTTGCTAACTCCTGTATTCGGGAAAAACATTAATAATTATTCATATACCATTTTCAAAAAGGTATGTATTTTATGTGCTTTGTAAATATATGAAACGTGAAATTCTTTACTTAAACCAAGTTCAATACTTGTTACTGCTCCTGTTTGCATCATTGACATCTGTAAGATGTTTTGCGTGACCTATCTTTTATTTTAGGGTTAGTTCAGGGTTCTTTAATATTGCTTGTGGCACATACTAGTAGAATTAGTTGGACTGTTTTCTTCGAATTTGATACTTGATGGATTTCTTCAAATGAGGAGAATGGTAATAAGTTAGGACTAAGTGGTATACGATCTTCTTGAGAAACAAGGGATAATTCTAATTAGTACGTTATACATGCAGTTCATTTTAATTCTCTTATTTCACATTTGTCCAATAGAAAATTACAGTGTGCTTGGTGTTAATTAAGAATTAAAAATGTTAAGAGAGTCTTAAATGAGATCGGATATTGACAAGAAGTATACGACCATTATATGATTGAATGGTGAGAACGATCTCGCGGATTTTTCTAAAATGCACACTATTCGCCAAGTGAAACTCCATTCCAACACTTCAGATTTCAAAAATTATACTCTTAACCAATCTAAGATTAATAGAAAACCTAGCCCGCATAGTTTCTTTCTATTTCGTTCACGAGACAGACTGTCTGCATGATCAGAATTCCAAAAAGTAAAAATACTAACGTTCTTGAATTCTCATTACCTGGCAGTCTCTCCGGGTGTGTGCAACAAATTCCATTCTCTCCCTCAAGTGTAGGGATAAACTCGTCGACGAGAGGATGAAGCTTGCGAGCATCAGCTCTTACCTTCCCTTCCAGATGCTCGAGAAGCTCTTGATCGGTCGGATCAAACTTCACCCCAGCCGGTAGTCCTGGCAAATCATGAATCCTTGCCTGAAAAAACATATATCACAATTACTATATATTATGCTGAAAAGATGATAAGAATACAACAATACTAAAGAAGTTCCATCAATGTACACACACCTGCTCATTACATTTGATCTGATGACCGCATGAAGGGCAAGATCTAATCAGACAATTTTTTGCTTTCGCTGTATTAATATTATTATTATAATTAGCTGCTGATGGTGGAGAGCTTGTTTCAATAGTTTGGACATCACTGCAGTCGTTGCACCAAGTCATGATGATTAATTCTTTGGTTTCCTCTTATTCCCATTACACAATAGATATTTCCCTTTTGTTTCCTTTCCTCCACTGCTAATCCAAAATAAACTATAAGAAGAAAGATACAGAGAGAGAGAATGACGGATAATTAAAAGGAAAAAGAAGAAAAGTACGTTGTCTCTTCTAAAGCTTTGTTCCCCTCAAGACTCAAGCCAGTTCTTGTTGAGGATATAGAAAAGAAATTAACTATATTCTTGTCCTTCTTCTTCTTCTTCTTCACTTTTTACTCCTTTTCCACGAGAAAACATTGCACTCTCTCTCACTTAGATTTTGATCCTTACTCAAGACAGATCAACCTACCTAAAAAATCAACACTGATTCTATAATTTTGAGAAATATGGTAAAAACGCAAATAAAGAAAAGAGGAAAAAAGGGGGGGTTGCTTGGATCTTACGTTTGAATAATTTGCTAATTATATATATATATATATATATATATATATATATATTGTCTGAAAACTTGTAGAAGAATAAATGTTGTGTGTTTGTCTTTTTTATTCTGTCTAAAGGCAACTTTGATTTGTTAATTAGGACTGGTTTTAAATAACTAAATTCAAAAAAAATATAAATTAGTAATAATGATTATTATCATAGATTGAGTGAAGTAAGGGAAATTTTGGTTGATTTAATAGAGCAGCTGTTTCACCATCTTGGAGAGATTAGGCGTTTCTTCTTTATCATTCTGTGTTATCTGTATTTTCTTCTTTTTTTTTAAATTTGGGGGTGGGTGTCATTTTTTATAGCTTTACTCACACTCTAGGGCGACATTGGAACTGAATATGTCTTTTGTCTCTAGCGAAATGAATTAAACAGTGATCTTGGCTTCTTCTGTCATATTGTGGTCATGTGCAAAAGGGAAGCTTGCCATGTGGCATTGTGGGTGGGAGAAAAAAGAAATCATAGTAACAAACAAATCTTAGAAACTGGCTCACTTGCTCATAATAATAAAGTCAATATATGGTGAGTATATTATATATATATGACCTAAATTATCGATTGCAAATAATCAAGATTTTTTAAGATTTTAGTAAGTATTCATTTAAAAATTGAGATATATTATTGTATGCTATAATGGATTAATTATATAAGTTAATATGATAATATTATATTATTATATTATTAACTTATATATTTACAAGAGTAAAAAAAAGATCGTTAAAATACCAAAGATTTATATAATACAATACTTAGTATAACTAATATTATTGTTTTTAATTTATAATATTATTAAAAATATAAATTTGTTTACAGACTAATTAATGTGATAGTGTTAATAATTATCACATGTCTCATATAATTTATTTTGTATAAAAGTTTTTATGTATAATAATAATATAAATTTTTATTAATTATTAATCAAATAAAAATATATGATATGTGTCAATAATATAAATTAATGTGAAAGTATAATAATAATAATAATAATAATAATAATAATATAACACCAATTTATATGAATAAATTTTGTACTTTGTATGTTTCTAAGTATTCTCAATTAAGTATAATTTTTAACAATTAAAAAAAAATATGTGTGAGCTATAATTATTTTTTATTTAAATTAATAAAATAATTAATATGTGTGAGTAGTATAGGTTGTATCCTTTGATTCCAACGTGTATCATGCCATGAGTATCAACTCAAAGGGAAATCGAATAGACACTTTCCAGTTGTGGAATGGAATTTCTTCCTTGATAATGTGTTAGTCCATGGAATTAGAATCGGAATCCATTCAAAAGCAGAAAAGTGTAACAAAAATAAATAGGATATATCATTATCACCATAAAAACTCAGTTATATAT
>JAVXUL010000001.1:4121857-4136587 GCA_035590515.1 Trichilia minutiflora | reverse complement strand
TCATAAATTATATATGATTTGTCTTTATATCTTCTATATAATAATAATAATTAATAGAAAAAAATTATATATAAATAATTTTTTAAAAAATTATTCACAAAATTTACTTTTAAATATTAACGAAAGATTATAGAATTGATAATAATTAATAATTATATATATAATTTTATAATATAATTCAAATCGCGAATCCATATCGTTTTAAACTGTATTTTACGATTTAATTTGAATTAATTTATAATATATTAATGGATTGAATTGGATTGATTTTTTTTTTTAAACAGTAATATATGGTCCATTTAAAATTTTATCTCAATTCCAACCAAATCGCAAATGTGCAGCCTATTTTCAACTACCCATCATTTAATCAAAACTCAAAGAGTCAACTTGCAATCCGCGTGTTGTCATTTAAATTAAAAAGAATTCCAATAATTAAAATATTTTATATACACTCGCTTTATAGTTATTAATTATTTATATACTTATGTTTAATAATTTATAATTATTTTATAATAATTATAGATTAAATTTTCAACACATCAATCTCAAACAAATTCCCAATCCGTTTGCATGCGAATATTTTTAAATCATGCGACCAAAAAAAGAAAAAAAAATATATATATATATAATTACTATAACCAACATTAATTTTAGTTAAAAGAATATTTAACGAAACATTGAGTTTGCGTTTTGAAAATTACAAATTATGAAGAAAAAAAAGAATAAACAATTATTCCAATCCTCAATGATTGTGTATTATTTTTTCTGAATTTTTCTTAATGGTTCCTGTCTCCGAACATGTGAGTGTTGCTCCCACCACAATTGTCGCTATTCTTATACAACACATGGGACTTTTGTTCAATGAATGCAAACATTTCAGTGGTCTCGAGTTTATGTTGGAGCATGGAGATACCACATAAACCCACAAAATATAAATAAATAAATATATAAAATTGATAATTTCTTGTATTAGCATGTGCATATTTATCCAATTTATTAAAAGAAATGAAGATTTTTAATTTATTTTATATTGTTTATTTAATTATTCATAAAAGTATGATATGTATGTGGTTCATACATGGTGATTAAAAAATAAACATATTATTATTAATTATTTAAAAATTTTATTTTGAAATATAATCATATTTCAAATATATATAAAACACTTTCTAAGTTTTCCATGCTTAATCCTTAACTCCATTTCAACCTTAAATTGTTATATTTAATAAGAAAAATCTTTCTAATCATTTGATAAAAATTTAAAACTATTTTTTTAATGGCAAAATTTATACTTGAAATGTTATCAAAGTTAGGTAATATTATGTTATGGGTATTTTTATGGGTGTAATTTAATAATAATAAATTAAATTTAAAATATATAATTTAAACGTATGTTCTAAATTCGATTATAATTAGTTACTCGTAATATAAATGAGATACATTAATAATGGTATATTCAATTAATATCTGTTCAAAAATTAATTAGAAAAGACTCGTTAATCATAATAAAAATTAAATACTTAAAAATATAAAAAAATAAATGTTATGGGTGCTTAAAGTAGAAGATGATGGATAATTATTAAGTTAGATGGAAGATTAGAAAAAAGTGTCAACAAAAAGTTATTAAAGTTTCTCGGTTACTAAAATTCAATGTATTATTCCTATTAACATTTATGCAATTAAAATAAAAAGGAGTGGGGCATGACGTTCTTTTTATAATAAATTTAAAGAAAAATTGATAGGATTTATATTTTGGAAGCTCCTAATCCACATATACATATATGAAAATAAAATCAATGGGAGAGAGTCGTGTCAATGTCACATAAAAAATAGTGTAGATTAAAAAAAAAAAGTTATATTGATATTAATAAAAATAATATTTTTATTTTTTTATTAACATAAAGTGCTTTGGCTCATCTTATAATATTTTATGAATAATTCTATACAAAAAAATCCAGGTCATAAAAATATTAATATCAAAATTAAGATCATCGATTATAAAAAATAAATGACTGAGATTTTACGAACAATAAAAGAGAGGGGTGACTGTTTTTTAGACAAATTTCGGGAGAGAATTTGAAATTCCCCCGTTTTTGAAATATTGAAGATAGAATTGCAAAGATTATTATTCTATATTTTAACTGAATTGGTCCATTATTTACAACAGTGATCAAGCAATAAAGTTTCATTGAATAAACTCAAACATAAAATAAAAGTAGGATTTGGTGATTTCAATTTTGTTTCTATTACTCTTTTGATTTGTATTTTTCATATTAATAACAAGAACAAAAATTTTAACTTAGAAATTAATCATATATAAATATATGACTTTTATATTTAAAATATATTTAAATAAAAGAATACTAAAAATATAAAAATTTTATAAATTTTTTTTTGTATAAATCAATTTGATATGATAATGTTAATTATTATATTATTTAAATATTTTATATTTATTAATTATATTAATATTGTCATATCACATTAATTTGTATTAAAAATTTTTATTTATAATATTATTTATTTAAATATCATTAAAGTTTATGAATAAAAGTACATAAAAATTAATAGCATAATTTCTTTACGACAATTAGTTTAATGAATAAATATAGTGTTTGTGCTTGTGACCAATTAACTAAATAATTTGTTGTTCAATTAATGTAATAATATCCAAAATTTAACCAAACATGCTTTCTATTAAATTTCTAAACTTAAAATCAAAATTATTATGATATGAAACATTAAATTTTCAAATAAAAATTTATGAATAATTGACAAATATTAATTAACTGTAAAATAAAAATTATTATGAATGATATTTATGTTTGAAATCAAAGAATATTTGCGAAAATAACTAAATCAATTATTAATAGCATTTGAGTTCCTAAAACAATTATATATTTTTTAAATAAGTATTTAATTTATTTACTTATATTCAATAAAATTTTAATTATTGAAAGATATTTTAATGGAATTTTTGGACTTGCGCAATAAAATTAACCGATTATATCTTCAATTGAGAAATCATAACAACTGAAGGACCCATATTCAATTACCCCACTGATATAAACGTTGATTGAACTTAGATTACGGATGCTTTTTCAATTTTCTCACCTAAATTTATCTAACACTTTGATGGAAGAGTCGAATCCTGATGGCCGGAATAGAATAAAGAACAAATGCATTATCCCATGTGACCCCAAAAGCAAAAGTAATCTTTTTTGATCTTGAAGCAACAAATTGTTGACATTTGATTTGGTTTGATTCCATTAACAACAGTTAATTGATTATTGTTGTGGAAAATTGTTATTTTGTTAATTTCAAGGTGATGTTGAATGATGATGGACAAAATTTTTCCAGATATAAATAATGGTGCACTGATCAGTTGCGATATTAAATGATAAAATACGTGGCAATGTCTTATTTCATTTAATAAACAGCAAAACAAGAGTAAATTATAATCGAGTAAACAGTGTTGCATAAACTTTTAAATAAAAACTAAGTGATAGTTAAATTTTTAAAAATATTATTTATATGCTAAAAAATTTATTATATTTTTAAATTTAATTATGATTAAAAAATATTTTTATATACCTTTTTTTTGTAAGTTATGTGAAAATAATATAAGGGAGAAAATTTTGTTAAAATTAATAAAATTATTAATAAAAAATAATAGTATCTTTATTATATTTATATAAAATTACAATTTTGACATAAAATTTTAAATTTTAAAATATTAAACAAAAAACTTTAAACATTTAACATAAAATATAAAAAATTTAACATAGAATTAAAATTTTTTTGGATATTTTATAATTTAAAAAAATTAAAAATCAAATGTATGTGTAACTGTGTATAATAACATTCATTACTGGTAAAACTTAAAAATATAAATTATATCAAATTTATTAATTTTTTAAAATAATTATTGTATCATTATAGATTCAATCTCTAACAATATCAGTATATTAAATTACGAGAATGCGTATACATATTAAAAATTTAATATAATTAAAATTATTTTTATTTAAAAGTATGTATTTTATTTAATTTTTTAATAATTTTTATTAAAAAGTTATTTTAGTTATTTTAAATTTTTATGATAATTAATATATTAGATTTATCAAATATTTTAACACATTATAATGTTGATTTAGTTACAACAATAAGAGATTATTTTAATTATTTTATATTTTTGTGATAGTTAATTTTTAATAAAATATAATAAATAATTTATTAGGATAATATTTTGTTAGTTTTTATAAAATTTAATATATAATTAAAATTCATATATATAATTAATAATTTTTTTATATACGTAAAAAATCTTAATCTACTTAATCAAGTACAAATATCAGTTAAATTAGTCTATTATCACTTATTAAAAAATAATTTAAATAAAATTTATAATTTAATCTCTTAAACCCTTAAAATTATAGAATAGAAATCGAATTTGAAATCTTTAATTTGATAGATCCAACAGCCACCACCAAACTACGATAAAGACGTCTAATAAAATTTTTAATAGTCAAAGATTCCTCCTAAAAATCTATGTGCACTATGTGACAACTTCTTTGAACTTTGAAATTTTATGTATTGTTTGTCCTTTATATTAAAATCAATTTACAAATAATTTGTTATTATAAACAATCGATTATTTATAACAATTGTAAATTCCTAAAATAGATATAGCGACGGGTATCTTTTTCAACAATCAATCAATTTCAATTTAAAATTTTTTAAATTAAAATTATTGACTATACACTATAATTTAAAAAATTATAACTACTAAATATTTAGATTTAAATATTAAAAAACTTATCATATATTTAAATATAATTATATTTTTATGTAAAAGAATATAAAAATGTAGTTGAAACTTAGAAAATGAACCGTGCTTCCAAAAGGAAATGCCACCGAGAAAGGGGAAAAGTAATCTGGCCACTTCATATGAGAAGGTTCCTATCCACGCTAAAAATTAAACAATATTTAAGAAGTATTTTAATTAAAGTTTAACATAACATATATGTTTGTTTCTGTTTCTGATTGTGTATAAAAGGTAAAAGAATAAATAGATAATAAAAAAAATTAAAATCTCCGATCCCTAGAAAATGAGTCAAAGGAAACCGTCTTTAGTGTTGTGATTTATTTGGATCGGCTTACCTAAAAAACTTAATAATGTTATGCTGGCTAAATAATTGCCTCTTGACTCGTAATACCCAAACCAACCAATTACATACATTAATTGATTTGTGGTGGGGAAATTGGAAAGTCTATTGATTGGAGCCAATCCGATTAGTCTAGAGTTCAAAAACTATTGAATCAAATCCCATTAGGCATTAGTCGTATCACAATTACTCAAAGCCAAAGCCCAAACGACGTATCTTATCTTACAACACATCTTAACCACATGTTACAAAAGCGAACATACATCTCTCTCACAGAAGAAAGTAGCGGGTTTTCAGTCAAAGTTGACGCTGCACCCTGTAGAAATTTGAAAACGAAAGTATATGTCTAAATTCTGAATCTACATTATTTTGGGCCGCAACGGATCAAGTTGGATTCGTGTATGGCACCCAATGTTCATAACAGTTTTTCGAATTTGAAGGGAAATTTCAATTAGAGCCATAACTACTCTATAGGTCCCAAGTTACCCACATAACAAAACATTCTAAGTTCCTATAAATAGACCCATCAATTCTGTGGTAGGATTCGTTAAAACAACACAGGATTTTGTCTCCACTCAGTCATTCAATCTCAGCAAACCCAAAACCTCCCAACAAATTGAAACTCCCTAATTACAGTAAATTAACTTAATTAATACCACAACACAGCAGTTACTAAAACGTTCAATGGATGCGAAAACAGACTTCTCCCACATATAAAACCTAAATAATGAAGTATTCCCTCAAGTCATTAATTAACAGTACTAAACAAGCTTAATAGAAAAGAAAACTCAGTTCATTCTTGGCCTAGAGTTTTTCAGTTGCATGATATTAAGTCGTTCCCAATTGCCAAAGCTTAGAAAGAGGATTAGGTGGATGGACATCAAGATAGAAAATCAACAATTCAGGACAGCTCTCGGGAATCAGCAGCAACCTCTTCTGGAAAAAGTCCCGAAACAACCCAAAACACCAGCACAAAAGGCAATAAGAAAGACATTCAAAGGAACAGCTCATTTGGCCAGGCTTCTTCCCACAGGTGCTGTCCTCACATTCCAAATTATGTCACCAATTTTAGCTCATCAAGGCCAGTGTCCTACCCATACAAGCAAACATCTAACTTTCTCGCGCTTGGCTCTCTGCGGAATCTCGTGTTTCCTGTTGCGTTTAACCCATAGTTTCAGAGATAAAAGAGGCAAAGTCAGATATGGATTAGCTACGTTCAAAGGGTTGTGGGTTATGGATGCACCATTGAAACTTACACCAGAGGAGGAAGCTCTGTATCAGCTAAAGTTTATTGATTTTTTTCATGCATTTGTTTCTATATTGGTGTTTGCAGCAGTTGCATTGTTTGATCATAATGTTGTAAAGTGTTTTTGTCCAACACCATCAGAGGAAACCAAAGAACTTCTCGTGTCAGTACCTGTTGGGATTGGCGTGGTTTGCAGTATATTATTTGTTGTCTTTCCCAGCAAGCACCATGGAATTGGCTGCCCTCTCTCTCGTCATTAATATTTTCTCCTCAGTCCTTCTGTTTCTTCCATCTTTGTCTCCCTCGTGACATTCATTTTAACAACAGTGTACACAGTGTTAATAATGAGAAGCTACATCTTGCAAAACTATTTCAAGCTTTGCATAGTCAGAAGAATTGTCACCCATAAATCTGACCCATGCTGAATCAATAACCTATTGATATTTTGTCAAAAATTGATGAATATATGAATTTGGCACATTTTGAAGCAAATTGTTTAAAAAATAATTAACACTGATCTCATTTTCAAAAAGAATTTTAGATGAACTAACATTGGAAATCCCATAAAAGGTAAGAAGGACAACTATGCATATCCTGTCCAATGGCTTCTCCACGGAAATTAAACATTTCTCAATATCTCAAAATTTTCATGATGAGAACCCTCCAGGGCACTTAATGACCTAAAAGGAATGTCTCATTGCCTTGTCTAAGGAGTGATTTGAGAAAAAAGAAACAAGCATAAATTCAATGCCGGTGTAAGTAATAGGATTTGTACAAGATTTTCTTTTCTTTTTCTAAAGATACCATTTCTTAACATATCTGTGAACCAAAAACGCCAGCACAAAAGACTCTCAGAAAACACTGCAGAGGAACAACAAAGTTACCAAAGTTATCCCCAATTGTGCTGTCCTCACAAGTTACTACTTCTGTCACCGATTTTCAAACATCAAGGGCAATAAGACAACATCATTAACTATTTTTCCTTAATGATATGTGTCATCATGTGTTATTTTTCATGTTTACCAGTCACTGATCATTTTTTCGGGGTTGCGAAAGGGAATATTTGATATGGAGTGGCTACATCAGGTCAGAGGTCCTGTAGGTAATTGAAGGAGTTAAACTTTGACAGGAGAGGCTGCCAAATATCAGATAAAGTTAATTGGTCTTCATGTGCATGTTTGTTTTCGTAGTTGTTTGCACTTTCCTGGATAATATATTTTCATATATGATGTATTTCCATGAAAAGTGGTATCGAAAAAGAAAAAAATAATTGATAAATAAGTCATCAGATGAATTAAATTCTTTCACCGTCTGAGAACTTTAACTATCGATTTCAAACTATTCATCCATCAAGTTTTGTAAGGACTTCATCAAGATGAAGCTTGAAAACTGAAAAGCTTTGTTGACTGAGTGATTTTTTTTGTTAAGGTTCCAGCCATGACGGAGTAAATGGATCCGCAAAATATTAAATTCATGGGCAATTTGTCAGCTCTGATGAAATAAGATATAAATCTTGAAACTAAATACATAATAATTGCGTCCGTACAGAAATTCAAAAGTTCGACCGAATCTGGTCAGCCCATTTAATTGAGACCTAGGTGCAATATTAGAGGTTAGAAATGCAATATTAGAGGTTATCAAGGTCAACACCATCCAAGATTCCAAATATTTGAATTGATGATTCATTGAAATTTGAATTGTTGTGATGTTAAATATGTTGTTCTAAAATAAAATTAGTTTTCTTAGTTAAAAAATTATTAATAATAATATTTTTTTAGCTTTTGTTTTAGAGTGAAAAACTGGAAATCTATAATACTAAACAAAAATCAAATTTATTGTAGTGAAATTGACATATAAATGTGTATCTATCAACAAGAGTTGAATTGATATTAATTTTTACTTTTAGTGAAATAACATTACATTTATTAAATTTGTCTCAACTCTCAACTATACTTATTCAACGTACATATAAATAGAGTTTTTACTTAAATTTTTATTATATACGCCTTCACAATTATGGCCGCAATTTTATTATTATTATTTTTTTAAAGAGGAACCATTAAATTGAACCAACTATTTACAATAAACTAAACAAATGCAACCGTAAAAAGCATTTAAATTGAACTTACTCACATGTGATGTGTTGTTGTGATAAAAGATTTGTTAGACAATTATTTTATATTAGTTTTGAGTTTAAATTATAAGTTAATACTATGATTTAAATAAAAAATTTTATCGATAGATTACTGGATTAGTTTTTTTGAGAATTTTATCTTATCTGTTTTTTTATAATTTTTTTTACAATGATCTCGAGTTTATTAGTGTTTGACCACTTTTATTATAATATCACTAATTATTAATTCAGGTTGTGCATCATTACACTCGTTTAAATTGAATAAATTAAAAAAAAATCATATATAAAAAAAATTTAATTGAACTCACATCCTAAATTTAAACTTTATTTATCCTTTTAAATATTTCAAGCTCTCGTGTAGGTTTAATTTCAAGCAATCAAGGATGTGTACGTAGGTTTCATTTCAAAAATAAAATCATATTGATTTTAAAAATCACATCCCCTCTATCATAAAACTGATCTTTAATTTGATTGGACGATTAAGATTTTTCTCCCCCAATCATTCTAAGTTCTCGTGTACAAGAGGAAAGCATTTTCTAAGCCTTAGCCATTTAAATAATCCCAAAATCACAGCCTTACCTTGAGTAGTGTTGTACTAAAGTGGACTAATAAATATAAAACTACAAATGAGCAAAAGGTTGGTTTGTCAAATTTTAACAACATCGACAAGCGAGCAACCTACCGAAGATCGGAGAAGAAAGAGGTCAAAATTAATTATTAATTATTCTCAATTATTGTTATTAAAATCATAATTTTAAATAATAAAATTAACGTTTTTAATATTTTTAATAAAAAAATAATTTTAATTTTAGTTAAAATTAAAAATAATAAAATAATAAAAATATTTGATTGTTTTTATTAATTTTAATTAATTTTGATTGATTTTATTAATTTATAAAAATATTTTAAATATTTTATTATTTATATATTATTAAAAATTTCGTTTGTAAATTCTGATTTTTTAAATAGAAAACGATTTTAACAACTTTGGACATAAACCTCTTGATTTTAATGGATGTCATAATATTCTTATATATATATATGTCATAATATTTTAATTTTATACAAATAAATCTATTTATAATTTTTATATCATAATTTTCCCTTAAATTTTTTATTATATACATGTACACTATAATAATACATATTATTATTGTCATTATTATTGTTTTTTTAAAATAAGATAGGATTACTTAAACATTAATTGTATTAAAAAAATTATTTACTTTTATATAAAAATTTAAATAAATACAGTAAATCATACAATAAAATACAATTATTTCATAATTTATATTGAGTAATTCTAAATAGAATATTATCACTTCTATTAAAAATTAATAAATTAAATAGATCCATAGAAAGAATCGAATTAAAATATTTAAATTATTTTATAAATTTTAATAATTTATTAATGTAAAATATTATTATTTTATATTTAAAAAGTAAAATATCAAAGATTCTCAGCTAACGGATTGAAAAATCTTACGTGATATATTTTATTTATATTTTTTATTTTTAAATAAAATTAATAATATTTTATTTTAGTTAATATTTTAAAATAATCTTATCCTATTGAGTAAATTATGTTTAAATCTCTTAAATATTATAATAATATACGTTATTTGGGTGTATTTATATAAAATTAAAAATTTATGCATAATTAAATTATTTTGAATAAATATATAGTATTTAAAAATAAAGGGGTCTCTGGGGAATATTTTAGAAGGAATGTATTTGGTCCTTTCGCAAAACATCACCATCACATCACAAGGGTATGATTATGCTTTTGAACTTATCTATATGTTATCATTGTACTTTTGAACTAACTCTCCGCTAACATGTTTGGGAGCTTTCACATTATATTCATATTCCAATCCTACTTTTGGATTTCATAACATCTCTTATCAATTTATAAATTATCTTTTTGATATTATATATATAAAATATATATTATAAAAATAATTAAATTTTTTAATATATTTAATTTTATTTATTATTAAATTAATATAATAAAAAAATAATTTATATTTTTAATTTTATCTTTTATTTTTAGGAGGTGTTATTGATAATTATAAATTATTGATTTAATAATTTAATTATTTTATTGATAATTAATAGGAACGGAGCCAACGGGCATAGCCCTTTAACCACATACAAAATATCCGTCTTTGTTTGTTTGTAGAATCATCACCATAGCCCGTACGTGGCTTTCGTTCTTTAAATTCCAAAACAGCGTAAAAAGATAGCCTTAGTAAGCTTCATCATAAAATTCACTCGATTGCTTTACCAAATATGGATTCAGTTCAAGCTCTAGCTCAAGCAACAAAACCACATGCAGTTATTGTTCCATATCCATCACAAGGCCATATTACTCCGATGATGCAGATAGCAAAACTTTTAAATTCAAGAGGATTTCATATCACCTTTGTCAACACTGAGTTCAATCACAGACGTTTTATCCGATCCAAAGGCCCTGATTGCGTTAAGGGTCTCCTTGATTTTCGATTCGAAACCATTCCGGATGGTTTGCCGCCGTCTGATTGTGATGCAACGCAGCATGTTCCCTCCTTGAGTGATTCAATAAGGAAAACTTGTTTGGCTCCATTTTTGGAGCTGTTAACTCAGTTAAATTCATCGCCGGAAGTTCCTCCGATTACTTGTATAATTTCTGATGGAGTTATGAGCTTTGCTATTAAGGCGGCGGACGTAATAGGGGTACCAGAGTTTCAATTATGGACAGCTTCAGTATGTGGATTCATGGGATACTTGCAATTCCGTGAACTTGTTGAAAGAGAAATAATTCCATTCAAAGGTTTGTTTTACTCATCATAGCTTTTATTGATAACATGTTTTCTTTAATTTCACACGGTAATAGAAGAGCGCTTGCCTGCATAAGCATGCGTGATATGTTAAAGAAATTATGTGGAAAACATGTATATAGTAGCCCGTCCATTGAAAGGAAAATTTAGGTGTAAATATCTTAAATAGAACGATTCAACAACAATAATGACGCGGATGCCTTAGCTTAGGGTTACATATAGGAGTGGGCAAATTTAAATCGATCCACTCTAAACTGATCCAAACCGCTTAATTGCATTGGTTTGGATCGGTTTGAATTTATATTGGATTGATCTCTGAATTGAAATTTTACAAACCGTTATTAACGGTTTGGGTTATGGATTGGATTAATTCCAAACCGCAAACTGTCAAATCAAACTGTTTAAATAAATATTAAATATATTTAATATTATTATATGATAATATTAATATTATATGATAAAATAATACATTAATTATTTTTTTAATATTTTATGATTAAGTAATAGGTTTATCATTTTAAAATTAAGTTAGAAATTAAATTAAGGTTTAAAATTTTATTTTTTGACTCAATCTAAATTAATAAAATATTTTAATTTAAGTTTAAAGTTCAAACTGCGAACTCAAACCGATCCAAACCGCATAATGCGATTTGGATCGATTGCTGTTTGTGATATATTATCGGATTGACTTGGATTGCATAAAATTCAAACCGTAATATTTGGATCGGTTTGAAATTTCACCTCAAACCGATCCAAACCGCAAACGCCCACTCCTACCCCCGATAATATATATCTATATATCTATATATATAATTTAGAAGACAGAAATTATTCTTCTACCAAATTCTTTTGGAAAGAGTTTCAAAGATTCTAGAGTTACAAGAGATATTAAATTGAAAAAAACCTAAAATATCTTAAATAATTCTAAGATTTATTTTCATTTTACATTATGATAGAATTAATTTTTGTGATTTTTTATTTTATTACGTTCAACGTTAATTAGATTAGTCAATATTTATATATTTCGATGCAACAATAAGATATTATTTATTATCAGTAATTTTATTGATTGATTAATGGATCATATTTTATTTATGAAATGGGTTGGATTGATATTAGTTTAGATATCATAAAAGAATTTTGTTATATCTAATACACTTATTTGATTTAATAAGTAACCTTATATTTATGTCAGAAATTCTATAATTCGAATATTTCGTATTATCTTATCTATTATTTAGACGGAATACTGTCTCTCATTTTAACTAAGAAATTGAAAAAAATATGGGAAACAGAGAAATTAATTAGTCTTTCAAAGACCATTTCTATATATATAAATATTGATAACCTATTTTTATGCAAACATTAGATAGTACTTAAACCTAATTTTATGATCAAATATATTATGTTGATGCAAAAGTTTTAGGTGTGACCGATAAATAATAATATTTATTTATTAAAATTTAATTACATTCACATTTATTTTGAAATTTAATTATTAATTATGAGAATGATATATAATTATTACCAAAAAAAAAATTTTACGATACAAGACATATTTTTATTAAATAATCCTATTAAACTATCCTACCTAAATTTTTTTCTATCCTAGCTTGTGTTCTTTTCATTAGCTCGACTGTTAGACTGAATGGAATGGAGAAATACCATGAACACATCAATTAAATCTTTTATGCATGCATGTATCTTCTTTATTCGAAGACATAAAAATCTTGAAAATATTCAAAATTTGGAGTAATTAAC
The DNA here is from genome assembly GCA_035590515.1 of Trichilia minutiflora. Taxonomy (NCBI): domain Eukaryota; kingdom Viridiplantae; phylum Streptophyta; class Magnoliopsida; order Sapindales; family Meliaceae; genus Trichilia; species Trichilia minutiflora. The sequence continues at coordinate 4,123,459 of JAVXUL010000001.1, read as the reverse complement.
AATAAGAACTTTTATATATATATATATATATATATATTTAAAAGCTAATATATTCTTAGTCAAATGATGAAAACTTGTTTTTTAGTTTTGCCTACAATTCAAACACTACCATTATTTCCATATCCAACAGGAAGTTCTTACCTTCGTGTTCCATATATAAAATGGGACAAATCAAATCAGTCTAATCAGATGTTTTATAAAGTATTTTCTTGTTTTAAAAATGTTCTCACACAAATATACATCGATATCAATATCTATAAAGATATATAGACTTCCATTTTTAAGCTTAGGGTATGTCATATATATATATTTTCAATTCAAATTTTAAAATACAAACCTATGTTTATTTTTATGTATTAAAAATTACGAATATTTATCTCTCCAGTTTTATTTATACTTGATCTTTAACAAATAATTTCGTTTCATCATCACATTATTACTTTAATTTCAAACATACCTATTTTTTCATGCACAATTAATGGTAGGAGAATGAAGGATATCCAACTGATGGGAGAATATGTACTGACTAATTCATACATTGCTCAAAATTAGGGTTTTATCCTAATTAATAATATGCATTAGTATTTGGAAATAGCCATAATTACATGCACATCCAATCGTCTGACTCTCATTCTCATCGACTTTTTAATATATATAATGTAGCTGCTACTTCTTCATTAATAAGAAGCTCACTTGCAATATGCAAGTATAGTACATTATTTTACAAATGTCCATCTATTATAAGATCATCGCCACATTATAAAACAGACAGTAAATACGTAATGATCATCTAATAAAATTCAGTAGCTTTATCGTCATCATCATCATCACCATCACCTTATTATTATTCCTTAATTAATAGATTAATTATTATTTGCATGATTGAGATAGTAAAATGCTTGCGCATTCACTAATCTCAGCTCTCTTTCTCTTCCTCATCTCCCTCTCTCCCTCAACTTCTAACCTAACTCCGAACAACTTCAATGGCCTCTGAATCTGATGAAGACCATGATCTTCTTCCTCTCTCTCTCGGTTTGCATATTTAGCCACCAAATCCAGAAGATCCTTGCACTTCCTTTTCATGCTGGTAAGCTCTGAGCTTAAGTTACCATTCTCCTTCTTCAAACGTTTATTTTCATCCATTAATGTAGTGTATTCCGATAGCGATGAAGTCGACGAAGATGATCTTTGATCTTCGTTATCGGATCCTTGTGCTACTACGGCTTGAGTTGTTGCAGCAGTTGCAGCTGTTTGTTGCTTGTTTGCCCAAGCTTTTCTTCTACGAATGTTGCATAACTGATCTCTCTCTCCTTTCCGAAACATTTCGTTGCAAAATTCCCACCTGCTCGTTGCAACTTTTCGAAATCCCTACAACCCATCAAGGATTATCCATGAATTCTTAGATAAAAATTTAATTTTAAAGGATATATATTTAATTTCTTATAAGAGACAAAAATCCAATATTAATGTCAATGCATGGAATGGTCTTCATTAATTGTTTAACGAATTTAGACATTCCTCCTATTCCAAGTCTAACCAACAAATAAATGGATAGATATACACTATTATATCATAGAAAACTTATGTTCAAACACGTTATCA
>JAVXUL010000001.1:4108817-4121757 GCA_035590515.1 Trichilia minutiflora | reverse complement strand
AGGAAGGAATTAAAGAACCCAAAACCCAAGAAAACCGAATCCAAACAACCCGGCAGATAAATTAACCCAATCCATTTAAGCAAAGGAAAAAAAAAAAGAAGAGATCAATAAGAAGGAAAACCTCAAAATCACCACACAAAGAAGCCACAACCCCCATCGTGAATGATTCCTATCTCGAGTCTCGAATTCAAAAGGGCATCATCTGACAATTCCAACAACTATTATTTCCCCCAAAAGAAAAATTTATACGTCAATTTTATTTTTTAAACAATACTACAAAATAAACGCGAAAAAAATATGAAGAAGATTAGTAGAAAGAGAGAGACTGTTCGTTCTTTGATTGTTCGTGTCTTCTTCTCTTCTTTTAAATCAAATATCACAATCGATTCTTTTATTTTTTCATTTATTTATTTTTCAACACCAACACCAATTAATATTTTTATCATTATTAATTTTACTATTGTTCACCAAATCTCACCGCACATCTCAATCAATCACGCACACCAAAAAACAATACTTGATTATAATCGATTCTTCTTTGGAGAGAGTAGAAAAATTTGGATTTTTTTTATTATTCCTTCTTTGGGGGGTCAAAGTCCCAAACCTAAGTTTCTTTCAGGAGAAGCAAACGAAGAATCGTTTTGCTTATTATTGTTCAAATTGGGGGTGGTGGAGATCTTCAAAGTTGAGTTTGGACTTGATTTCGAGGGGTAATGGAGGCTGCTTCAGAAGGAGAGAAGAAAAAGCCACCGGAAAGTGAAACGAAGAGCAAGCGCAAGATGAAGACAGCTTCTCAGCTTGAAATTCTTGAAAAAACTTATGCTGGTTAGTTTGTTTGTTCATTTCATTTTTTTAGTGTTTTTTTTTTTCATTTTTTTTTTAACTGCGAAATTGATTTTGTAACAGTCGACGCTTATCCGTTGGAAGCGGTAAGAGCAGAATTATCGTTGCAGTTAGGGTTGTCAGATCGGCAGCTACAGATGTGGTTCTGTCACCGGCGCTTGAAGGACCGTAAGGCGCCGCCTGCGAAGGGCCAGCCGAAAGATTCTCAGTCACCTGCTGGGCCAATGCTCGCTGGCGAAAAAGAATTGGCGGGAAGTGAGTTTATGAGAGGAGTGCCGGTTAAGAGGATTGGGGGTGACGTGTCTGCTACGAAGAGGTACTATGAGATGCCTTTGTTGCCGCCACTCCCGCAGCAAAGTATTGTGGAGCTGAGAGCTATTGCTTTTGTTGAGTCACAGGTGGGGGAGCCGTTGAGAGAGGATGGACCCGTTCTTGGCGTGGAATTTGATCCCTTGCCGCCTGATGCATTTGGTAGACCTATAGGTAATTTAATTTGTGTTGCATTTTGCTAAAATGTAGTTACTTGTTGCCGAGGTTTATGCTAGTGTTGTATGCTTAGTTAGAGAAAGTTATCATACGGTTATTACGCTATCTTATTTTGAGCTGAATGTAAGTTTTTGAGTTCTTTTTTCAGGATCACTAAAAGCTCTTTTAACTAGCCAAAATTGTGTGGTTACCCGTCGTATGGTGTTTGATTGGAATAGACAACAGCATTTTTTGAATTTAATGTTTCAAGGAGGCGCATTTGATAGTTGGTCCTGGGATAAGTGCATTTGGATTGGAAAAATATTTGAAGTGCTTTAGATGGAGAGAGTGCCCTTTGGCCGTTTTGCAAGTGAATGTTTACCTGATAATGCTTTCAATTAAAGCACTCCCAAAGACGTATACTAGTCTGATAGTTCGTCTTCTTTGTTTTATCCTTCATAGATGCAGTTTTAATGTTACTCTCTGACGGTGGTGTGCTGTCTTGATGATGCATATACTGTTCATAAAAAATTGAGATTATAAGGCTTGTTGCAAATGCTGATCTTTTGTGCTAAATTGTGTTTTAGACTTAAAAGGGCTTAAAATGAGAACAGATTGATTATATACGCTGCAACATTTATTGACATCCATTATTATTTCTGCCTAAATTTGGTTCTTACAGGAAACATGATGGGTGAAATTTAAGAGTGATTTGATCTTCCTGTCACAAGCCCATTGTAATTTCTGTTTAGTTTGAGTATCAAATGCATCTCTGTTGGTTATTTGTGAATTCTCCCTCTCTCTATATTTTTGGTTGAACAAGTTGGCATGCTCTATATGAATAAGTGCATATAATAGCTGTGATTTGCTTGCTTCAGTATGTTTTATTGCTGAAGGTACTCAACACTGGTTTCTCTAATAACTTCCTTGTACTACACTAGAACCAGAAGCAATGGGGCCACAAAAGCACCCTGGATGGCCTTTTGAAGCCAAACAATATGAGCGGCTTGATGCAAAACCGGTCAAGGTTAGAATGTGCTCTCTTTATACTTGGTATGATTATATAAAATTTTAGTCGCACTTAATCAGAAATTATTGTTTTTATTCTGTTTTGTGTGCATTTTTTGCATATTAGAGAGTTTCATTTACTTTTCAAAATTTTAGATAACACTTTTGTACGTATTTATTGAATGTGGTTACAATATCGGACCAATATAGATATTATATAGAACTTTTAAGTGATAACATTAAACATGAATAATAATTCAAAACATTGGGACATATAAAGACTTGAAAAAATAAAAAAATTAATGGCAGGATGTGTTCACGATTCACCCTCAGGGTCCAACGAGAACTCCTCATGAATATCAGTTTCTTCCGGAGCAACCAACTGTTAGAACTGACTCACATGACAAGGCTGCCTCATCCTACCACTATAGTTCACCTGCTGATGTTTCAAACACTAGGAATCCATCTTTGTCTACTGGACGCTCATCCATGCATGGGAGTGAACAAGCATCTTCTGGATATGGTTTCCCTGGTCAGTTGCCTAGTTTAAATCTTTTGTCTCAGAAATGCCAGCAGAGTCACCCCTTGTCATGTGTTTCGGGGGATTATGACGGTGTTTCCCGAAAGAACTCCTTTATAAATACTGCTTTGGATGCTCATTTTGGTACTCACCCAATTACAGTGGTGGACAACGCAATTTTATCATCTGATAGAAGAGTTACTCATGATGTGGATGTTTTACGGATAGAAAAGAAACGCAAGGTATTTAATGCTTTATTAACTAATGCATACTAATCAATAGTACAGTTGCATCTCATGCATGTTATTTACTACTTGCAGAGTGAGGAGGCAAGGATAGCACGTGAAGTTGAAGCACATGAGAAAAGGATTCGAAAAGAGTTGGAAAAACAAGAAATCCTAAGACGAAAGGTTATATTTGCTATTCTAACTTTTCTTCAATAAAATGCTGCAGTTGTATACTGATGATGTGGTTTTGCATGTTAAGAGAGAAGAACAACTAAGGAAAGAAATGGAGAGACAAGACCGTGAACGGCGAAAAGAAGAAGAAAGGTTGTTGAGGGAAAAGCAGCGGGAGGAGGAGAGATACCTGAGGGAACAGAGGCGTGAACTGGAGCGGAGGGAGAAATTTTTGCAAAAGGAATCTATTAGAGTACGTCTTGAAGCTTTTTACTTTAAGTTGTGTTTTTAAACTTTCACATGAGGAAAAGTAATTGTTAAATTCTCTGCGAACCTAGGTTGAGAAAATGAGGCAGAGAGAGGAACTTCGCCGAGAAAAGGAGGCAGCAAGACTTAAAGCTGCTAATGAGAGAGCCGTTGCTCGCAAATTTGCTAAAGAATCAATGGAACTAATTGAGGATGAACGCTTGGAACTCATGGAGATAGCTGCATCAAGCAAGGGACTGCCTACAATATCGTCTCTTGATTTTGAAACTTTGCAAAATCTTGATTTATTTAGAGGTATAAATTCTATGATATATAGTTTTTTCCTCTTTAGTTATTAATTTAGTATTTTGACTAGTCTGAAATGAAGAGTAGAAATCCTAGAATGCTTTAGTAATATTATCTTTGTATTTGTTGTGCATGTGGGTGTGTATTTATGTAGAAATATAACTAATTATTAAATTATGGTCCGAGGTGTTTATGCTTTATATCTTGATTAATAGGTGAAGTCCTGGAAGATTTAAATTTTCAGCAGAAATATCTTATGTGCACACACACACTCTTTAAATTTTGAATGGAGATTTGCATGTGATACCTTTGTGTTTGAATTATTTGTTATTCAAGTCATACTGTTATTGCTAATTTTGGTTCCCTTGGTTCATCTTGAAAATTGAGGCCTTTTCTTCTGGTACTTGCGTTTTGTTGTTGCATTTTCATCTTAGAAGCATCTAAGTAATTAATTCTGTTTCAGATAAGCTCTGTGTATTTCCTCCCAAATCTGTGCAATTGAAAAGGGCCTTCCCAATTCAACCATGGAATGACTCTGAGGAGAATGTGGGGAATCTTCTTATGGTGAGTAGTAGGTAGTTTTTTTTATATTCATTTTGTTGCTTTTCCTGATCAGAGATGCTAATTTATTGGAACTGGAAAGTGAGACAGGTGTTTCTAATAATTGGGATATGGTAGAGTATCTTTGGGCAATTGTTTAGAGACAATTTTCTCTTCAATTATTTTATTTGTTTTGCTATTGTTCTTTATTGTATGATAAATTATTCATGTACCAAAAATAGAGGAAATGTGATTATGTACACTGTCAGTTTTTAAAGAATTGAGAAGTCCATTGTAGTATGTCACACCATTGTCCATCTTAGAAATCATATTATTTCAACAGTTATATCTTGTTTTGGATCTGTTTATTAATCATGCCATTTCTTCTTTAACGAACTTAAGATGGTGTGATTGAGTTGTTTAATTTAATCTCTTTTATCCATAATTGTATCTTTTGTTGGCCTAAATTTTTGTTCTTACACGGTGAATTGAAGAAACATGTTGATACTCTTTCCTGTTGTCATAACTCTTATGGTCCTTTATTTATATGAAATAATTCTGTTCCTTCAAGGGGCTAATGTAATCTCCATAAAAAAGTTTTTTTATCACCATATCTATGCGTATGAGAAGCATGATAGATTGTTTGAGGCAATTTCTTGTGCTTCAAACGAAATATTTTGGTTGGACATCTTTCATCCAATGTGTATGCGTAGATGCTATGTAGGCTTTGTTTTATTTCTGGTTGCTTCAAGATTTCTAAAATGAAGTTAATGCTTTTTAGGTTTGGAGGTTTTTGATCACTTTTGCAGACATTCTTGGGCTTTGGCCTTTCACACTGGATGAGTTTGTCCAAGCTTTCCACGATTATGTAAGCTCTTTTTTCATTCTTACTTTTGGAGACCTTTGTTTTGAAGTTTGTTTGGAGCTAGACACTGTCTTGGTTTATTTCATTCGTAGTCATTCACAACTCTCCGATCTTTCAGGATCCAAGGTTGTTGGCTGAAATACATTTAGCTCTCCTAAGGTCTATAATAAAAGATATTGAGGATGCTGCAAAGATTCCCTTTACCGGGCTGGCAGCAAATCAAAATAGTGCTGCTAATCCAGGGGGTTGGCATCCGCAGATTGTTGAAGGGGTATGTTGTTGTATGGTTTTCTTGCTACTGCTTCAATTTCTTTAGTTTGGGGTAGGTTCCTTGTTCTAACTCATTTTTTCCCCTTATTTTTTAATTGTTCATGTTTTTGTGTCAGGCATATGCTTGGGGATTTGATGTATGCAGTTGGAAGCACCATTTAAACACACTAACATGGCCTGAAATATTACGGCAATTTGCTTTATCTGCTGGATTCGGGCCACAACTGAAGAAACAGAATATCGACCAACCGTACCTTCATGATGAGAACGAGGTTTCTTCCTTTTTGATTGACATCTTATTCTGACATAGAAGCTGTCTAGTTCTATTAATGAGTTTCATCAATTTTATTCATATCATTCTAGAGCATATTTTATGTAGATATTCTTATCACTTATAATTTTTCTTTGTGGTTTGTTTTACTATATCTTTATTTATGTTTCCACAAGTGCAGGGCAATGATGGTGAAGACATAATTTCTAATTTACGCAATGGATTGGCTGTTGAAAATGCAGTAGCCAAAATGCAAGAAAGGGGTTTCTCCAAACCACGCAGATCTAGGCATCGTTTGACACCAGGAACCGTTAAATTTGCAGCGTTTCATGTTCTTTCTCTTGAGGGAAGCCAGGGGCTGACGATATTAGAGGTCGCTGATAAGATTCAGGTAACCCTGGATTTGTGACTTTATACGCACTGCATTCTCTGTTGCCAGTATAACTTATTTTTCTTCCTAATTTTTTTTGATACAAGAAATCTGGATTGAGGGATCTTACAACAAGCAAGACACCAGAAGCTTCTATTGCTGCTGCTTTGTCGAGGGATACAAAACTTTTCGTGAGAACAGCTCCTTCAACGTATTGTGTACATGCTACTTATAGGAAAGACCCAGCTGATGCTGAGGCTATACTTTTGGCAGCCAGGGAGAGAGTCCGAATATTTAAAAGTGGATTTGCAGATTGCGAAGAGGTGGACGATGCTGAAAGAGATGAAGATTCTGATGATGATGCTGCCGAGGCTGATGAAATAGGTACTGAATTAAATCCAAAGGACACTCCCAATTCCGGGGAAGCAGACAATTTGAATGCAGAAACTCTCTTTGAAAACAGTATAGAAACTCCAAAAAGTGACCTTGGAAGTTCTGGTGGGGGTTTATGTTCTAAGAATTTAGGAGCTACTGATGAGGTAAAAGGAACCGATGTTTTGAATGATCAATCCATAGATACTGCTGGAACTTGCAATGTTGGAAGTACTCCTGAACAAGCTGACACAGATATTGATGAAAGCATTCCAGGTGAACCATGGGTTCAAGGATTAATGGAGGGGGAGTACTCTGATCTGAGTGTCGAGGAGCGGCTCAGTGTGCTTGTTGCTTTAATTGGTGTGGCAATTGAAGGAAGCTCAATCCGCATTGTGCTTGAGGTGTTTTTTTTCTTTGAGAAAAACCTATAAAATATTTCCGTGCTTTCATTTTGTCTTTAGTCTGAAAAGAGAGTGTTTTTCAGGAACGTTTAGAAGCTGCAAATGCTTTAAAGAAGCAAATGTGGGCGGAGGCACAGCTTGATAAACGACGAATGAGAGAAGATTACTTGTTCAAAATGCATTATGCATCATACTTGGGGAACAAAGCAGAACCTAGTCGTCCAATTTCTTCAGCTGAGGGTAGGAGAAGCCCCTTTGTTACTGCCAATGACAAAAATACTGTTACATCTGTGGACCTTAATGTCCAGCAAGGGCATTCAGTTGATCTTCACAATGACCAGAATTACAATAACAGCATGGCACCTGATGGCAACATGCAAATGCAAGATTACTCCATTGATCCAGATAATCTTGTATATCAGCAATCAGGATATGCTTCTGAGAAGTCTCGCTCACAGTTAAAATCTTGCATTGGTCACAAGGCAGAAGAAATGTATGTCTATAGATCATTGCCTCTTGGTCAGGATCGCAGGCGTAATCGATATTGGCGTTTTATCACATCTGCATCGTGGAATGATCCTGGATGTGGTAGGATCTTTGTTGAGTTACATGATGGTCATTGGAGACTCATTGATTCTGAGGAGGTAGCATTCTTCAAATGACTCATATTTACTCAACCTATATAGATGAGTCATTGAATGTCCTTTCTACATGTATCTCCTTTCTTTTTTTGTGAAACCTTCGTTTCTCTATTGCATGGGGCTTGCATAGCATCTTTCTTCCTTTACCTTTACTCTTTCTATCATAGAAAAGGCAAGAAATGTTTGCCACATGCAATGTTGCTCATACAAAACTATCATGATTTGATAGACCATCCATACTTTTTAATTATTCAATTTTGTTTATCACGGAACATTTCCTATTTAACATTTTCTAAAAGTTGTATATCTGTACTTGTTCATCCACGTGTGCTTTTTTTTTTTCAATATTCTTTTTAATATTATTCCGTTATTACCATGTGCAGGGATTTGATGCTCTGTTGGCATCTTTAGATGTACGTGGGGTTAGGGAATCCCATTTACATTCAATGTTGCAAATAATTGAGACATCATTTAAGGAAACTGTTAGGAGAAACTTGCACCGTTTTAACACCAAGTGGCGAAATCAAGAGACTGTCAAAACAGAACCAAGTGAAATGGCTCCTCACCCTGATCAATGTATGTGCACCAATAGCCCCAGTAGTACTGTGTCTGGTTCAGATTCTGATACATCAGAGACATCAACAACTTTTTCAATTGAGCTGGGAAGGAATGAAACTGAGAGAAATGATGCTTTGAAGAGATATCAAGATTACGGAAAGTGGATGTGGACAGACTGTTTCAGTTCTTCAATATTATGCACCATGAAGTGTGAGAAGACAAGGTGCAAGCAATTGCTGGGCGTATGTGATTACTGCCACGATATTTATTATTTTGAAGACAACCTCTGTCCATCTTGTCATAAGACCTTTGATACTTCTAAGAGAAACTTAAATTTTTCCGAAAATGCGGCTCAATGTGAAGGGAAGCTGAAGATGGGCCCTGTCTATACTTCCTACTTTTCAGTCTCTTCTCCTTTGAGAATCAGATTGCTCAAAGTGCTATTGGCTATGGTCGAGGCGAGTGGCTTTAGATATTTTCGCTTGAATTTTAATTTTGTCAATGTTGTTTTACCTTATTTTGTCTCGTTGGTACCCTTAAAAGAGGTCACATTGAAAACAGCTCCCTGTATTTATTTTGTGGTTTGTAGGTTTATATTCCACCAGAAGCTCTCCAACCTAGTTGGACTGACAGCTGTAGAAAATCTTGGGGCATGAAGCTTCACTTATCAGTGTCAGCTGAAGATCTTATTCAGGTTCCAAAATTTTGACTTTTCTGTTCTCAATACATTTTTTTGATGAGAATTGTGCATAAGTTTTCACCGCTTACAATAGAAAATCCTGCACTTTCCGATATAATGGTTAATGCGTTCTCTTATGTTGACCTTTCATAACTAATGCAAATTTCTGTGTTTGTTATCTCAATAAAAAAAAAAGAAGAAAAGGAAATATCTAACATAGAGAGCTATGATTTTGCAATTATTGCTTAACTTGCCAGATTGAACTCATCTCCTGTTGATGCTTCGTTTTTTGGTTCTCTTGTTGGACGTCAATACTGCAGGGATTCTGCACTGGACTCTATTTTGATAACTTCTTGAAAATAGGAAACTAACTACAAACGAAGCAAAAGTGCAAAACCAAAGAAAACTAAATAACCAAAAAAAAATGATTTGTGAATCCTATCCAAATATGATGCATGGGAATTAATTCATTAATTAAATTATAGAAAATTAATTTTTACTAACTCAAGTACACATTTAAAATATATAACTCCTTAGATACAACAAAGCATGTGAAGTGAAAGCAAAGAAACACGAGATAGTCCATCATGAGCCCAACTAACTCTAGACTGGATACTTATGATAATAGGTAGAGTTCTGATTGCTTAATTGCTGAAGTAATGGAAATTTACTGATAAGAATCTCTGAAAGAGAAGATGTGACAGGAAGCACCCGGTAATATGAATAAGAAGAAGAGATGTGAAGGTTGCTAGAAATTGGGGAAAGGGAGATGTGGAAAAACTTCACTTTCTTTGTGTTGTCAAGAACCTCCTACAACAAAAGAAGGCCCAGATATATCTAAGAGAATCCATAAAAATCCTGCTTATTGATGCTCTGTCTGCTTAAGTAGAGCTCTTGTTTGAAGATAATGTAACACCAGCTAAAAATCCAAGAACTATTCCACATTAGAGATAGGTAGGAGGGAGAACTGGGAGTTTATGATTCAGGTTTTCTTAGGGTAACTTTTGAGAAAAGAAGGGGAATTATATTGGGTCTGCAGCTAGCAGAAGCTATGTGTGGCAAGAATATGAACAGTGGTAGCCTGTTAGAATTGCAAGCAAATAATTCATAGAGTGATGTCAGTGCAGGATAGAATGATTTCATCTAGAACCATCAGCCTATTTGTGTTGGAAATTGGCTTGTATTTCATAAAGGATTCGAATTTGTAGGCACCATTATGGTAAGTAGGTGGGGTCAGTGACAGTGGACAGAGTGTAGCGTAGTCCACTATCGGCTCTGCCTTAAGGATAATGCTTTACATGGGAGTCAGTTAACTAGTTAGGGGTTGCATGGAGCGAAACCCCCCGTAGTATGATAAAGAGGCAATTTCGGAAAATTTATGTAAATAGGATTTTAATATAAATATATTGTATTTGTAATCTTATTTAAAAGATAAATAATAGAAATAGCCTCAAGCTCGTGGACGTAGGCAAATTGCAGAATCATGTAAATCTCTGGTGTCTATGTTTTTGTTTTGATTCTATTATTATTTTCTTTGAATTGCGTAACAATTTGGATGTTGCAGCAGCTACAACTTTTGGATATTTTGGCTGGTCCGGCCAGTTGTCTTAGAGATAAATGGGGTGGTGATCTTATATTATTGGAGCTTTTAGTAGTACAACTTTTAAGAAAATTGGTTGTTTGGTTGTCAATAATGTCATTCAATAAAAGTTGTGTAATTACCTTAATGGACAAGTGTTTGAGGTTAGGTTATGAGAGAAATAAAATAAGCCTTTTAAAATAAAATTACGTATTTTAGAAAATTTAGCTTTTGTGGAAAAGCTCAGAATTTTAGCTTCTCCCAGTAAGCATAGAGCATTTTAATCCTTTATAAGCTCTTATCAAGTTGCAAACAGATGACACCAAAAAAAAAAAAAAAAATTGCGAAAAAATCCTTGTGGCATTGAAAAAGTTATTTGTTTTAGAGATTATACCTAGTGGTCACTTAATCTTTGTTGATTGCAGTGTTCAATTGCCTTGGGTTTTACATTTCCTATATTGATATACTTGTTATGGATTGGTTTTTGAACCTTTTTCTCTTAGTTTGAATAAGATATGTCAACCAAAATGGTTGCCGGTTGTTGTAATCAAGATAATTTTGAAGAGTTCTCAGTTGTAATCATATGGCATAAAGGTCAAGTACTCTGTTCTTTTTATCCTTGTTTGTTTAGACTAGTTACTTTCAACTTTGTATTGTTGTGCCATTACCCAAACACATATGACTCAATTTTGACATGGGGGTTATATGGAAACATATAAAATGTATTTAGGTGACAATCATTTATGTTGCTTGACAATTCCTCCTTTTAATAGAAAAGGGTGGTAGGGAGGGATTTCAAAGACTTTGGGGATCTCACTGGCCCTAAATGATGAGTTTCCTTGAATAGATGTCATCCTAGGTGCTGTTCATTCTTGTGCTGCAATATTAATTTTAAACAATCCAAAAGATATGTTAATGCAGACTTTCTTTCTCTGCAAATCTCATGGTAAAATGTCCCAACACCAAGAATTATATCTGAAGAATATGCAGGTGAAATCTGACTTATAGTAGTTAACCTTTTCTTTCTTTTACTTTTATATTAAATTGATTTTACATCTTGGTCATGCAATTCTGTGTGAAAACATGTAATTCACTAATTCGAGCGGGGTATTCGTTTATTCCCTCTTGTTTGTTGCTTCTCTCCATAAACTGTTTTAGGTTTACTTCTGAACTTAAAAGGTCAAAACACTTTTATTCAGGTTCTGACACAGCTGGAGAATGCCATAAAGAGAGACTACTTGTCCTCAAACTTTGAAACAACTAGTGAATTGTTGGACTTCTCTTACGTGTCAACACGTACTGCTAATGATTCTTCCAGTCCAGAAATTGTTTCTGTACTACCTTGGATACCACAAACAACAGCTGCTGTAGCTTTGAGGCTTATGAATCTTGACGGGTCCATATCTTACCTACCATGTCAGAAAGTGGAGTCTCGAAAGGATAAAGCAGATTGCGACTTAATGGTGAGTAACCTTTTTCTCATGTCGTGAATTTATTCAATGAATGGGCAGTTGTTCTTTTGAATATCAGGTAAACTATTACATGCCTTGATTAATATTACTAGACATTTGCATCAAGGGTTGTTTTAGTCTACACTGAAAGTCAGATTAGGTAGTACAAGTGGTAGCCTTGGATTTCCCTGTATTAGAGATAAAATGAGGTAGAGAGGTTGTAACAAAATTTTCTCCTTGGCTAAAAGCAATTGTAAGGATTATGAAGTGTGGGCAGAGTCGCAGAGAACTTGAAAAAATTGGTTCCTTCTCTTAGGAACCGTATTTGGTAATTATTTTGTATTGGTGTAACATTGCACTGCTTATATCAGAATTAGTGATTACTGGGTCAAAAGGATTGCTGATTGATATGTTTTACTGTTGGTCTACACCTTTTGCAAGTGTTGTAAGTTTGATAAATGGTGTTATTTACTGTCTAGGTTCTATATATTCCTTCTTGTCTGTCTGGGTAATTTTTAGTGTGGAACTAATTCTGAAAGGTGTCCTTTCCCCCTTTGATGAATGTACTGGAGTTATAGATGCTCGTTCCAATTGTGGCTTTTTGATGGCTTTCACCTGTATGTTTTGAAGTGGCAAATATAAGTTGTCTTTTGGTACTTGGAAGTTTTAATCACACAATTAGAAAGGACACATATTAGTATATCTTGTGAGAGTGATTATGCATTGTATCATATGACGGTTCCTCAATATAGCATTTGTATGGTACTTAAATGTTGTATACCAAACATATTTTTCAGATTGGGGGTAACACTCATGGTGGGTTGTTGTCCCAGATTCACAAGCCACAATTAATACTTAAGGAATTGTGTTTCTGACTTGCACTTTCTGTTGAATTTCTTAGAAGCTTCCGGCTAAATATGCTGTTGTGAAGAAGAATACCAGAGATGAGGAAATGACTGAAACTCCAGACTATGTAAATGCTCTTCACAAAACAAATTGGGTTGGTGTGGGGATGGGATTTTCTGGGTCCAGCCATGGAATAGGGAATCGCAGAAGGGGCCGTGGATGTAGCGCTCATTCTGGAAGATCACAGATAAGAGTTCGCAGTTCCAGAACTGAATCTGGTAAGAGAAACGTAAGCAGCAATGTTGAGA
>JAVXUL010000001.1:4095893-4107664 GCA_035590515.1 Trichilia minutiflora | reverse complement strand
TCACTTTGTCTTTAATATGAAACAAGAGTGTTTTTCAGGAACGCTTAGAAGCTGCAAATGCTTTAAAGAAGCAAATGTTGGCAGAGGCACAGCTCGATAAGCGACGAATGAAAGAAGAGTGTGTGTCCAAAATGCATTATTCATCATCCATGAGGAACAAAGCAGAACATAATCTTCCAATTTCTTCAGCTGAGGGTAGGAGAAGCCCATTTGTTACTGTCAATGACAAATATATTGTGACACCTGTGGACCTTAATCTCCAGCAAGAGCAGTCAATTTATCCTCACAGTGACCAGAATTACAATAAGAGTATGGCACCTGAAGGCAATGTGCAAATGCAAGATTACTCCATTGCTCCAGATAATCTTGTATATCAGCAATCAGGATATGCTGCTGAGAAGTCCCGCCCACAGTTAAAATCTTGCATTGGTCACAAAGCAGAAGAAATGTATGTATATAGATCATTGCCTCTTGGTCAGGATCGCAGACGTAACCGATACTGGCGTTTTATCACATCTGCATCGTGGAATGATCCTGGATGTGGCAGGATCTTCGTTGAGTTACATGACGGTTGTTGGAGACTCATTGATTCTGAAGAGGTTGCATTCTCCAACTGACTCATATTTGTTCAGCCCATATAGATGAGTCATCGAATGTCCTCTCTATTCTCTCTCTTTGTTTTTTTTTAACCTTTGTTTCTCCACCGCATTGGGCTTGCATAGCATCGTTCTTCCTTTATCTTTACACTTTCTATCATAGAAAAGGCAAGTAATGTTTGCCACATGCAATGTTTCTTGTAAAAAAATCATGATTTGACAGGCCATCCATGCTTTTTAATTTTTACCATGACACACTTTGTATTTGGCATATTTCGAAGTTGTATATTTATACTTGATCATCCACGTATGTGCACGTGTTCTCTTTCATATATTTTTTTAATATAATTCTTTTATTACTATGTGCAGGGATTTGATGCTCTGTTGACATCTTTAGATGTCCGTGGGGTTAGGGAATCCCATTTACATTCAATGTTGCAAATAAATGAGACATCATTTAAGGAAACTGTTAGGAGAAACATGAACCAGTTTAACACCAAGAGGCAAAATCAAGAGACTGTAAAAAAAAAACTGACTGAAATGGCTGCTTACCCTGATCACTTTATGGTCACTGATAGCCCCAACAGTACTGTATGTGGTTCAGATTCTGATAAATCGGAGACATCGACAACTTTTTCAATTGAGCTTGGATGGAATGAAACAGAGAGAAATGATGCCTTTAAGAGATATCAAGATTATGAAAAGTGGATGTGGAAAGAATGTTTGAATTCTTCGTTGTTATGCGCCTTGAAGTGTGATAAGAAAAGGGGCAAACAATTGCTGGGTGTATGTGTTTACTGCCATGATATTTGTTTTTTTGAAGGCAACCTCTGTCCATCTTGCCATAAGACCTTTGGTACTTCTAAGAGAAACTTAAATTTTTCTGAAATTTCGGCTCAATGTGAAGGGAAGTTGAAGATGGGCCCTGCCTTCACTTCCTACATTTCAGTCTCTTGTCCTCTAAGAATCAAATTGCTTAAAGTCCTTTTGGCTATGGTTGAGGTGAGTGGCTTTTGATGTTTTCACTTGAATTTTAATTTTGTCACTATTATTTTACCTTCATTTTGTCTCTTCAGTACCCTTAAAAAAAGCCACATTGAATGTAGCTCACAGTGTTTATTTTGTGGCTGGTAGGTTTATATTCCATCAGAAGCGCTCCAACCTAGTTGGACTGACAGCCGTAGAAAATCTTGGGCCATGAAGGTTCACTCATCATTGTCAGCTGAAGACCTTATTCAGGTTCCAAAATTTTGGCTTTTCTGTTCTCAATACATTTTTTATTAGAATTGTCTATAAATTTTCACCTCTTTACAATAGAAAATCCTCCTCTTTCCATATACTCCTTCATATCAGAAATAATGGTTAGTGCATTCTCTTCTGTTGATTTTTCATATAGCCAATACAAATTTCTGTGTTTGTTATCTCAATAAAAAATGAAATACAGAACTATGATTTTGCAATTATTGCTTAACGTGTCAGATTGAACTCATCTCCTGTTGACGCTTTATTTTTTGGTTCTCTTGTTGGAGGTCAATACTGCAGGATTCTGCACTGGACTTTATTTTGAGTACTTCTTGAAAATGGGAAGCTAACTACAAATGAAGCAAACCAAAGATAACCAAATAAACCAAAAATGATTAGCGGATCCTATCCAAATATGATATGCAGTAATTAATTCATTAATTAAGTAATAGAAAACGAAATTTTACTACGTTGAGTACACATTTAAAATATATAATTCCTTAGATACAACGAGGTATGTGAAGTGAAAGTTAAGAAACATAAGATAGTCCATTATGAGCTCAACAAATTCTAGACTAGATAGGTATAGTTAATAGGTGGGTTTCTGATTGCTTGATTGCTGAAATAATGAAAATATATTAATAAGTCTTTGAAAGAAAAGATGCGACAGGAAGCACCCAGTCATATGAATGAGAAGAAGAGATGTGAAGGTTGCTGGAAATCGGAGAAGAGGAGATGCAAAAAACCTTCAGTTTCTTTGTGTTGTCAAGAACCTCCTGCAACAAAAAAACAAGAGGTCCCATAAATCCTGCTTATTGATGTTCTGTCTGCTTAGGTAGAGATTTGGTTTGAAGATGATGTAACACCAGCTAAAAATCCAAGAACTATGCCACATTAGAGATAGGTGGGAGAGAAAACTTGGAGTTTGTGATTCAGGTTTTCTTAGGGTAACTTTTGAGAAAAGAGGGGGGTTGTCTTGTGGCTGTGGGTAGCAGAAGTTACGTGTGGTAAGAATATGAGCAGTGATAATCTATTAGAAGTGGTAAGCAAATAGTTCATAGAGGGATGACATTGCACGCTAGAATTATTTCTTCAGGAACGACCGGCCTAATTGAATGTGGCAGCAGCTACAACTTGGATATTTTGGCTAGTCTGCCTGTTGTCTTAGATAAATGGGGTATCTTATACTATTAGAGCTTTTTTTAGTACAACTTTTAAGAAAATTGGTTGTTTGGTTGTCGATTGTAATGTAGTAGAAGTTGTGTAGTTACCTTAACGGACAAGTTTTTTGAGGTTATGTTATGAGAGAAATAAAATTATGGTATTTTAAAAAGTTTAACTTTTTTCAAAAGATCGAAAAGAGCTCACAAAAGCTTAAAATTTTAGCTTCTCCTAGTAAGCATAAAGCATTTTAATCCTTTATAAGCTCTTATCTAGTTGCAACCAGATGACAACAAAAATAGAAAGAAAAAAAATTGAAAAAAGCTTGCATAACTTAAAAGCTATTTGTAATAACGATTATACCTAATGTTCACTTAATCTTTGTTGATCGCAGTGATCAATTGCCTTGAGTTTTTCATTCCCTATATTGATATTCTTGTTATGGATTGGTTTTTGAACCTTTTTTCTCTTAGTTTGATAAGATATTTCAACCAGAATGGTTGCTGGTGGTTGTAATCGAGTTAATATTGAAGAGTTCTCAGTTGTAATCATTACTGCATTAAGGTTGAGTACTCTGTCCCTTTTATCTTTGTTTGTTTAGACTAGTCACTTTCAACATTGTTTTGTTGTGCCATTACCCAAATAGCTATGACCCACTTTTGACATGGGGGTTATATGGAAGCATAATAAATATATTTAGGTGACAATTGTTCATATTGCTTGTTTGTCCCTCATTTTAGAGAAAAGGGGGTTGGGGAGGGATTTCAAAGTCATAGTAGTGCGCCCTAAATGACGAGGTTCCTTGGCAAGGTATCATCCTAGGTGCTACACATTCCTGTGCTTTAAGTACTTGTTTGGCATAGTTTTTTTAGTGCTTCTCAACCTCTTTTTATTAAATACTGTGCCAAACAGATAAAAATGAAAAGACTTTTTACAAAAAATTCTTTTTGTATTTAAAGTATATAAAAGAACTTTTTTAAAAACTAGAAAAGAGGAGCTTTCTCTTCTCTTCTCATTAAATATGTAGATATTATTTGTTTTATTCTAAAAATATCCTTCCTAACTCCTTTCAAATGTTTTGGTTTAACTAAATCAAATACCTTTTATGATAATTTTAATAAAAATAAATAAATTATTTCAGCTGTTATGCCAAACAGTTTCAGAGAAAAATCTTATCTTAATTTTAAAATCTCTTTTTTCTTTTTTAAAAGAAGCAAAAACCAGCTTTTAAGCCCTTAAAAAACTTCCCCAAACAGGCTCTAAGAGTAATTTTAAATAATCCAAAAGATATGTTAATACATACATTCTTTTTCTGCAAATCTCATGGTAAGAGGTCCTGACTCCAATAATTATATCTGAAGAATTTGCACGTGAAATTTGGCTTATATTATTTAACCTTTTCTCTCTTTTTACTTTTAAATTAATTTTATTTATTGTTCTTACAATTCAGTGTGAAAACTGATACGAGTGGGATATTCATTTATTCACACTTGTGGTTACTTCTCTCTATAAACCATTTTAGGTTTACTTCTGAAAGAGTTAAAAAATTGAAACATCTTTTTGTTAGATTCTGACACGGCTGGAGAATGCCATAAAGAGGGACTACTTGTCCTCAAACTTTGAAACAACTAGTGAATTGTTGGACTTCCCTAACACATCAACACGTACTTCTCATGATTCTTCCAATCCAGAAATGGTTTCTGTACTACCTTGGATACCACAAACAACAGCGGCTGTAGCTTTAAGGCTTATGAATCTTGATGGGTCCATATCTTACCTACCACATCAGAAAGTGGAGTCTCAAAAGGATAAAGCAGATCGGAACTTAATAGTGAGTAATTTTTTTCTCATATTGTGAATTTATTCACCGAATGTGCAGATTTTTCTTTTGAATATTAAGTAAATTATTACATGTCTTGATTACTGATACTAGACATGCGCATCAAGGACTGTTTTAGTCTACACTGAAAGTTAGATTAGGTGTGGCAAATGGCAGTCTTGGATTTCCCTGTATTAGAGATAAAATGAGGTAGAAAGCTCGTAACAAAATTTTTTCCTTGGATAAAAGTTATTTTAAGCGTTAGGGAGGGTGGCTAGAGAACTTGAAAAAAATTGGTTATTCTCAAATTGTGTTTGGTAGTTATTTTGTATTGATGTAACATTGTAGCTCTGCTTCTGTCAGAATTAGCGATTGCTGGGTCACAAGATTGTTGATTAATATGTTTGAACGTTGGTTCAGCACTTCTTGCAAGTGTTGTAAGTTTGATAAATGGTTTTAGTTACTGTCTAGGGTCTAAATATTCCTTCTTGTCTATATGGGTAATTTTCAGTGTGGAATTAAATCTGAAAGGTCTCTTTTCCCCCTTTATTTGGGTGTTGTAGACGTTATATTTGTTTCAATTGTGACCTTTTCGTTGGCTTTCCTCTGTATGTTGTGAAGTGGTGGATATGAGATTTTTGGTGCGTGAAATTTTAATGTTGCAATTAGAAAGGACGCATATCAGTATATATATTGAGGAAGAGATTATGCTTTATATAATATGAGCTCCTCAATAGAGCATTTGTATGGCACTTAAATGTTGCGTGCCAATCATATTTTTAACATTGGGGATAACACTCATGGTGGGTTGTTGTCTTAGATTCCTAAGCTGCAATTGTGTTTCTTGCTTACTCTTTCTGTTGAATTTTTTAGAAGCTTCCAGCCAAATATGCTGTTGTGAAGAAGAATACCAGAGATGAAGAAATGGCTGAAACTCCATACCACATAAATTCTCTTCGCAAAGCATATTGGGTTGATGCGGGGATGGAATTTACTGGGTCCAGCTATGGACGAGGGAATCGTGGAAGGGGCTGTGGGCATAGTATCCGTTCTGGAAGATCTCAGAAAAGAGTTACTGGTTCCAGATCTGAATCTGGTAAGAGAAGCTCAAGCAGCAATGGTGAGAGATTAGGGCAGCTACTGGTATGGAAGGGGAAAGCTCATGGGGGAGATGGGCTTAAGCATGGTTGTCGCAGTGCTAGAAGTAGGCTGAAATCTGCAAAGAAAATGGCTGGTGAGAAATGTACTCTGAAAGAAAGCCTATTTGAGAAATCAAGAAATTTTGCAGTGGATGGGTGGAATGTAGATGAAATCAATAGATTGCATGTGGAGGGTGCTGAAAATCCTAGCAGTTCAGGAAGGTCAGGGTACGAAAACGAAGATGAAAATGATCAAGCAATTGGAGATGAATACAATGATATGATGGTGGACGAATATGCTGTTGGTTTTGATGTCAGGTCTGATGACTTGCAGGAAGGAAGCGAGGATAATGTAGATGTCAATGAAGAAGAATTGGATGATGATGAGGTAGACGATGTTGCAGAAGATGAACCTGTTGATTTAGAGGTTGAAGGTTATATAAATGAAGACTCAGCTGAAGATGGAACGAGGGATGGAAATGGAGACAGGAGGAATGGAGACCCTGACGAAGGTTCGGGTTCCTCCTTGGAATAGAGTGACTAACGAAAACAACCTAACATGAAAAAAGAAAAAAAAAAAGGGTAGTATTTTCTGAGCAAGCTGAAATTCTTTTCTTTTCTTTTCATTCCTGTAATCAGACTTTTCTTGTATCTTTCGGACCGAGGGATGGATAGATGGTTTTATGACCGTTCACCCTGTCTCCATGTATATATGTTCAAATGTTCTAGATGCATGGCAATGTTCTGGTCACCTTAGTTATCGGGTAACCAATGAAGTAAATCCTCATTTTATTGAGTAGGTATATACCAATAATGGTACGTACACTAGCACTGAAGGCACTCCATTTTAAAATACTAAAGTATATTTTAAATATTGGTTATCTGAAATAATATGAGATTTAATAATTAAATTTATAAAAATAATATATTATTATTCTAGTGTTAGATATTATGCGGTTTAAATAAAAATTAAGATAATCGTAAAAAAGAAATTGTATGATTATAATATAAAAAAGTCAATTTTTAATGAAGAAAAAAAGCATTTTTGTACAGTTAAATCTAGAGATGTCAAAAGTTCTTGTCGACTGGCTCCGTTAGGACTGCGATTGCCGCCAATAAATCTACCCCCCAAGGCACCGATTGAGGGAAGGCAATGGTGTTGGCTTGCATTTTCCAAAATCTTAAATTTTTATTACAAAATGACAACTAACTTTTTATAATTTTTTAACATTTAATATATTATTTTTAATGAACACTACTAAACACGGTCCCATCCTTAAAAATATCATTTCCAAAATATTATCTTATAATCTTTTTAAATAATTATTTTAAAAATACTACCAACGCAGACGCAATCTGATCTTCCATCTACATATTATGCTATTAACACAATTCCGCGCGTTCTTCGCCACTGTCAGCAGAAATTAACATAATGCAATTACGCAGAAATCACTCTTATTCAATAAGGGGAGCCGACTATACCAGTACTAGTTTACACTCGTTGATCACCCATCCTTGTGACTTCCATGTTACTCGGGAAAAGGATGACAACGTCTCTCTATGTATGTATCAGGACATTTCTCAGGCTCTCAGCAACCTTAAGTAACAACTATCAATTTAAACTAAATTTCTAAATCACAAATTGATGACAAAAAAAACCCACCCATGATGAACCAACTGTTTTTTCGTAAGATTGTATTTATCTTACGAATGTATGTTCACAAAAGTGTGCTCTGTAGATTGTTCTTGTCCCAGGTACAAAGAAAGTTTCTTGATTCCAGCCTTCTGTTCAGCAGTCAACCAAGAAGTTTCTTGATGCCAGTCTTCTGTTCAGAAGTCAACCTTGTTGGGAATTTGATGTTGAATTTGATTTTCAAGCTTCCTTTCTTGGATGGGTCTTTTTGAAGTGGCATCCCTTCCCCTGGGACAACCTCCTCATAGGTAGGATTAATTACTACATTGATTGGGATGGTTAAGTTCCTGCCATCCAGGGTAGTGAGATGCACTGTGTAACCTGTCAAGGCTTCTACCAGAGATATCTTTTGTGTAACAATCAAATCATTTCCATCTCGAGAGAACACAAGGTGAGGCTTCTCGTCGATAATGAAGACAAGATCTGCAGGTATAACATTTGGCTGTTCATTTCCTTTTTCAGGGAACGTGATCTTTGTACCCTTCTTCCATCCTGGCTTCACATCAATAGTAAGAATTTCTTCCACCACCATCGACTTGCTGCAACAACAATATGTTAAGCTTTTTATCAAGAGAAAAAATAGATAAGCCAGGGGTTTGGAAAAACACTACCATCAATACCATGCATTCACTTGGAGAAGATTTATACATTAAAAGCTCATAAGCTATTAGCTATATCTGGCAGAAGAATCTCAACTTCATAGACATATACAATAAACAGACAAGGAGAACCCCATATTGTAAACCATTTTAACTCAATACCAACAAAGGACACTAGAACAGATATGTCCTATCCACTACTACTGATAGTAAGAGACTCCGAGATTGAGGGAAAACAAACCTAATTCGATTGTTTGTTCCGTCAAGTGAAATTCAATCGATCTTAGATTTATAGGTGGATAGCAATCCTAAGATAATCAAATTAAGAATGCTCCGAAAGATCTGTTATTGCTAAGACCATTGCGTTCAAGAAGGAACAGAATATTCTCGACCATAAGTAACAAGACAGCTTGTTCTATCAAGTTAAATTCCATAGTTCTTAGCTTTATAGGAGGATAGCGATCCTAAGATAATCAAATTAAGAATCCTCCAAAACATCTGTTATTGCTAAGACCATTGTGTTCAACAAGGAACAGAATATTCTAGACCATAAGTAACCAAACAGCTTCCAAAAGTCCTACAAAGAAAAAGGAAAAATTATCTCAAGACTTCTAGACGATCTAGTAAAGTTAGTGTTGACAAAAGCAATACCACAATGCTAAATGTTAATCTTTATTTTTGTGCGTGCAAGCACTTTATGATGTTTTGCCACTCAGATTAATCAAGAGCCACAAATATCCTCCACAAACCATCGTCGCACGTTTCATTTAGTTAAATTGACCAATCATCAATAAAGATTGCAATCAGGATGGTCCTTACGTTTCTTAACCATATGCAATCCAAAAATAAAAACTCAACCACGAACAATAAATAAATCAATGTATAACTAACTAAACAGAGAGGAATTACTATTTACCAGCTACTTTATGTAGCATCCAACCACATAAAAGCAAACTTTAAAACTAAAAGGTTCATTATTGTAGGATTAAAATATCAACCAATAAACCATTAATAAATAACAACCATAGCAGCTAAATGCATGCTCAGTTTGATCAGAATATTAAATAGACATCCAATGATACACAAAAAATAAAAGCTAACATCCATAAGTTCACAACTATAAACAGAACCCACCAGAACTTCTACCAATCTTTTTTTTTTTTTAACTTTTACTACTCACCCGCTTATATCAGCAATCTCTCTAGAGATCTTCATCTTCTTCGTAGTCCCCTTATAAAGCTCCTCAAGGCTACAAGGCAACCTATTTTCAATTGGAGGCGCTTTTCTGGGTGCGCCACCACCCATTGACCCTCCTTCACCAAATGACCCAAATATATCATCACCAAATATCCCACTTGAGAATCTTGACCCTCTCATCCCTCCACCACCTCCCATTCCACCAAATGGGCTGGAAAACCCGAAAAACTCTGCAAAAATGTCATCTGCATTTCGGGGATTGAACCTAAATGATGTGGGCCCTTGGCCAGTGGAGAAGTAGGTTGCTCCACCTGGACCGCCAGCGTCTGGTGGTGGCATCTGACCCTTTAAGCCCTCTTCACCATACTGATCATATACTGCTCTTTTTTGTGGATCACTTAGAACCTACACGAACAAAGAATTTCAATCAGTAATCAATACAACCTGTGTTTAGATACTTGTCGTTCGAACTGCAACACACAGATTCAGTGGCATAATCAGCAATAAATAAAATTAATAAAAATTAGTTGAGGAATTTATAATGGCAAAACAATGACAAGTAACTCATCAGCAAAATTTCTTTATTAGTAAATTAAAATTTAGGAAATTGCTTTTATAACAAGATCAAAAGAACAATGAAGAATATGAATTTTGCATATATAATTATAACTTTGTTGTGCTCTATTCCTGTAAATTATTGTTTCAAAGCTTGAATTTGAGATATCCAGATGATAGATAAGACCATTTGATTATTGATTTTATCAGAAATTGGAAATTTTGGAGTAAAGATTCGACAATTAAAAAAAACAAGAAAAAAAATCCAACAATCTAATATCGCATGTAATCTGAAGCAGGAATACCTCATAGGCTTCGGAGATTTGCTTGAACTTTGCTTCAGCTTCCTTCTTATTTTTCGGATTCTTATCAGGATGCCATTTCATGGCAAGCTTCCTATATGCCTTTTTCAAATCTTCATCTTTGGCATTTCTATCAACCTGCAATATCTTGTAATAATCAACTCCCATATTTTCTTCTTTCTCCTCTCTTTCTCTTCTTCGCTTTCAAAACTTTTGCTTGTTCTACTTCTTTAAATCTTAGCTCTGAATCTTTGAATAGCTATTACCTTCTGCGCTGATTTTGCCAAAGACGGAGTTGATGGGTTATAAACATCAAGAGGCAGGTGGCGTTTGAAACATTAGAATTGGTAATAAGTGTAATTTAGATCAATTTAGAATTCTGTCGAAGTTTCCAGAAATCACAAGGTGCCGTGTCTAATATTTTCGTCACAGTCGTCTAGATGATCGGTGATCACATTTACATAGGCCTGATCAGGCAAATATTATTTATATATCTCTATATAAATAATAAAAAATTTAATTTAACTTTAAACAAATTAATAAATTTAATTATTAATTAAAAAATAATAATATTATTAAATTTTAAATAAAAATAAATAAAATAAAATGATATATATTATTATTATATTGTGTTTAATGTAGAATATGATTGGATATATATTAATTTTAATAAATAAAATAAATATTTAAATAATAATCTAAATTTAATTTTACATATATAAATAAGTTTTATTTATATTATATTTATTTTAGCCATTTATTTTATTATAATATTTTAACATTATAATTTATTAAATGTATAACAATTACTTTTAGAATTTACAGTATTTTTAAAAACGAATTTTATCAAACAATTCATTGATTCTTTCCGCAACTGAATTTTTTTTAATGAAATACTAGAAACAAAGGTTTTCTTAAAGCAATAGCAATTCCAAACCGAGCTTAATGCTATTTATTTCAAAAAAAAATTTTTAATTTTAAAATACATTCTAAATGAGATTTTATGCATTTATTAAATAATAAAAAAGTTGTAATAAATAATTTTTAAAATTATAAAAAAATTCATAATAAATATATATATATATATCAATTTACTTATTACTTATTTTGAGTTGAAAAATTGAAGATTAATAGTATTATTGAATTTTTTTATATGTTTATAACTACTTATCTTCTTAAATCGAATTTATTATTATAAATAAGTAATATATGATTATGATTCTAAATTATATTCCAACTTTCAAATATTAAATAATGCAATATCACTTTTAATTATTAAAAATTTATATCATGTTATCGATGTTAAATAATATAAAAAATTTATATATTTTTAATAATTAAAATTATATAAAATTACTCATTCGATTGTCATATAATTTGAAAAAAAAATTGATGATTTTGTTCATTAATATTCCACGATGCACATTCTCATTTTTTATAAATTAAAATTTTTTATTTTTATGTACTA
>JAVXUL010000001.1:4061018-4086384 GCA_035590515.1 Trichilia minutiflora | reverse complement strand
CTCATCACTATCTATAAGTTTATTTTTAGAACTGAGTTGGTATTTTTATTTTTGACGGATTCGACAACCGATCAACATACTAGGATATTGTCATAACCCATGTTATGGTGTTAAGCACCCAAGCTTATATAAACAACCTTGTTTCTTGCTTTCTTAGCGATGTGGGATGGTTTCTCATTACCCAGGGTGTTACATACACCCTTCCTTTTGGACACACACAAGGGCATTGTCATAGCTTAATCCACACCACAATGATATTTTTTACTTTGAGAGAAAAGGGTCCCTCACGATTTTACTTTGTTAGCAATGTGGGATGGTTTCTCATCATCCAAGGTGTTACATACCCCCTTCTTTTTGGGCACACACGAGGGCATTGTCATTACCCAATCCACACCACAATGATACTTTTCACTTTGAGAGACAGAGAACACCCTTTTTTGGGGGGCATACATAAGGCTATTGTCATAGCCCAATCCACACCACAATGATATTTTTCACTTTGAGAGAAAGAGGTCTCTCATGACTTGTCCTTAACGATTTTGCTTTTAAAAATGGATCATTCAAAGTTCGTCGTCTAAAAGACCTCATTGTAGTGTAAGGCACCCAAACTTATATAAACAACTTTTTCTCTTGCTCTTCCTAGTAATGTGGGATGGTTTTCTATCATCTAGGGTGTTACATACACCCTTATTTTCAAGTTAAACTAAATTTACACTAATATTGTCATAGTCCGATCCATACTACAATGATATTGTTCACTTTGAGGGAAAGGAGCTCAGGTGCTTGAGTTAACACCACAATAATATTATTCATTTTAAAAGAAAGAGGTCTTTCCAAGTCTATACCATAATAATATTGTCCAGACTCTTTTTACGCGGAGCCCTAAGCTAAAATTTGCTTTGATACTAATTATTATAGTATGAGTCACACCACAATGATATTATCCATTTTAAAGGAAAGAGACCCTCATAATTTTCTTTTACTTTTAAAATTAGGTCTTTTAGAGTTCATTACCTATTCAAAAGATCCTCATTATAATATAAGATACCCAAATCTATATAAACAATCTTCTCTCTTACTTTTCCTGGGATGTGAGGATGGTTTGTTATCACCTAGGGTGTTACACTCATATATTTCATCATGAATTTATGGTTTGTGACAAAATTAACTTTACTTAATGGTAAATTTAATTATATTTCTCAAAAAAAAATTATAAATATCAACTTCATGCAATGTGAGACAATTTTAATTGTCATTATCGGTCCTTCATGCCTCTTGATCATCTAATTCTTTCCTATTTTTGATGTCCTAAATTTACAAAACCCTGCGTAAAATAGAGCGGTGAAAAGAGTGTGTGTGTGTACCTGTTTACACAAAAACAATTAATTGTGAAGGGCCACCATGGTTAAGAGAACTAAGAATGACAAAAACAATTAATTGACTTTTAAAATGATACATAGTTTTATCACAGGAACAGAATCATATATTATATCATCGTTTGCCATTTGAGGAAATCTGAAGGTCAATTGTGTAACGCACGTGAATAATTTCGTTTACATTAGTACTGTACAACAGATGTACCAGAGCAGAGCTGGCAGCTGATTATACATAGAACATATATATCCATGATTCATCCAATTCTAACCCTACTCATCATTGAATTGAAATTATTCTCTCTCTTACAAGTCCGTTCTTCCTCTTTCTCTCTTGCACTTTAAAACCTCCTAAAAATTATGAAATAAAAGCTCAGGCACTTTTCAGATTTTCAAAACCGTTAAAAAAAAAAAAGATATCCACAAACATAAAATATACATATTCGGAAAAATACTTTTATGTCTAGCTAGCATGCCCAAACAAAACAAAGAGATCTCAACACAAATTGTGGTCGAGATCCATTTTCTCCACACGCCACTTACACTTAAATTTGAAAAAAAAAAATAAACAGCAAAGCCATAAACACCGATTGTCTCCCCTTTTAATCTCCGTTCGATATCACCGGAAAAAAAAGAACAAACCAAAAAAAATCCCAGTACTTCTGCTGACAATTTGATCCATAGATAGCCTGTTTTTTCATGCAATATTGTATTTATATCACGTAATTGCATCGTATTTGTGTATCATATATCTACTTGTATAGTGAGTGCAAATTTCAAGTTTTTGAATTAATGCCAGCTGTGTCACCTTTGAGGAACACAAACGAAGATGATAACCAAGGACAGATGGGGAGTTTTACCATCGACACACTAGAGTTTCCTGACTTCTCCGATACAAATCTGCTTGACAGCATCGACTTCGATGATCTTTTTGTGGGCATCAACGATGGTGATACCTTACCCGATTTGGAGATGGACCATGAAATCCTTACAGATTTCTCCGTCAGCGGTGGTGAGAAATCGGAGATCGACAATACATCGGCGTCCGTTGAAAAAGTTGATGAATTGAAAAAAGAGGAAGAAGACAAGGTATCAGCTGGTTCTGGCTCAGGTTCAGGTTTAAGTTCAAGCTTAAGTAAAGAAGAAGAAGAAGAAGTGAGCAAGAGAGTGGAACCTACAGTATTGAAACCGTCGTCGGGTAAAGATGGAGAAAAGGGAAGAAAATCATCGGCACATATGAAGAATAACAACAATCAAGGGAAGCGAAAAGTAAAGGTAATTATATTGTGCTTGTTATACTAAAGAGGTTTTAGTACTACTTGCTTTCTAAGATTTTCTCACTTAAGAGAAAATAATTACGAATATGATTCTCTCTTCTCTCTCCATTATGGAGTCATTCACAAACTTTTTTCGGCGGAAGGAGATCACGAGAGTCCTGGGATCCTTTGTTTATTGCCTGCAGCAATGGCACTTGAAGGGTCAATCAAAATTTTAAGAAAGAGAAAGAGAACAAGATCGGATGAGTGAAATTTTGAAAACAGTTTTGTTATTGATTTGTTTTTTAATGGGATGATGAAGAAGATAATTTCTTGAAATACGTTTAGGTGGATTGGACGCCAGAACTGCACAGGAGATTCGTGCAAGCAGTGGAGCAGCTGGGTGTGGATAAGGCAGTGCCTTCGAGGATTTTAGAACTCATGGGAATCGATTGTCTCACTCGCCATAATATTGCTAGCCATCTGCAAGTACATCTCAACTTCTTTTCTGGTTTCAATTGCTTTGCAGTACTTCTCCATTTTTCTACAGCATATATACGGTTCCTACCTAGCTAATTCTAGCTTTTTCTTAAATACTTTTGTTAAATTCTTCCAGGAATCGATTTTTTCTTTTGCAAAAATTTAAGAAATTCTATTTAGGGCAATGAATTAGTTTTATTCCTTTCTTTATTCATGCATGGAAACAGCGAATGCAACTCCTTTTTAAGATCGATGAGGGGAATGTGCTGTTCAAAGAATATGCATTTGAACAAGAAAATTTAGATTAGCTCTTGAATTTTTTTTTTTTTTTCTGAAGCAAATATGTTGACTTTGATGAAATGTTACTATCTAGTGGAATCAACAAAATTCAATGTCTTGAGATAATTAGAAAGAATAAATGAAACAACCAATTATTCTCTTCTTCTTTTTGATTATTTTATTTTTTTTCAACAAAATAAAAATTAATTTTACGTTTGCATCTCTAACTGGCGTGAGTACTAACTGAAGAAGCAAAATTATGGAATTTATGCAGAAATATCGATCCCATCGAAAACATTTGCTAGCTAGAGAAGCGGAGGCGGCAAGCTGGAGTCAAAGGCGGCAAATGTACAGCGCTGCAACAGGCGGCGGAGGGAAGAGAGAGATGAACCCTTGGGGTGCACCCACCATCGGTTTCCCTTCCATGACGCCCATTCGTCCTCACTTCAGACCTTTACATGTATGGGGCCATCCCACCATAGACCAATCGTTAATGCATATGTGGCCTAAACATGTAGCCCATTCACCATCACCGCCGCCACCAGCACCAGCGCCTCCTTCATGGGTTCAATCACGTCCTTTACATCCGCCACTAGACTACCCTTCATATTGGCACACTCAACGCCAACCACGGGTGAGATAGCTAGCTAGCTCCCTTGTTCTTATAAAGTAGCATATTGACCTTTCAATTAAGCTCTTTGTAATTGCTCTTTTTCAGTTTTCTTAATTAAAGCAGCATATTCCATTAATTTTGCTGTAGGTTCCAAATGGACTTACTCCAGGAACGCCTTGCTTTCCACAGCCAATGGCACCAACGGTAACTAATCAATCCTTACTTTTTTGGAAGTTTTTATTGTGTCGGTGTCTTGTGTTTTTGGAACCATCCATAAAGCTGTCTTATATATGTAATGTAGCGAAAGAGTTTTGAATGAATTGGTGAAATGTATTTATTTTCACTGCATGCAGAGATTTCCTCCACCACCGGTCCCAGGAATTCCACCCCATCACGCCATGTACAAAGTAGAACTACCTGGCATTGGCGTTCCGACTCCACAATCAGGCCCGCATCATCTCATGGACTTTCATCCGGTGAGAAGATAGCTTTCTCCTCCTTACACCTAATTTCCTTTGTACCTTTAATTATCAGCAAGAATTAAGTTAGTGTTTTTTCCTCTTCTAACAATTCATTCCTCTTAAATATCGTCGTTACATTCTAAATATTTTAAATCTTCATTAATCGCTAGTAATAACTGAAAGAGTGACTTAATTTATATCTGATGTAAAATATGTTTCATCCGAATATCATGAACTATGAAGTATTGAAGTTTTTTTTTATTTTCACATGGATGTAATTAGCGATAACAAAGTATTTATCGTATCTGTACAGTCGAAAGAAAGCATAGATGCGGCTATTGGAGATGTTCTATCAAAGCCATGTACGCCGCTTCCTCTTGGCCTGAAACCTCCGTCTGTTGATAGTGTGATGGTGGAATTACAACGACAAGGAGTCCCAAAAATACCACCGCCTTGTGCTTGAGGTAGAGCCTTTGGAACAATATCCTCTTCAGAACAAGAAGATGATTGTTCAATGCTTTTTCAACACTTGGAGAAAACAAAATTTGACGACATCTCCTGCGGTTGATGTACATTAAACATCTAATCTGCGAGTTCTAATTTCCTTCTTACTTTTTCTTCCAAAATCTGTCTCTCTTCAGTACTAAATAGTAGTACTCATGCTTCCTTGTTGAGGTATTATTTTCTAGCAAGCTTACCAGATGTGCCATAAGAACGCGAATAATTTTGTAACAATCTTATGAATATGAGATAATATAATAACCTGAGGACCTACATGATCCATCCAATGCCATGCTTTCGCATTTTTCCTCTTTCTGAGTTTTTATTATGCGAAGACTTCTCTATTTTCTTATCAATAGTTGCTAATGGATTGATTGATTTCTTTTTCAATAATTTATGCTAATAAATATTTATGCATAACTGGTTGGATTTTGCGTACTTCTTGATTAAAAGAAGCAAATAATTTGAATTAATTGAGAATTCATGCGTGTTCTTAATTTATTGCATTGATTAACATAATTACCTTCTGAAACATTTAAAGGGGCACGAAACATTTTGGATGAATCTTTTTTTCTTCTATATAAATAAGTATATATAATATTAATTCCAACACATAATTAATATTTTATGTGATATTGCATCTTAAAATTCGATAATAAAAACTGATAACAAATATATCCCCTAAAGTTTTGATAAGAAATTTGTAAAATCTACACATAAATAAACCAGTACTTACTGCCGTAATTCGATGTTCTCTTTCTCTCTATATATTCCATTTCCTGTTGTTTTAAAGATAACGTTAATCCTGAAGGCTCTACTATCCTTCCAATGTTACCCAAATAATTCACAGATTGTTTCATTAACATGTACGCATGATTTTGTTTCTATTTATAATATATGTTCTTTCCTAGAAATCTCCTATATTAAGACTTTCTTCCATAGCCATGTGTGTTTGTTATTCAATGCAAGTAATTAATAGGCTAGCTAACATATTACGAGTATTTCGGATCCTTATTTCATTATTCATTAAACAAAACATCCAAATGAATTAAACAATTGTATATTCACGTGTCAAATGTGCCAATAATCAAGCACACTCGTAGGGATGACAATGGTGCAAGATAATGGAATAAACATAAGGGAGAATTAGTTCACATGCAGTCCTACTAACCTAATTAAACACATTGCGAGAGCGTGCGCTAGCATGCAAGTACTCACGCGCGCACATATATATATATAAGATAAGTTAATAAATTTTTTTTGGGTGTGTGGCTATTGGCAACAAGACTTGGAAATCAATATGTAAATTCTTTAGAATGGTATTTTTAAACAGAATTAATTGACATTAATTATTATGAATTATATATATATATATATATATATATATATATATATATATAAACATATACACATATTTTTAAAATACAAATTCTTAGGAATATTTGAAAACTGTCTTTATAAAAAAATTATATATCGGTTTTCTAAATCCATATTTAAAAAAGTTAGGGAGGCATCCAAATTAGAGAAGCAATATATGTATATACATATTATGCTTTTCTTAAACTATCTAGTTGAAGGTTTATTGTAAGATCAAGTTTGATTGAGATTACGATTTTAATATGGCCAAATAATAAAAAAAAAATATAACTTTACTAACATCATATTATTCAGCCTTCACTTGCCAAATTCTTTTTATTTTTCACTGGGATATTAAAAAAAAAAACTACTCAAAAGACCACAAAATAACTCAACTAGGATTTTGATTGGAAACTCTTTTCATAAACATCTTTTTGTCCATTAACAATTCTTGAAAACACTAACAATGTTGTTTTCATTAATTTATACCAAAAAAAAAAAAAATCTTAAGACAATTATGGTAATCACAATATTACAAAATAGAATAGTGTTAAAAAGTTCTAGTGATTGAACTTAATTCTAATTATATGTAGCTTGAGTTGTTACTAACACAATTAAACTTAAGTCCTTGAAGTTCAATTCGACATTTAAAAATATTTATTTTATTAACATTTTAGTTTGCACTACTAATAAATGTACAATAGAAATTTTGTATTTAAATTAATATAATAAATAGCATGATAATTTTATTTTTTTATATATGTGAAAAATCATAATCTATCTAATCGGGGACAAATGTTTAGCAGTCATAATATTCAGAGGAACAATTCAAATAAAACTCACGATCTAACTCATTATACGTTTTAATAAAAAGAATCCTGATGACTCAAACTCAGGACCGATGTTAAACAACTGTCACATCAAATCTTTATCATTAGACCATTCTTAAGAGATTAAATAATATGATAATTATCGATAAATAATATTTAATTATATATAAATAATAAAATTAATCGTCTTTAAAAAATGATTCAATTAATTAGTTTGTTTTCTTTGCAATAGAAGTAAGAAGTTAAAGATTTATATATTCCTCCACACACTAATCTTAAATGATTTTTTTATCTATCTTTGAATATACGGTGAAGTGAATTTTGAGTGTATGAAACTTAAAAGTAATAAAATTAATTATTAAAAAAGTATAAATGAATTAAATAATAATAATGATAATATTATATTATATTGTTGTATTTGTTTTTGTTGTAAATATAACCCCAAATCATGTTCCATGCGCGAGGAATTGTATTGACCCATTGGAAATCCGTACGGGCTAATTGTAAAAAAAAAAAAATAGAAACGGATGTGCATTAAAAGCCTGCCGGTCGCCCGGTCCCTCAGAATCTATGTCAAGACAAAGGTGTCTGTCACGAATCTAAGGTTATCACGTATAGAACACAGATCAGCGACACGGTTTGCTGCAACTATTTGTATGTCTGATTGGGTGTAATCCGGCCCACATTAAAGGCCGTCAGTAATATAACACGATAGGGAAAAGATTTCCTGAAATTTGTAACCACAAGTATACCGTACGTGAAGGTTGAACGCTCTCCTTCTACGGTGTTTAAAAATTTTAAATTTTTATCATATTCATTACAATTAAAAAATTTGGTATTCTAAAAATAAAGTTTTTATATAATTTAAATTATATTAAATTTAATTTTAAACAGAATTTGATAAGATCAAGTATTAATTTTTATTAAGAACCTAATTTTTATTAATAATTTATTTTAAAATTTTAATAATTATTATTATAATTTTTTAAATTTTGATTAAATTATAAAAATTACTTATTAAATGATAATTTTAAAATATATATATGCATAAAAAATATATAAATATATTTTTTTTAAATACTTTTTAAAATTCTCTTTATCACTATCGAAGAAAAGATACTAAAAATCTTTTCTACTTAAGGTTAAGATAGAGAAATCTAAAATTAAAAAAATTGATATTAAGTTCTATGAATTTAACACACAATAAAAAATATGGTGCTATTTTTTATATTTATATTATTTTTATCTTGAATTAGGAATAAATATTATTCTCTCTTTTTTAATATTTCGTACTTTTTAATATATTATTTTGTTTGTAATAAAAATAAAATTTTGTTTCAATAAGGAGCTCTATAATTATTTGAAAAAATAAAAAATATTTATTTATTCTCATTCAATATAGTTTTAATTGTTTTAAGTAAGAATAATTAATTTTTATGCTATTATATAATACGTTATTAATTAAATTATATAAATATTAAAAATAATTCTACCTATTTAGGATAATAAATTAATAATTTAAATAAAATGACATAGGTTTTTTTATTATTATTAAAAAATTAATAAAAATATTTTGAAATGATTTTTATTAAATTAAAAGTAAAAATATAATAATTTTACTTTAATTTTTTTTAATCAATTTCTTATCTTTTTATTAAATATTGTGACAAAAAGAATAAATAAGAATTTTAGAAAAAAATGACTATTAATATATATTTTATTAATAAATTTACAAATAATAAAAATTATTATTTAAATGTTAATAGTATGTTTAGTATAAATAAAAAATTTTTTATTTTAAAAAAACTATAATAATAATAATCAAATATTTATATTGTATTTATCAGGAGTCCTAGAGTTTTTTTTATTATTTGAAATTAAAAAATATATTAATTATTTAGTTTTGAATTTATTTATATTTATGAAGATATTTTTATTGTTTAATTGTTAGAAGTTTAATAGATTATTATTTGAATTTAAATATTTATTTATTTTATATAGTTATTTATATTTTAAAGTTATTTTGATCGTTTTAAATTTGTTGAATTAAAATGTAATATTTTTAAATTTTATTTAAAAATTAGAGATTAAATTATAAAAATTATAAATTTTAATTTTAAAATTTTAATTATAAAATAACTATTCTATTTAAATAAGATATCGATTTAGTTTAAATAAAAAATTAATTTTTGATCTCTTATTTAAATAGGATTGAATTTGAATAAAAAAAATTGGGTATCAATTCATATCCAATTTTAATATAATTGGGTATCAATTTAATTAAAAAATATCAAAATCCGATTCAATCCACCTCTGCTCCCTTGGGCATGGAAGTAGGGTAAAATCCAACGTTCAAGGGCGTAAAAAAGGACGTGATTGACCACTTCATTTAATCATTTTCTACACATTTTACCTAGACAGGGCTACTCCGTCGCCTAAAATACACACATGATCATGGAGCATGATACAGTACAGTTATATATATGTACAATATATTTTTACATTTTTTTACCTCTACTATTATGATTATTAATTTTTAAGAATATGATAAAAAATTAAAATATTTTTTAAAAAATCGGTGTGATTTTGAATATATTAAATGAAATTAAGTTTTGGTTTAAAATATTCTGAAATAAAATGCTTGATTTATATTATTTAAGAATAAGTTAATATAGAGAACCACCTCATAGTCTTGTGACTCATATTGTTCTTCAATTTGTGAGAGGGTTCATGCCTCTCAAGTGTTGTGGAATTACATTTCTTTATAATTTGAAAACATACCTATTGTTGATATAGATTTTTAGTCTAAATTATAACAAAAGTAAACCCCTTCATTGTTGAAGCAAAATTTTGAATTAGACTCTGTTCCCTGTAGGTATTGCTCAAATATGTTGAAGAATTAAAAAGAATGAGCAAGCAAAGTACTCGTAAATAATTAAATATAATCTCCCTATTTTTTCTAAATAAACGGTGATGATTAAGTATAACATAAAGGTGATGCCCGCATTGTTTATAAATGTGGGAGAAGTGGATGTATTCAGTACGTTTGCAAAGCTTTTATAATTTTGGGCCTTTATGATCAAGTGTTGCTTTCAAATATTTGGGCCTCCCAAGAAAAAGTGAGGCAAAATCTTCTCCCAGAATAAAAGCGCAGAAACCACCGACCCAAACATTTTGTAGCAATTAATAGATGGAAAGGGCAGGCCCACACTCATCATCATTTTCCCTATACTTTTGTGAGCTGACTTCAATCTGAAGTAAACATTTTCACCACCCAAAACAAAATTCAGATCAATTAATTATTCATCCAATCGTCACGCAGACAGGACCCAAAATTCCTTCAAGTTTACTTAAAGAAAGAAATCGACGATTGCAGAATCAAGCATGCTCTTTAATTACTCATTATATTCATATATATACATATACTACTCGTGAAACAACACTATTTTCCCTTTAGCATGGGCACAGTAGAACTAGAACCTAAGGCTCTATGATGTCCATTCCATTGATTCACTTTTAAAAGCATCTATACATTGTTTGAGGATATGAAATTTTGGACATGTTAGAAATGAAGGTGTTGTTTAATCTCTGACTGTAAATACAAAATGCTTGAATGGTTGATTAGTAATTATCAACTCTAAGATAAAATTAAGTATACCATTATAAATTTATAAGTACAACAACATGCTGTAGAATGAAGATTTTGTCGGCTCTGGATCTTACAGTTTCTTAACCTGATAGATTCACTCAAGTAATTACTTTTGCAAATGGAAAGAATCGAAAGCTCATTGCTACCATGGTCCAAGAAACAAAACGATAACATGTGGGTTGTCTTAGTTGTTTAGGGACGTCGGAATTATCATAAATGAAGCACAAACTACACTATGCTAGGCAGATAAGATTTGGGTGGCATGTCATTTCATCTTAAATGCACACCGCAGAGAATTTTGTGGCAAATTTTAGGTATCGACGCAGATTCGATGTGTTGCACCACATCTCCTGTAGACAAACATGGCGATTTTGAGTAAAATTCTATATTGCTTCAAGGAAAATCAAAAATAGGATTCTGTATAAAGCCGCAATTAACTGGTATTAAAGATCATTTGATATTGCTGAAGGCAGCAAAGGGACAAAGCAAAGCAATAATATGGTGTGGCCTCTGACCCTTCTTTAATTTTAACCCTTTTTCTTTGTTAGATGCTTAACTAACTCAACTGCTATGGAGCCCCATTTTAACTCCACATTGCCCCTTTCAAAAGCAAAAGAGATGTCTGTGATCCCTGTTTTAGTAGTTATGAATTAAAGAAAATGACAACACTTTTTGACTGAAGGTTGTTTTTCCACTTGAGGAGTTTTATTAGGCACCCTACTAGTTAGACATTGTCATGGAAAGCACATGCAGAATGCAACACAGTCATTATTTTCCACCCCACAACCTTCCTTTCCTTAATCTGCGGCATAATTGCACACACACATAGTGCAAGAGATAAATCTCTATATAACAACAGCTTGGGGCAAAAAGATTTCAGGACCAATACACACCATTTTCTGCTTGGTTGATTGATTTTTCTTAATGGCTTTCTTGGTTAAAACTTGCCTTTTCTTCTTCCTCCTTGTGCTCATCTCTTCTCTCCAAATTCAAGCTAGGGAGAGCAAGTTCTTCAACAAGTTCACACACATTAGTGTCAAGAGTAAGGTCATTCCCGAGTCCCAAATTTCTCAGACGCCTACATCTGCTCCAGCACTAGCGCCAACCCCAGCTGACGCAGTACCAACAATAGCAGCAGAGCCAGTAACTGCACCAGCAGAGGCACCAGCGTCGTTTTATGCTGAGAGAGAGAATGGCTACGGTCTTTATGGTCACGGGTATGGTCAATTCCCACCTACAAAGGAGATAGTTCCAAGCACAACGAATGAAAACGATCTGTTCAATGAAGAACTGACTGGTGAAAACTACGAGACTGGCTATCAAAACAGCAACTACAAGAACAATGTGTACAACAACAATTACAATACCAATGGCCATGTAACAGAAAAGCAAGGGATGAGTGACACAAGATTTACGCAGCACTATCAAAATAGCAACTACAACAACGAGTACAACACTGACACCAACTACAAGAAGCAATACACCACCTACAACAACGAAAATAAGTACACAAATGGCAACAACTACAACGGCAATGAGTATACCAATGGCAACCAGTACACCAATGGCAACAACAATATCTATGCTAGCAATTACAATAGCAATGGCTACTCCAACAACTATAATACTGGTAGCTATGATTATGAGAGAAAAGGGATGAGTGACACGAGATTTTTGGAGAATGGGAAGTATTACTATGATGTTGAGAATGAGAATAATTATTTTCCTAATGAGTTTGCATCACAGAGGGAAATTGCTACTAATGGAGGTTACTACGGAAACGCTCAGAATGAAAATGAGTTCAACACCATGGAAGAATTTGAAAACGAGAAATATGAGCCTTGAATAGTAGTCAATAGTCATCAGTCATGATTGTAAAAGGAAAAAAAGAATGACGGTGGAAAAGAATTGGGATCCTACAACAAACAAAATTAAATAATGTAAATTCTTTTTAAATTTTATTTTACAGTTTCATTTGTATTTGCACGTCTTTTTATGCTCTGCAAATCAAAAAAGAACTGCGGTTCTATACTTGGCTCAAATCTCCCTTGTTTCCTATCATTTGAATGCACCCATATTTACAGCAATTTTGAGAGCCATGTCATGGAGATCTTAAAAACAGATCCTTCTATATTATAAAGTGATATCAATAGCTCCGTTGGTCAAGTAAAACAATGTTAAACAATCAGTATTCTTGCTCCCCTTAATTTTTCTTTGACAGTTTTGTAGACATGACATTAGTAACAATGAATCCAACGACCAACCCACAGAAAGTTTAATGGAGTAATGAGGTTAATTATGGGATTTCATGCTGAGTCCCAAAGTGATTGTTTGATACGCTTCCCGATCAACTGAATGAACATGTTTATACAACTTTTCAAGCATAAAAAATTTTATTAAAAACTTCTGTTGAGTACTTGAATGCTTCAACTAACCTTAAGGAGCTAATGCTCCAACTAACCAACCCTAAGGTGCTAATGCTAACCAACAATGGAGTGAACAACGAAATGCAATTGGGAGTCAAAAAATAATTTATTTATTCTACATATTAATTATAAATATATTTATATATTAATTAATTTGATTTAGTTAATTAATGAATGAAATTTATTTTAACTTATCATATATATATATTATTAATCATTGCAATAAATGATCATTGATTTAGTGGGTTAACGGATTGAATGCTAACAAAATCAAACAATAAGATTATACAATTAGTTAGCCACTGTGATCACCAGAAATTAATCATCATGTTCATCATCAAATCTCATACCTTATCAAGAAAAATTAATCAAAATGTTAAAATTTAAGTAGATTGAAACAAGGGAAAAGAAGTATATTATCTGTAAAACAAATATTTTTATTTCTTTCAATAATTGAAAATTACAAGGTTGTATTAATTAATTAATTAATTAGAAATGAAAATTTTACATAGGAACAAGTTGTCACCTAAAAAATTATAAAGAAGCCACTGCCAGAGAGTGGAAGGGGCGAATAGGTAATCATTAACTAACATATAGATTTTAATTAAGTCAAGATACCCCAAACAAAAATTTTCAAACAAAAGAATGTTTGTTGATGCAATACTAATGGGTTCACATGATCATCATCATCATCATCATCATTCATCTAAAGCTATCAGTTTTGCTGATTAATTTAGATTTTTTTAAATAATTAAATGTTAATGTAAATCAAATTCATATATAATATAAAACAACATTTAAATTTTTATTTTTTATATTATTAAAAATAAATTTACCAATTAAATAAATCAACATTCACCGTTGTTGGATTTGGAGTATTTGAAAGTACATTAAACATCAGTTGACAATTTATTAATTGAAGGAATATTTATTTTTAAAAAATATAAATAAAATATATTTTTGTCCCAAATAAATATATTGAGTTACTTTCTCTCTACTATTTCATGTTTCAACAAAACCAAACGATTCTATTGTTTTTTCCATCCTTTTTTATTTTCTTTTGGTTCTTCAAACCAAACATACCCTTTAAATGTAATTATCTAGCATGAACAATTTAAAAATTGAATCTCCAACCTCAAGCATGAACAATTTTAGAACCCAACAAATTTTTGTTTCTAATTTCTTGTCATTTTTTATTTTTATTTTTTTGAAACTATTTTTTAGAAAGTTTCCCTCTTTCTTTTGATTAAGCTAAATCCTCAATGTTAGTTTTTTATTGCGCATCCTTTCTCACTAATTCAATTAATTTTGAATGTCCAGATTTTTATTAGAGACCTAAAATTATACAAAGTACTAGTAAAAACAAAAATAAACATAATACAGAATTATTCAGCAGTCCAATTTTTTAAATGGGCCCTGAGCCCATAAGATTTTGGGTTTTCTTGATGGAGGGTTTAACATCCCTGGGCTTTAAAAAACCACCTCCATATTCTTAAGGCTAAAACATTTTCCGAAGCAGCTGTGTAACCTGGGAGGCGGAGACACAGAACTAGAACTTGCTTGTGCTCGGGGAAATCGAAATCAACTTTAGTTGTTTAAACTTTATCTTCATCGACCGTCAACACACCTACAGTTCTATCGAATTCTGATATTCAACAGTCCTATCCTCGCTTCCAAACACTATTAATAACCAATCTATTTTTTTTTTCATTTCTAATTGTTGTTCCATTCTAGGGTTTACTTTCGTCTATAGTGAGCATGGCTCCGGATCCAAACAACGCCAGTGGCAGCGGAACCAGAGACGAGACGTCGGTCAAGGTTCCGGCCAAGGATCCCAAAAAGAAGGATGATAAGAAGGACGAGGATTTGGTTAGTTTTTCGCGTTTACTAATTTTCTGGTTATTGATAAAATAGAAGAATGTTCGTCGTGTAATGTTAATGTTAAGCGTGGTTGCTGAGAAGACGGAAAGCATAAGGAAAAGCGAATTGTGTACTTTTTATGTATATTGATGTTCTATGTTGATTACAGGCTTGTTTTAATTGAGTCAATTAGTTGTAGATTACAAATAGGAGAGATATTTTGTATATTTAATTATGAATCCCGTTATTTTGGTTGTTAAGTACAATGGGAAGTGAAATTTATTTATATCACACGAATGGACGCTGAAAAATGCGCATTTCTTATGTTGTTTTAGTGTTGTGATTATACAAAACTCACCTTTATGTATTGGAGGTGAAATGTTTTGTTAATTATATTGATAAATTGTTCATGCAGTCGGAGGAGGATTTAGCATTGAAGCAGCAATTGGAGTTGTATGTGGAAAGGGTTCAGGATCCTGATCCAGGATTGCAGAAAGTTGCTCTTGAGAGTATGAGGTAGTTTCTGAGTTCATGAGTTTTAGTGGTCTAACATGCAAAGCATGGATTTCCGAGCTTAATATATATGTTATTGAGTGGGGAATTTTCTTGAAGTTTATTGTTCTTTTTTCACTGAGCGGCTTCAGGTTGAAATTGTGTTGCAATGTTTCTGAAGCTAGTATCAATATTATAGTGTGACTTGACACAGCATAAACATTTTTTATAGGCAGGAAATTCGAACCTCGACAAGTTCCATGACTTCTGTTCCAAAGCCGTTAAAGTTTCTTCGACCTCATTATGGTACTCTAAAAGCATATTATGAAACAATGGCTGATTCAGATCTGAAGGTATGATCTATCCGAATGAATTGACTGTTCTTGTTTATTGTTCTATCTGTTATAATTTAGGCTACTTGTTTTATCCTCAATGCAGAAATACCTGGCGGATATACTTTCGGTTTTGGCCCTGACCATGTCAGCTGAGGGCGAACGGGTATGGTTCATTAGTTTGAAATTTTAAGTTATATTTTATCTTCTGTTTTAATTGGTTAATTGTGCATGGGGCGTGCATACAAGTTTCATCTTCACTATGATCTTTCAGTTTAGTGGTAGTAAATTAGGTCTTTATATGTTGTATAGCTCTTCATGCATATCATTGGAGTAGGATGTGTACTTGGTATGTGATTGCGTATTTTTTTTTTATTTTTTTATTTTTGCTTGTGAGTATTTCCTCTTCATGATGGATAAAATAGTATATGTGGCTCATTTGATAACCTTTTCAGGAGAGCTTGAAGTACAGACTGTTGGGTTCTGAAGGT
Organism: Trichilia minutiflora; assembly: GCA_035590515.1. Lineage (NCBI taxonomy): Eukaryota > Viridiplantae > Streptophyta > Magnoliopsida > Sapindales > Meliaceae > Trichilia > Trichilia minutiflora. Next base: position 4,069,985 of record JAVXUL010000001.1, on the reverse strand, counting down.
GATATTGGTTCATGGGGTCATGAATACGTCAGGTGAATTCTCATCTGATTTGAGATGTATTCAGTGTGGCATGTCATACCATTGTAGTATGTTGGTGTCAGTGCTTCATTAGTTATGTATGGTGAAACTTTAATAATGTTTATAATTTGATTCAGATTCTGAATGATGGTTGTCTTGAGTAGGGTGTTCGTTAGTAGAATATTGTTCTATAATGAAGATAAGTAGTTTTACTTAGTGGTGATTTTAATTTTTTTTAATCACAGCTAGGATATTCAGGTGTGAGAAGGCCCAGTTGCATGAATGATAGGAATATATTTTGTGGATAGTAGGATTTCATGTACATTCATTTCTGACACATGTAGTATTGTATTATCTTTTGCAATTATGGTTTCTTCCATAGAAAGCATAGCATTATCTTTTTCATGACCTGTTTCTTTCACCCATAGAGGCACGTGTATTGTAGCTGACAAGCTATGTGATACAAGATGTTTTTGGACATTGTCCGACAACATACTGTCTTCTTGTTGTGATTAGATGATCTATAAGCGAGACATATGCCTTTTTACCTCAAAGGGATGATTAAGTTGTCTGATTGTTGCAAAGATTTGTACATGCATTCTTTCTTATTGTTTGATTGCTTTGCTGCTTTACTTAATGTTATGGTTTACGTTTTTTTGTTCTTGAATTGTCTGGTTTTGGACTTGTTCTGTAGCCTTTGTTAATCATTTTAAGGGGCAATTCTTTTGCCATTCTGGTGTAACTTACATTTCTTTTTTGTGATTCTTAGCAGTATTTATTGGTGGATTGGTCTTTTGTTAGTAGATACAAAGCACTATGTAGAATATGCATATGAATCATTTTTTGCTCACTGTTGTTCTATTTGTTTGAATTAGGAACTTGGCTGGGGAAATTGCACAAGAGTATGGAAAACGACAGGTTACAACTCTAGTTCTTTCTTGTTATATATTATTTAGTGTTTTAAGGATGCAATTCAAGGATCTGAAATTCTTTGTTTCAGGTTCTTTAACTTCTGAAATGGTATTATATTATCTGATCATGTTTTCTTGACTTTATGACATCTCATACTATCAAAGTTATTATTTTTTAATGTTCTATCAATCATATAGATGAGTTCTCCTTTTGTTTTTAAATATTTCTTATAGGCAGGTGTGCCTGCTATCTTTATAATAGATTATTCAATCTAGAATTTTGTTTCGCATGATTCTTCCATTTAGATTATGTTAACGTCTTATTAAATTAAATTCTGAATTCTATTTTCCTTTTTTTGTCTTTTGCTTCATGTACTAGCAGAGTGATGAGGGCCCGATTGATGATTTAATGGAACTTGTACAAGAAATTGTTGCCTTTCACATGAAGGTATGTTCTAATTCAATATTTTGGTTGGTTCCCTTGGTGCAACATTGATAAAGCTGAAATATATATTTTTCCCCAAAAAACAAGTTGCAAAATGTAAAATCAACCTACAATGTAGGTATAAGTGATATCTATTATGGATAATTTTTTCTGATTTTCTTGTATTCCGCTGCAGCACAATGCCGAACCCGAAGCTGTTGATCTATTGATGGAGGTACCTATATATCTATATAAATTCCCTGTTTTGAGTACTTTATTTAACTATTTATGAGATGAATTCAGAATATGTTGTGTTTTACTAACACTAGGTTGAAGACCTTGATCTGTTGATTGAGCATGTGGATGCTACAAATTTCAAGAGGACTTGTCTATATCTCACCAGTGCAGCAAAGTAAGGTTTTGGGTGTATAAATTCTAACCATATGATCACCTGTAACAGTCATAAAAATTAATTTCAGAAAGTTGTCTAAAGTGCTTCTCTTTTCAAGGATTTAGTTCTATTCTTATTTTTTTAATTTTTGCTATGAATATTCTATATTTTCTACGTGATCGTCCTCACAGGAGATCTTGAACATGTAAAATTCTGATCCAATCTAATTTTAACAAGATTTCACAAGTATCACTTGTTCATGATACATGGATAGCTAGTCTCGTGTTTATGTTATTGTTTTTTCTGCTCTTCTTTCTTTCTCTTGCTTGCAAACCTCTTTGATGTCAGCATTTCATGTTGCAATGTATTGCAGATACTTACCCGGACCAGATGACATGCTAGTTCTTGATATTGCATATATGATCTATCTCAAATTTGAGGAATTTCCAAATGCGCTTCAAATTGCACTGTTCCTTGATAACCTGCAGGTTTATGCTTCATGAACTTGGAAAATCTTATATTTCTGAAATCATTTTGAGAAATCCTTTTGCCTTAGATTTAGTGATCGATATTTCTGCATTTATATCCATATGACAGATTAGATTAGATCTATGGCCTTCATAATTTTCTTTTCATTTTGTCTATCTTTGCAGTATGTGAAGCAGATCTTTACATCTTGCGATGATCTGTTGCGGAAGAAGCAATTTTGTTACATCCTTGCTAGACATGTATGTCTTATAATCTTGCACACACCCACAAACAGATTCCCCTTGTTCAATGGTAGGATCTTGTTGTTTGGTTTTACTTTGGGTTTTGAAATAGATTGATGAGTTGGAAACGACATTTAACTGTACCTTGAGGTAGTGATACATGAGCTTTGGTCTGAATTCCTATATAGGAAACCAAAGACCAAAATTGAGTGGATTTTATTTCAAATTATGGTATTTGATCCAGGAGGAAGATGTGAGCAGAGAGCATTGTGCGGATTTTATTTTGGAATTTAAGTATTTTATTTTATTTGTCATTTTTGGGATTTAAGGACAATATTGTAGTTTAGTTAAACTTTAGTTTTTATTATAAATAGAATGTTAAAACCCTAGAAGAGCATAGTTTTGACTTCTTCAATATAATTTTCTCTCAAAATTAGAGATTTAGCTTTTTTCTTGGTGAATTTGAAGAACTGTTTGAGATTAATTTGTGAGATTAATCTTATTTATTACCTTTTTGTCGCGTCAGGTTGGTATCAGATAGGGGTGGGCACATGCAGTTTGGATCTGTTTGAGATAAAATTTCAAATCGATCCGCATATTGTGATCTGAAAATTAATCAATCTAATCCAGTTTGTTAAAATATTACAAACCAATTCAATCCAAACCGCAAAATATGGTTTAAAGCAGTTTAGATTCGCGGTTTAAACTATATTATAAAATTAAAAATATAATAATCGATTATTGTTAATTCTATAATCTCTCATTAACAGTTAAGAGTAAGTTTTGTGAATAATTTTTCTTTTTTAACCTCTCTAAGAATAATATTTCTTTGTTAATTATTATTATATAGAAGAGATGAAGGTAAATCACATATAACTTGAGATAATAAATAAATAATAATAAAAATTTTATAAGTAATATTAACTGGTTTGGTTTGTGGTTTCGCGGTTTGGAATTGATTCAATCTATAATTCAAATCGCGAACAACGGTTTAAAAAATATCAATCCGTAAATCGATCCACAAATTTTTTAAACCGATCCAAACCGCTAATTTTAATGGTTTGGATCGAAACGATTTGAAAATGTCCACCTCTAGTATCAGAGCATGGTTTGTTCATAGTAACACTATGTTTTCTACTAGGAGTAGGAAAAACAACCATCCCAGTCACATGGACGAGGGAATGCGTATCTAAGGGATGACAGATTGTTATCTTGAAGTATCTCAAAGGGATACAAGGAGTTCGTGGCCTTTAGGGTGTGTCAATATCCTGATGAGGAACCAAAGTAGAGTCGACGGCATGGAGCTTAGCTTTTTAGGCTGGAATTGAGCGTTTGAAGGGGTTACTTTGGCGAGAAGGTCCGGTGAGTACCAATAGAATAATCTTTTTAGGATTGAAGGTGGGATTGATAGTATGCGTTGTAGTATTTATATAACTGATGATAGAGAATGGAATTACATCCATAAGGATATAATTTATAATTTGAGTTTGCATATCACAGGGTATACGGATCTTTACAGAGAAATCATTGTCTATGAGGAAACATGTTTTGGTGAGATTTTTGATTGGAAGTTACATGGATGATATTTTTGTCATGTTTTTAATAATCCGAATATAAAAGGTTTGTTGCTTGGAAGATCGTGGGATAAGCAAGTGAATGCTTGTATTGTCAGTAGTGGGGTATGTACAAATTAACCAAAGACTGACAAACATGTTTTGGTTTCTCATAGGTGCAAGTGTTCAAATGTCCCTGATCAAAAGCCGAAGAAAATAAAAAATTGTATTGAAATGTGTGGTTTACAAAAAGAGTCCAAGATTAATATTGGGGTTGGCGTCAATGTTGGTTTTGGTTGTGTAGATGGAGTGGTAACTTAGAAATATGACCCCATTTCTGATTCTGTGAGCAACATCGAACCTAATAAAAATACTCCAAGTAATACACTATTGAAAGATCACGCTTTAACTTATGATAATTCAATTTTATGTTATAGGTTGAAATTGTTGTTGATTCTAAAAGTGTGTTCTTCAAAAAGTCATGGATGTGTGCTGTAATATTCCAATTGAAAATTTTAATGAGAAATTGTCAATAGATAAACACCAAATTCAAATGGCTGTAATGCCAGATGATTTTATGATATCTATGCTGGTCCACTCAGAATCACAAATTGAAGAGGTTAGATGTTGAAGTTTGTGCAATTTGCCCAGAAGAGTAAGAAAACTTAAGGTCGAGTTTTTTTATAAGTGGGAGGGTCTGACCCAAGAGCTTTGATTTGAATTCCTATTGAAGAAACCCAAAACTAACATTGAGTGAATTTTATTCCAAATTACGGTATGTGATCTGAGAGGAAGACAAGAGTAGAGGATATTGTGCAGATTTTATTTTTGGAATTTAAGTATTTTATTTTATCTGTTTTGTTTTTAGGATTTCAGGACAATATTGTAATTTAGTTAAACTTTATTTTTATTATAAATAGAATACTAAAATCCGATGATAGCAAAGCTTTGACCGTTCTAATATTATTTTCTCTCAAAGTTAGAGATCTAACTCTTTTTTTAACTGTGCCAGGTAGTGGCATTTAACTGTTATTTGGTTAAATATATGGATGTTGCGGTATTCTTATTTTCTGGTTAGTTGATAATGTGAGTTAAATATATGGATGTTGCTGTATTCTTATTTTTTTGTTGGTTGATAATGTGAGTTTAGAATAGGAAGTTGATGTCAAAGTTCTCATTTACTTGCTGTCACCTTTTTCTTGCAGGGTATCATGTTAGAGCTTGATGATGAGATGGTTACTGATGACGATGACAGATATGCACTGCAGGATATTGTCAACAGTGTTAAACTAAGTGAAGGTTATCTTACCCTTGCTCGTGATATAGAGGTCATGGAGCCAAAATCTCCTGAAGATATTTACAAGGTTTGTTAGAGTTGGCTATGATATGATTATTCCTTTTGTTCTGGAAAATTTGACGTAAAAGTTGTGTTCAAACTAATATGTTTTTCTACTGAGATTTTCCCGAGATAAACTGGAAACTATCTAGAGTAATTACTGCATGGCCAGATTTTATCTTAATAAAAGTTTCCATTTAAGATGCTTTGGTCGCTACTATAAGGGTTTCTCGCTAGTTGGTTTAACTCTTGTTGTTGATGTGTCGATTGTCTGTCTGATTATGCTAAGTATATTCCATATAATTAAAAAAAAAATGGCTGGTTCTGGTGCATGCTGAAGGCGTATTGGGTACCTAAGCTATACCTGATATGCATCATTTGTAATTAAGATTCATTTGTTTCATTTTACTTGGTTTTCTTGATCGGTTTGATGATTCACTTGCTTGGATTTAGCTAGGCCCACTTGCTAGATGGCCGGGCCAGTGGTGGTGCCAGTGTTGATTCGGCCAGGCAGAATTTGGCTGCTACATTTGTGAATGCATTTGTAAATGCAGGTTTTGGACAGGTAATTTTTGTCTGTTTATTAACTGAAAATAGTGTGAGGATGTGGTTTATGTTGATATCTGTGTTCTGCTGTTCTGCTGCAGGATAAGCTAATGATAGTTCCATCAGATGCTTCAAGTGGTGGTTCTTTGGGGAGCTGGCTTTATAAGAACAAAGAACATGGGAAGATTAGTGCTGCAGCAAGTCTGGTATGCGGACCTTTTGGTAACCTGTTTATCTGTTACGATATTGACTTCTAAGTAAGATTCTCATTGATTTTTTTGTTCAGGGTATGATTTTACTATGGGATGTTGATTCTGGGCTTGCCCAAATTGATAAGTATTTCCATGCTAGTGACAATCATGTAATTGCTGGTGCACTACTAGGAGTTGGGATTGTCAATTGTGGAGTTAGGAATGATTGTGATCCTGTGAGTGAATTCCTTTTTTCTTTGTTTTAATCTTTGTTGTTGTGGTGCACAGGTGACTTGTGAATTGTTTCTTACTCAATTTCTGTTTTCAGGCACTGGCACTTCTAAGTGATTACATCGGCAAAGAAGATCCATCTATCCGAATTGGTGCTATAATGGGCCTGGGAATTGCATATGCCGGTACTCAGAATGAGCAGGTTTGTGATCAGGTGAGATATCTTTCCTTCCGTTTCTGATAAGTCTTATAGGTTGTGGCATCCATGTTCTTTGGGCTGAACATGAGCTACTACTTCTACAATGCCAATGTTAAGTTTTCTAGCAGGGCCAATGATTGGTCGACATTTTTACTTGTTACTGAAATTTGACTATTGAAAGTTTTACTGCCACTAATTTGATGCGAGATATATTTTGTTCCAGATACATACTTACCTAAGATTATTTGACAAATACATAAAAACCATCTGGTGTTGTTTGATGTGTGATATATTTGTTTCCATAAATCTAACTCACCTACTATATTTGACAGCTACGATATAAATTAACTACCATACTTAGTGAAGCCAAAGCCCCCCTTGATGTGATTGCCTTCAGTGCCGTTGCATTGGGTTTGATTTACGTGGGTTCCTGCAATGAAGAGGTTGCACAGGCGATTATATTTGCTTTAATGGACCGAAGTGAGTCTGAATTGGGGGAGCCCCTTACTCGACTTATACCTCTTGGTCTTGGTCTTCTTTACCTTGGAAAGCAGGTAAATTACCTGGACTGATTTGCTTCCAGGGAATCTGTTACAATTGTTTACTGTATCCTGAATAATATATTCTTTATGTGCAGTATTGTGTTTGCCTTTTTTAATGATATCCTGGATTGCTTTTGGCATTTATTTTGCCAAAAATACTGTCCACAGAGAAACTTGAGCCTTACAATTTCTGATGCAGCGTGTAGCGTATTTATATGAGTCCAATACAAGATTGAAACTCAAATATCTTAGAATTCACCAAAAAAATTATGAAAATCCTAAAGTTTTGAGAAAAATTTTATTATTCAAGTAAAAGTTTTCTAAAATAACAATCAACTTTAAGTCTTAAATCTTAATATTAGAGCCTTTTTATACTAATAAATTAAGGTTAAGCCTAAGTCTAAGCATAGTTAAAGTAAACTTGTCTTTAAATTTGAATTAAAACAAAATATAAAGAAGAATAAAAAATGTAAATTTTTTTAGAAAAGTAAACATATTATTCAGTCGGCTGAAATTATAATGCTTTCTGCCTCTTTAATGCTTCGATCTGCACTACTTCATACTTTGATTTTCCTTGCTTTCCCATATTCCTTGCAATTCCACACCAATTACCCTAAATGTTCCGACCGTTTTGGCCATTCTTTTTCGGCATCCTACAGGAAAGCGTGGAGGCCACGGCCGAAGTCTCGAAGACATTCAATGAAAAGATCAGGAAATATTGTGATATGACGCTGCTTTCTTGTGCATATGCTGGAACTGGGAATGTCCTCAAGGTTTCTATCAAGTCCATTTACTTGACTTTTGTGGTGTCTTTCAATGGGTAGCTGACTCTTTTCTTCTTACAGGTTCAAAATCTTCTTGGCCATTGTTCACAACATCTTGAGAAGGGTGAAACCCATCAAGGACCTGCTGTGCTTGGAATTGCTATGGTAGCTATGGCTGAAGAATTGGGTCTTGAGATGGCAATTCGATCATTAGAGCACCTTTTGCAGTATGGAGAGCAGAATATTCGTCGTGCAGTCCCATTGGCACTTGGTCTCCTTTGTATATCAAACCCAAAGGTACTAAATTTCATTAGGTCTTGGTGAGCAACCTGGGTTGAGTCAATTGACTGTAGCATAATGCTTGAGTAAACTGTAGTCTTTCCTGAGAAATGAAATTTGCAAATATAAGCAGACTTAGTATTAATCGTTGGAATGCATGCAATGGGGTTGGAGGAGCTCAGTAACACTTGCAATCAACTAAATGTTTGAGAGGAGCTATTGAATACAAGACGACGAACTAGTGTCCTTGGATTTCATTCTAATTGCATATTTTGCTTGGAATATGCATCCCTCTAATGCTAGGAAACCATAGAACCGTGGATATAGCTATTTGAATATAATTTAACTTCAAAATTTGGATTTAATGCAGAGGTCTTGAAGTGAGCGATTTTTGTAGCCTGTTGTTTTCTTTTTCTGTGTCTTTTACTTGGTCACTGATTTGTTTGTTGGGCTTTTCTGCCAGGTTAATGTTATGGACACATTAAGCAGGCTAAGCCATGACACTGATTCGGAAGTAGCAATGGTAGGATGTTGCAGTCAATATTATATATTATTCAGTTTAGTTATTTCATCTGCTAAAACATGTGCTTAATCGTTTAAATGCGCCAGGCTGCAGTTATATCCTTAGGGCTGATAGGGGTGGGAACTAACAATGCTCGAATAGCTGGCATGCTTCGCAATCTCTCAAGCTACTACTACAAAGATGCCAACCTTCTGTTCTGCGTAAATATTTAAATTAATTTATATCTCTTCAAGTTCTCTACCGTGAGGATTTGTTTGGAGATTGATCTGTGCTCTTTGCAGGTGCGAATTGCTCAGGGTCTAGTACATTTAGGAAAGGGCCTTTTAACTCTAAATCCATACCATTCTGA
>JAVXUL010000001.1:4040781-4060236 GCA_035590515.1 Trichilia minutiflora | reverse complement strand
GTGGGTCAGGCAGTAGATGTTGTAGGTCAGGCAGGTCGTCCCAAGACTATTACTGGTTTCCAGACCCACTCAACCCCGGTTCTTCTGGCTGCTGGTGATAGAGCAGAGTTGGCCACTGAGAAGTCTGATTTTTATCCCTTGTACTTGTTCAACCTTTTGTCAATGGTTTACTTCATACTAACATCACCTTTTTATGCAGGTATATCCCCCTTTCACCTATCCTTGAAGGCTTTGTTATTCTGAAAGAGAACCCGGACTACACAGAGGATCACTAATTTTTCCACCCAAGTGCAAGTGGACCTCGTAAGAGTCTGTCATACCTAGTTCTATGGGTTTCAAGTTGAAAGAAGATTAACCTGGAACATAGCAGACAACAGTGGTTCATCTTGGATGCGAACTGTTTGCTAGGCCAACAAGAGCGGATTGGGAGGATTGAAAACCACTTCACTTTTAGATAATACATAAGAGCAAGTATAGGCTTAGACTCTTGTTCTAGATGCTTTCTGAGTTATTTATGGTATGCCTTTGGATAGATTACCACTGAATTTCAATAGAATGTAGCAAGCCTCGTTGGGTTACATTCAGTGTTTTGCCTCTGATCTTAAGTGCCATGCTTAATGGAGAAAATCATTTCCAAACCTAATTTCTTTTTCCTGAGAATAAAATTTCTGTTATTTATGCCAATGCCTGCATATAATAAATTTTTTATTGATTAAAATAATGAAAATATTCTTAAAATTTATTTTTATAAACCATTATTATGTATGTTATTAGTTTTTTATTTTAAAATTATTTTTAGATATTTAATTTATTTACTGGTACTTTTGTGTGAACTTTTACTGATCTATTGGGTTGTATGTCTGAAATATAAGGTGATGTGAACACTTTTTGCCCTGGTCTGTTATTTTCTTTGGTTAACTGGTGCGGCGCTCCGTGTACGGTCTCTTAACTACCTCTGACTCATTTTAACACCAGAATAGAAATGCCTAATGGCCTTTCGTCTTTGGAAGGCTCGTTGTATTGCAATTGTGTTTTTTTGAAAGAATATCGCAATTTTAAGCAATTGGTTTTGCTCGGTCTAAGTTAGTATATTTGTGTATAAATTAAACTATAAGAATAGTTAATAATAAAAAATAAATAATGAATAAATTATATGATAATTAATATTATTATATAAAGTTAATTTGTATAAAATAATTTATTCAAATTTTATATTTTTAACACTATTTATATAGCCAATCAGCCATATATTTGAGAAAATGGAACTCACTACATTGTAGCAAAATAGATATTTGGATAATGGATTCAAAGAATACTGCATTTGCCAATATGGTGAAATCATATTACATTCATTACCCAGCTCAAAATCAATGAATGGTTTGGATTGAGATGTTCGACAGGAAAGCGTTTAGGTCGGATTCGGATTAATATTTTTAATGAACATCACCCAAAATATATCATTTTGATACTAATAAATGATTCGATTAGCCATCTTGCTAAGAGGAAATAATGTTTTTTAGTTGATTTTTTTCTTTTGAGGGACTGTTTCTTTTCTTCTCAAGCATGAAAAGTTTGTTTTTAATTCAACAATTATCTCTTATTTGTTTGTAGTTTCTTTCAAACTAATTCCGGTTGGATCATGACGATTGAATTGTTTGCAATCACAGTTTCAGAACCCCGCCTTGAGTAAATTGTACAAAGCATCAAATACTACCGATCTACTTGATTCATTGAGCAATGAGCATATCTACAAAGAGAATGAATGCAACAGAGGGTATTTATGTTTATCTGAGATCATAAAAAGAGCGTTCCTTGTTCTTTCCGGAGTACCAAGAATAAAAAATATAATCCCGACTCTCCTCGTTACTCCTTTGAATATCGTTTCATTGTCTTTTTGCAAGGACTAGGATAGATAAGACAACTGAAAAAGAAGAATTAGTTACCAATGAGACAGAAAAATAGTACAAAAATAATGGGCTGAAAAATATACAGATATTAATTAGGACAAGAAGGTTAGGATAACATGTTTGATTACTTTTATTATATGTTAGTAAAAATAGAAGTGAGACTTATTAAAAATTTTATATTAAATATTTTTTATAACTTTCCTTTCAAAGCCAGTTATAACAATAATGTACTAAGAACTTTCAGGCTTCAGCTTCTGCATATGGAAGCCACGGTTAAAGATCTCTTAATGTTTTGCCCATTTGTTAGCATTGTCAATTGCAAGTCCAAACAAATTGGAGAGACAATATCTCTATAATCAATTTTGTATCCGTGATTTCCAAATGCCACGCGACCATACGACGAATGCATTCTCTGATAATTTTTTTTTTTTTCAGAAAAATAATCTTATTTAATTATTTATATTAATATTGACCAATATTTGAATGAATTACTTATTGTCAGTCTTGGCCAACAACTGATGAAATGAATATTGAGACCAGGTAATATATCATGCGATCGACTGCAGTCTCCACTCTCATTGTCCTTGGTGCGGAAAATTAAATATCCTGACATCACTTGTATAAATTAAGAACACATGAATTAATTAGAGAAAAAGCTTATGATTCAACCTTACACGAGAATAAGAATCGACTTCTTAAATTCACAGTCGCTATTTCACTCTTTTTTTCAGTTTCCTTACCTCCAAAAGTGCTCTCGAACATCTTAATTTAACCTAATAAACATCACATATTTATATAAAACAAATACAAATTGAAATAGATCAGAATTTCTCAACTTATTTGAACAAACTGTCTTATTCGTATATCCGAACCATACTGACTGACTTAATTAATCATCATATTCATTTTAACGAATCACAAAATTTGTTCAAACCAATTCTTTTAACTTCTTTAATTTTTTTAATTCTCTGAATTCATTCGATGGAACTGTTATTTCAACTTAAAACTTGAATCATTCTTCACATTTGGTTGGCTTCATCATCTCCTCTTCATTTCCATACAATAACATTTATGGTAAGCAATAGATGCCTTGTTATCTCCTATGATTTTCTATCATTTTCGGTCTCCTCATCGCGTGCAACAATTTCAGATTCATATCAATACTCCTAAAACCAACACTGTCGCAGCCCATACATAGATAACAGTAAGACTGTTCTTTCCATGTAGAACTTATTTGCATGGTTAGAGACTGAGAGACAGGATCATTATAAAGCCAACTGTGGCTACTCTCAGGTGGGTAGATAGAGTTGAACAGAAAATGAGAAAAATACATACAATTCTAACCAAGCGCATAGGAATGTTTATTTTATTTGGGAGGTCGATGCGTACATCTCTTGCCATCTTATTGAAGCAAATTAATATGGAAAATCTTTTGTCAAACTAATTAACTCTAATGCTTCGTCAGTGTGCTATTCATCAATAGAAAAATAAATATTGTGACATCATCAATATTGATAGTCGATCTCTGCAGTTTATTAAATTCTATTAATTAATGGTGGTTGTATACCAACAACTATCGTTAAAAGATAATCATTATTATAGTTTGTTTTTCTCATCGGCATAAATTATGTATTTAAAATAAATTACCATCATTTTATATATAAGAAAAAAAATTAAATATAGTGCAAAGCAAAGTTATATATATATCATTGATTAATTTATTAAACTTTGATCATAGATTAGGATATATGTCAATATAGATGGAATACGAGCAATTAATTAATTAACAGTTATGATGATCATAGAAGATTTCATTATTTGGAGAAAAATAACTTGCTGAATTCAGAATTTAAAGTCAAATTATTGGATAAATCTTTTTAGTTGTTTTCTTGCAAGCCACATTTATCCTTACTACATAAAAATAAATTATGCTTATATGTAGTGATTCAAGTATTTTATTTATTCTCATACATCGCAAACCAAAGCACCCCCCAAAAATCAAATAAGAGGAGGGATTGATGAAGGGCGAAACATGATGCAGACTTGCTTGCCAAACTTTGCGAATGCTAAGCATGTCGTGACCGCACTCATTCACATTCCATTCTTCTAGTCCATGAATAATTCCAGCAACACGCCATTCACTCATCACCCTTCTTGGCAACCAATTCTGTATCCATTTAAATACCAACGATTATTAATCTTTTAAGCTAATATTATCTTGATTAATTAATTAAAATATGAATCTTTAACTTAATTATTTTCACCTCCCAGGAATGCATGTTCTGTAAAGATGGAGGAGCTATCGTTGCTGGTGTAGTGTGGTAGATGCGGTCTTTACGAACTTTCTTAGGTGGGAATCGCGAGAATGGGAGGAATAGTGTTCCTCTTGATGCCTTCAGTTGTTCTTTTGTGGTCAATTTCTTCTCCCACCAGTCATATCTGCGATACGAATACATGTCAAAATGCTAGCCAGCATTGAAATTGTCGTACTTCAAAGGAAATTAAACTTATACAGCAGCCATGCAGGTGACAGATACTAGATATACAAGTGTGTTTAATTTGCCTTTTGATCATAAGGTTGTGCAAGAACCAAATTGCTCTCAGACTTGTTTCTCAGATTCAGCATTTTGTAATCATCCTTGCGTAACACGGCAACCTGTAGATAATTGGCATCAAATATCCAGTTCAATTTTTTTATCTATGATGTGTTACGTTAAATTAGTAATATTGATCTCTTGCTAGATGGGTGATATATTGTTGTGTTAACATCGTAGGTACCTCAAACTCTCAGAAATGTTTCCGAAAAAAATTATGAGTGTGATTGACTGGCAATTAGAGAATTAACAGATCACCTGGATGACTCTTTGACACAAAGTAAATGCTACTGCATAAGCAACCTTTCAAGTTTTCCCGTAAGGACTACTTGGGTAATTCCTTTAGGTATGCTGTTTATCACAACTGCCGCTCCTAGACAACTTCCAACTATCACATTGATTTTCAGGTTAGGGTTCTTTTGGATATAGAGCTCTCCGTTTCTGTTAAGTTCTTTACCCTGCATATGAATATTAAAATTGATAATTACACAGAGACACAGAGCTTTTTTCCTTGTAAACCTCTCTCAGTTTTCCTGTTTTCATTGATAATTTCTGGATTGCTTAAATAAGCAAAGTCACGTACAAGACTTCCAAAAATATAGGGAAACACTTAAACACGTAAAAAAAAACAAAGCATGACAAACGTAAAAACATGCAACAAAGAAACAAACAGGTAAACACGTAAAACTCTCAACTACAAAGACTCCATCCACTCTAGCAATCTTTTCGCCCACTACTTGTCCAACAACGATCTTGATTCACGATTCACGTCCAGTTCAACCCCGATATTTGGGATTCGACTTTAAGCCTCTCTCCGAATGACGTGGCCATGAATTCTGACCCTTGATCTTTAAATTTATTCAACAAAAATCGTACACTAATTAATATAGAAGTTCGATGAGAAGGGGGAGATCTAGTGTGTGTATGTATATATATTAATTATTTGACTTGATTTAGAAGACCTAAGCTCAACACTTTAACTCCTCTTTTATCTGTTTCTAATAGTGCTTCTTCAATCAACCCATTGATCGTTTCTCTTTGCCATTTTAATAAATACTAGATAAAATAGAATCTTCTCATTAGTTATCTGTTAATTATAACTGAATACAATCTATAATAAAATTATGCAAGTAATTTCATTAATATGTATAAAGAAAAGGATATATATTTGCTAACTTTATTTGTATGTTGTATTTTGGTACCATCCAAGATTGTAATTTGAGCTTTTTAAAACTGTGCATGTCCGAAGTAAACGTACTGCCATAAATCCAAGTTAAAATCACAGACCAACAAGTCACAGGGCACATCTTCCACAAATACCATTGGGATGTATAAGGCTTTGAAGCCAAGGATGTAAATCTTAAGCGTAGATGATAAATGGATTCGAATGTTGTCAAATGAGCCAGATACACAACTGGTGAATCTTCTTGTCTTTCGAGTGAAGTTTCATTCACCAAATCTGAGGACTTGTCCATGGTAACATAGATGTAATCATAAAAGGACATAAATAGTGAGAAATTAAGAAAAGCCTGGCATATGCAGTAACCTCAGCAAATGGATGGATAACAGCTGCATATATATATATATATATATATATAATGATCAGGAGAAATTATTTAATCTCATAATTATCAATTATATGTATTTTCTTCTGGAAATTAAACCCAAAATTAATTCTTACAGGTAATGGGTTGAGTGACTAGAGGAATGATGATGAGAATGGTAACGAGAGTAGAGATAATGAATCAATGATGATGAAGTGCTTTGTGAAACCAATAGTATATAGATGAATTCTTCTGGACCCATACGAAGTAGAATTGCGATTAATATTCCATCTGTTCTCCAAATAGGTACCCCCACGGTGGGTTGCATTAATTATATAATTAATACACTAATGTACTCAATAAGATCTGGTCATCCCTGCCTAACACATAATTAATTTATCACATCAAATATACTTGTATTTATTTCACGAACATGAACTATTTAATATTAAACACCAATGGTTTTAGCAATATATATACAGAGATTACGGACCAGTTGCTTTCTCTATCGACTTGGACCAACTCAAGAGCCTTATCGACGATGATGTTATTGCCTGTTGGCGTGCGAATATGAGAAATTATGATCCAAATCTGATTGTGAAGCATTCTTCATAGCATGAAAGAAAATGTAAGAAAGTTGGTAAGGTCTCTTTCGTTTTTTACTCTTGACTGCGAATGAGTAAATGCAGTGAACAATCCACGGTGCAACGATAACATACTGCAATGTGTAAATTAATTAAGCAACAACACATAAAGTTGAAAATCATGGAAGAAGCCATGAAACTGTCGATGTATACATGAATACCTTGAAACTCCCAAGAGGGTTCCATGGCCAGTCAGTAAGGATTCCTGGTTTCGAAGCCATAATTTCACGTCACTTGTGTTTTATGACATTTGGCGTGAGGAATGTTGTATCTGTGCAACTTTTTTAGGGGTAATTTCACTTTCGTACTTATGTTTTAGGAAATGTCACTTTGAATATTTAAATAAAAAGGTTTCCAATATTTCTAAAACTTATTACTTTAAGTCCAAAATATTTTTATCAATATCACTTTGGTCCATTGATCATAATTTGGTTGAATTTTTACTATTATTTTTAGGAGAAATTATTACTTACCTCTCTTAGTATTTGAACTTTTCTCACTTTAAAGATATTTTTATTACTTATCAGTTATCCACCCCTAAAATATGCATTAATTCTATGAAACTCTTAAAAAAATTAAGAAGAATTATTTAAATTTTTTTAAACAAATAGGCTATTGTCGATAAAAAATAAAAAATATTTAAAAACTTAATTTACACTTAATTATAACACAATTTTTTTGAGTATATTTTAAGAAAATAAAATTTTAAAAATAAAAATATTATTTTTTCAAATATAAATAATATTAATTTTAATTATAAATCTTTAATTCTTCTAATTATCAATTTTAATGTATTATTAATAAATTGAATATTATAAATTAGTTTTAAAACAAGAATAATTTTTTATCATTTAATTTTATCTTAATATTTTCTCATGATAAATATGAATATAAATGCAATATTATTCTGATAATAGTATAAGAAAATTTTAATATTTTCATTTGTCATTATACTGTAAAAATTTTAAATAAACAAATTAATATTTCTTATAAAAATTAATTAAAAATAAATATATTTAATAACACTTAATTAAAAATATTTTTAAAAAGAAATAGTTTGTTAATTTAAAATTTTATAATATAAAAAATATATAAATTATTTTTCTTAACTTTGTTATTGAGACTTAATAAAATATAAAATTTAGGGGAGATATATAATAATTAAATAAAAAAGGTATCATTTAAAACATAAAAACTTTAAAGTCTAGTGGGGTAAGTAATAAATTTCTCCCAAACTAGTGAACTACCATTCAAAATCTAACATAAGTTTGGTCAAGGGATCAAATTAAGAAATATTGACTGAAACTTTTTGAACCTAATTGATGATTTTAAGAAATACTAAGGACCTTTCTAAGTAATATAGCAAACATACTGACCCAAATGATACTGATATTTTATAAATAATTATATAGATAAATAGATAGATTTTATAAATAATTATTTTGGTCAAATTTGAATCTTACATTAAATCTTTTGAAATAAAATTCGATCCTAATTGACAAGAAAATAATCAAAGCGTATGACAGATTGACAAGAAAACAACCAGAGAAAATATATATATATATAGATATATATATAAGACGGCGTGTTTAATCCCTGAAAGAGTTTTCTTGTTTAATTTATGACAGATTTGTCAACTTAAGAAACAATTTTTTTCTTTTTTTCCAGTAAAAAGCTGACCACCATCACCAGTTGAAAATTTGTTGTTATTGGAGTTGGGAAAAGTTAAATTTCTGCGTCAATAGTATTTATTTCTGTTCCAATACATGAAAGGGAGAGGTGATTTATAAATTGACTTAAAAGAATGAATTCAAACAAGAGAAATATGGAACATGTAACGAAAACATGAATATACAACAAGTCAAGGGAAATAAAACTATGGACCAAGGAAAAGAAAATTGTACTTTACTTTAAAGCACATTACAAAAATAATTTTTTTTTTAAGGTGGTGGTTTATTTTTACCAAATTAGTTACCTACGTGAATTAACCAAGATATAACGAAACACTTGCCTTTTTTTTTTAATCGCACTTTTTTTTTTTTTTTTTTATAGGAAAAAATCTTTAATTTATTTAATTTAAATTATAAATTAAATTAATGAAACCATATACAATCTAAATTAATAATTAACAAAAACAATAAGATACTATCAAATCTAAAATTAATATAAAAATAATCATTTAACAAAGAACAGAATAGATAAAATTCTTGAAAGATTAACTCAACAATTTATCATTGAAATCCTTACTTAAGTTGTGATATCAAATCGTAACTTGAACTCGAGATCAATATAAGCTTTTTTACCTTACCATCAAAAATAAAATTGTAAATTTGTAAAAAATTCATTATTTGTTTATGTATAATAAAAAACATCAACCAATTTCAATGCACAAAATAAATAAATTATTTGCAATATTTGTTTTGAAAAGATAGTGGGAGATTTTTTTTATCGCACTTCGTGTGTTTTTTTATACGAAGAAACTTTAATTTATTTAATTTAAATTATAAATTAAATTAGTGAAGCGATATACAATCTAAATTAATAATTGACAAGAACAATCAAATGCTGTCAAATTTAAAATTGATATAAAAATAGTCATTTAACAGAGAACAGAATAGATAAAATTCTTAAAAAGATTAACTCAGCAATCTATCATTGAGATCTTTACTTAAGTTGTGATATCAAATCGTAGCTTGAACTCGAGATCAGTATAAGCTTTTTTACCTCACTATCAAAAATAAAATTGTAAATTTGTAAAAAATTCATTATTTGTTTATGTACGATAAAAAACATCAACAAATTTCAATGCACAAAATAAATAAATTATTTACAATAAATCGTAGCTTGAACTCGAGATCAATATAAGCTTTTTTACCTCATTATCAAAAATAAAATTGTAAATTTGTAAAAAATTCATTATTTGTTTATGTATGATAAAAAAACATCAACAAATTTCAATGCACAAAATAAATAAATTATTTACAATATTTGTTTTGAAAAGATAGTGGGAGATTTTAAAAAAGTGTCAATTAAAGAAATTTTTGTGATGTTTTTACGGTAAAAATATGACTCTTATTTATAAATATATATACCTCTTTATTTAAAACATGTTTTTTATTTTCTTATTTATTTTTTTTATAATAGTCCTTCGATTAGGGACTAAGCCTCCATGTGACCCGTTGAAAATTTTTTCTTCATTTAACTTGTAAAAGTATTATTAAATTTCAGTAAATTATTATTCAACCTTCAGTAGGTTGTAACTTAAATAATTTTATTATTAATCAATAATTTGCCTTTAAACTTCGCACATAACTTTAATTGTAACCATTAAATCGAATTTAACTGAAACCAACATCATTCTTTTTTTTAAAATAAAAACCTCAAAAGATACTAAAATATATTAAAAAAGAAAACATATGTCCTAATACAAGAAAAGAAGGAACCTCCTCATTAAAACAAACAAAAATAACAACTAATGAAAACGATAAAAGGGTAAACCCAATAAATTAGAATGCAAAAACTGGATGATTTCCGTAGGAGTTGTAGACCACCAAGACCAAGTAAGAGAATGAAATCGGTCCCCTATATTCACAAGTTTATCCGCTATTTTATTGCCTGAAAAAGGGGCACGCATAATAGCCATCTTCTACTTGCAAGAGAATCATAAAGAACGAAAATGCCAAGGCGGTATGAAGAAGAATTTTGAAAACAAGCTAAAGCAGTCATAAGATTGCTTTCCAACCAAAGGAACAACCAGCCCTTAGAAAAGGAATACTAAACATTAAGCATCAAAGCCACCAACTCTGCAATAAAACTGGTAGAAACTCCAATGGGTTTAATATAAGCACCACAAAAAACACCATCCAAGTTACGGAAAACCCCAGCCACCGCCGAGAAACCAAAGTTACCTTTGGACATACAATCGGTGTTCACTTTAATCCAACCCCAAAGTGGAGGATGCCAAAGAACAGGGGTGATTCTAGGAGCCCTACACTTGGTAGGAGTGATTCCAGGAGAGTTAACCAAGTAAAGATCCCGCAGCTTGAAAACAAAACCAGGGCAAAAGAAGCAAATACAAGCAAAGACCGGCAACTGGAAATAACTTGAAACGGACTAATCCCTTAACCACCATCAATTCAAAATTAAGAATTAAAATACCACAAAAAAATTGCTTATTTTCATAACGAAATTGGAAGAACGTGTATTTTCATAAGGAACCTTTAATTAGTACTTTTCCATTTTCACAAGACCCTTTTAAATATTATCTTTTTCACACACAAAAAAAACATCTCTTCATTTAATTTTTTTATTTTGAAAATATTCCATTTAGGATGAGAGAATTCAGATAAAATTGAATTTTTTGTACATGGTACTTTTAGAAATATGCAACTGAGTAATTATAAAAAATGGGTTATTCTTGTTCAACGATTGCGGCTTGCCCATAGAATCCACAAAAATATATATTAGAAGTGGCTTTCTGTTCTACTAAAAAATTGACTATATGTTTTTCTCACAAACATATAACTTTGAACTTGACTCTTGATAAAGATTATAGTAATTTAGTATTGAATTGTATTGAAGTAAAACGCTGACGATCGAATTGAAGAAAAATTATGAGGATGTAATAGTCATTAATAGATACCCTTTTGTTAAAAGACCTCAGAATTGCAATGTGCATAACATTGATTCTGATGGTGAATATGATAATCACGCGTAGTAGGTCCGTTCAACTTCTTGCCGTCATCATTTTGCCCTCGTTATGCATAAACACGGCAGTTGGATTAAGTTCAGCAGATGAAGATGCTAAAACAAAGTGCATAGAGAAGGAAAGGCAAGCTCTGCTAATGTTCAAACAAGGCCTTATTGATGCATACGGACATCTTTCTTCATGGGGAAATGAAGAAGAGAAGAAAGATTGTTGCAAATGGAGAGGGATCAGCTGCAGCAACCAAACCGGTCAAGTAATGAGGCTCAATCTTCGATTCGGCTCTTATATGCCACTGAGAGGTAACATTAGGCCTGCCTTGCTGGAATTGCAGCACTTGAATTATCTGAACATGAAATATAATGATTTTGGGGGAAAGCAGATCCCAGAATTCATTGGCTTTCTGAAAAGATTAAGTTACCTTGATCTCTCCAACGCGGGTTTCAGTGGTAGAATTCCTTATCAGCTTGGAAACCTGTCGAGCTTGCAGTATCTTGATCTCAGCTTTAATTTTTTCATGTTTGCTGATAATCTTGAGTGGCTTTCTCATCTCTCCTTTTTAAAAGACATCCGTCTGAATCAAGTTAATCTTGCAAAAGCAATAGATTGGCTGCAAGTAGTTGGTCAACTTCCTTTCTTAACAGAATTGCAATTAAGAGGTTGCCATCTCCCTTTTCTCTCAATTTCTTCTTCTGTTTCCTTTGATAATTCTTCCAAGAACCTTGCCCACCTTGATATCTCTTTGAATGATGTGTCTAATTCAGTATACTTATGGTTGTTCAACTCTAGTAGCAGTCTTGTGTATCTAGACCTGTCTGCTAACAAGTTGCAGGGCCCCATTCCCAGTCATGCTTTTCTGAGCGCGATTTCTCTGTCATATCTTGACCTTAGTAGCAATCAAATATCTGGTACTCCAAAACCTTTTATGAAATTGTGCAGATTAAGAACGTTATATCTCGATAGCAACAATCTCACCGGACTTCTTCCGGATCTTTTCCTTGCCTTGTCCAACTGTAGCAGAGACACATTAGAGATTTTGTCATTAAATAGCAACATGCTTTATGGTTCTTTGCCTGATATTACTCAATTTTCAGCTCTAAAAGAATTGCATGTTTATGATAACAGACTGAATGGCACTCTTCCCAAAAGTTTTGGCCAACAGTCAAATCTTAGCATACTGGAGCTCGATAGCAATCAGCTGGGTGGTTCATTACCTGATTTAACTGTATTTTTGTCCATGAGAGTACTGTATCTGAACAATAACAGGTTCATTGGGACCTTAACCGAAAGTATTGGATTGCTTTCCAAGCTTGATCTTTTGGATGTCTCTTCAAATTATTTGGAAGGTATGATCACAGAAGCCTACCTGTCAAATCTCTCCAAATTAACATACTTGGGCTTATCTTTTAATTCACTGATTTTGAACTTCAGCTCTGGCTGGGTTCCTTCGTTTCAGCTTAATACCATTAGATTAGGTGCCTGCAAACAGGGGACTCATTTCCCAAAATGGCTACAAACTCAAAAGAAATTTTCGGAGCTTGATATTTCTGGTGCTGGAATTTCAGACACTGTACCCAATTGGTTCTGGGATCTATCTCCTAATCTTTATTATTTAAATCTCTCAAACAACCACTTGCGTGGCAGGTTGCCCGATTTGTCGCGAAAGTTTACTAGATATCCTCCTGAGATTGACCTCAGTGCTAATAATTTTGAGGGTACACTACCTCCAATTCCTATTACCATCACATCATTAATTCTCTCCAAAAATATGTTTTCTGGAACAATATATTCCTTATGTGCAATTAGTGGGGAGAATTTTAGGTATCTAGACCTCTCAGATAACCGTTTATCAGGAGAGATCCCTGATTGTTTGCAGAATTGGCAAGGACTAACCGTTTTAAATTTAGCCAACAATAATTTTTCTGGAAAAATTCCAAATGCAATGGATTTCATTTGTATGATACAATCATTGCATTTACGCAACAACCGTTTAACGGGAGTGTTGCCTTCATATCTGAAGAATTGCACACGGTTTACAGTTCTTGATCTAGGAAATAACAAATTTTCTGGGATAATACCGGCATGGATAGGTGACAGTCTACCTGATTTGGTGGTTCTCAGTTTACGATCTAATAAGTTCCATGGAAGTGTGCCTATGGACCTTTGTCATCTGCAAAAGGTTCAGGTTTTGGACTTATCTGAAAACAACATCTCTGGAACTATACCGAAGTGTCTCAACAATTTAACATCAATGATTCAAAAAGAGAGTTCAAGTGCAATGATCACGTATCCACTTCGTACAGATTACTATAATGACCATGCATTGCTGGTGTGGAAAGGAACAGATTCTGAATATAGAAACACACTTGGACTAGTGAAAAGCATTGATCTTTCGCACAACAAATTATATGGGGAAATTCCTGAACAATTAACAAGGCTTGTGGGATTGATCTCCTTGAATCTATCAAGAAACACTTTAACTGGTCCAATTCCTTCAGAGATTGGGAGGTTAACTTTATTGAATTCACTTGACTTGTCACGGAATAAGATTACAGGTGAAATCCCTGAAGGCTTTTTTCAGTTGACTTTTCTCGGTGTCTTGAATTTGTCGAATAACAGCCTCTCAGGAAAAATACCATCAAGCACCCAGCTACAAAGTTTTGATGCCACTACTTATATGGGAAATCCTGAACTTTGCGGGCTCCCCCTTCCAAATAAATGTCCAGGAGATGAACAAGCTCAACATCCAGCCATTAAGGAGCATGCTGACAGTAAGGATGAGGATGGAATCATCACCACAGGTTTTTATGTTAGCATAGTCATTGGATTCATTACAGGCTTCTGGGGAGTTTGTGGCACATTAATGTCGAACCGTTCATGGAGATATGCATATTTTCGATTATGAAGAATACGCTCTATTTCTGGGAAATAATGAAGACGGTAAATTTTGGTACGGCAGCCAAATTGGTAAAATCACTCCCTCAAATGTTATCTTGCTTTCATATCTTATTAATTTACTTTAAATGGCTGCCAGCTCTGTATTCATTTTTAATTTACTCTGTGGTATTCATGTTCCATGTAGTTGCTGCAATGCCATCAACAAGCCATGCTTTCCTTCTAATGATTGGACAAAGTGGGAAACGTTGAGTATACAACAGGATTGAAAGCGTAGTGGGTGAATGTTCTCTGTAATTACAAGTACCTAGAATTCCCTTTAGCTACATAATTTGTTATAGAATTGGTAACAACAGACCAGGGAACTTATCTTTGCCATATTAGCAGTAGAACACTAAATTCCGATCTAACATATTGCAATCTTTTGTAGTCCTGTCGCGATATGCATATACTTTAAACTGATCTGAGAGTAGCCATATCTGTATTGACTAGCAATAATTTAAAAATCTCCTCTCATGTGGTTTAGAGAATAAAAATCTATTCCAGAATCTAACTTTGTATAAGTATCAATAACTCAAACTCACTAATTGGTAGTGCATAGTTTGTTAATTAATGCGTTCGTCTCAATTCTCTGGAATCTCTAGACCAAGGTTAGCCCACAAGTAACCAGTCAGTGAAAAAATGGAGGCTGCCACCGATTGCCAAACATAGATTTAACAATTGGATTGTGTATGATGCTTACTCTTGACAAGGTTTATTACTTTCAAGTTTAATCGATGCAAACAAAATTTTAAAATATTCTTGAACGTCTGGAGTTAAATATTTCATCTACTGTTTGAGATGTTACTAAAGAAAGCATGTGGTCCAATGGCGAAGCCAGAAAGGTTATATAGTTGGGGACTTTGTTTTAAAATAATATGATAATATATTTTAAATAAAATTAATAAATAAATTAATTTTAAATTATTATTTATATTTTTTTATATAACATTGTTTTTGTATTATTTATTTATTTTAAAATATTTTTTAAGTTAGTTTAATACATTAAATTTTTTGAGTTAGTGCCAAAAGAAGGTATAAAATTGTGAAACAAACATGTTCAAGCAAATAAGAAACTAAGATTTGTAAGAAATTATTTGTATGATGCAATAAACTTTGATATTAATTTTATTAAAATATATTTAATTAAATTATAAAAAATAAAATAACTAAAATATAAAATAAAATATAGGTATAAGACTAATTTCATAAATAATAAAGTTTAATTTTAAAAAACAAGATGTTAAAAAATTTATGTTTATACATGCTAATTTAAATAAATTTTATTTTTTATAAAAATAATATAAATAAAATTTAAAAATGAGAATGAATAACTATATTATTGATTTAAAGAATTGATTGAAAAAATCTATAAAATATATTGTATAGAAAGTAAAAGATAAAAAATAAAAAATGAAACTAATTTGCATTATTAAGTTCTAAAAAGTGATTTGTTTTAATGCTACATAACTTAATTTTCATTTTTCTTCAGAAAAGAACTTAACTTTTATTTGTATACACAAAGAAACTATTATGATTATTTCTATCAAATTTTAATTATTTATATTAAAAAGCTATTTTATTGGGACTAATAAGTATTTTACTTGGGGCTTAACGATATTTTACAGAAACTCTACCCAAACGGTTTTTGTGAAAATTTTGGATCCCATTGGGGACTCCCGAGCTGGCTACGACTCTGATATGTTCTGTGTGGAGTAGGGGAATATCATCTATTATTGATAGCAAACCATTGCAAAGAAAGATGACCAGTATTGGTTTAGAGTAAATCATTTATTATTTGCTCTTAGTGACTTCTAACGTGAAAAGGAAAAGTAAATGAAAAGCTTGTATTCAACCGTGACATCTGTATTTTCCAACCACCATCAATTTAGGAGAATCGATGTTTTTACCGCTTAAGAAAATTAGGCATGACAAAGATGAAAATCATTTAGATCCATTAATGGAGGACAGAGCTTCATTAAATTTAAACAAGTTACTATTACAAAGAGATGCAGAGAGTTGTAAACGTACGTTCACCTTTTAATCCATTTCTGTAATTTAGCTTTACTCAACACAATTATGACGTAGACGCCTGTTTTTTGAATGGTCTGCGATCTAAGAAATGGAAATAAGCATATCTCCATGACTTGTTCAATAATAAAGTGGCAAGAAATCCCCAAATGCTAACATGAATCCAAGTGCCATGCTGACATAGAATCCTAGAGTTATGATCACAACTCACTATGCTGCATAGTGATGATGGCCGGGCGTTGAGCTGGTTCATCCTCTGGACACTTGTTTGGAAATACAGGCCCACATAGTTCACGATTTCCAGCATATGAAGAGGCATCAAAACTCTGTAGCTGAGTGCTTGAAGGAATTTTTCCTGAAAAGTTGCTCTTTGACAAGTCCAATGTACACCAAGATAATTCAGCTGTGAAAAGCTTGCAGGTATTTTACCAGTAAGCTGATTGTTTGACAAGTCAAGAGAATCCAGCAAATTTAACTGACAGTTTTTGGTGTGATTGGTCCAGTTAAAGCATTTCTTGACAAGTTCAAGGATATTAATCCTTCAAGACTCGTGGTTTCCTCAGGAATTTCTCCATGTAACTTATTGCTTGAGATCAATGCCCTTTACAAGCCCCAGGGTTTCTTGGTACTTTCGAGCTGTTCCTTTCCATACTATTACTGCTATGTCATCGTAGTTGGCTGCAAAACCCTCAGTGGTACTGCGGTAGCACACATATATGTGTAATGGTAGCATCTGAACTCCCTTTTTTGACCATTGCAGTTATATTGTTAAAGCACTTTGGTATGGTTCCTGAAATATTGTTCAGAGAGAATCCAGTAATTGAATCTTTGATAGCTAAAAAAGGCTTACAGGTAGGTTTCCAAGGAAATGATTGGAGCCTAGACTAAAAACAGCCTTGTTTGTCAGGCTATCCCCTATCCATGCAGGTATTGTACCAGAGAATTCATTATCTCCCACATCAAGATTTTTAAGCTCATTGCAATTCTTCGGTAAAAGAGGAATTTCTCCAATGAAGCTTTTATTGCGCAAATTGAATGATTTCATTGCGCATTAAGAAACCGTATGCGGAACTTTTCTAGAAAAATTTTTGTTTGCAAAATTCAGAACAGCTAAAGCTTGCCACTGCAACCAACAATCAGGCAGCTCTCCTTATAGCAGGTTATCAGAGAGATCAAGGTAGCTAATAATATACTCCCCAGAAATTGAACATAAGGAAGAAATTGGCCCAGAAAACTTAATTTTAGAGAGATTTAATGATGTCAGATTGGAAGGAATTGGTGGTAGTGGACCGTCAAAATCATTGGAACTAAGATCAGGACCAGGATATCCTGAAAACTTCAATGATTCCTTATGGTTGTAAGAGAGATTTAGATGGTATAGACTAGGAAAGAGGTCCGAGAACCAAGTGGGAGCTATATCCAAAATTCCAGCATTAGAGATATCAATATATTTGTAAATCATTTGACTTTGTATCCTTTTTGGAAAATGATGTCCCAATTCGCAATTCAGCAAACCTATGTACTCAAGTTGGAAAGGATGAAATCGGGACTGAAATTCAGAGCTAGAGAGTTGAAAGAGAAGTCCATATACTTAAATTTGGAAAGATTAGATATTTAAGCTTCAGTGATCACACCTTCCAATTAACTATTAAATATATACAAAAATTCCAGTTCGGAAAGTTGTCCAAGACCTTCACTTACTGTTCCATTGAATTGGTTGTTACTGACATGTAAACGTGTAAGTAGCGGGAAGACTGAAAAATCGGGCAATGACCCCCAAAGCTTATTGCTATCCAAATTCAATATGACAAGAGGTGAAGGTTGTCCAAATTTTCTAGTAAGAGATCCATCCAATTTGTTGTCGAAAAGATGTAATTACATGGAAACTCTGTGATATCAGGCAATGACCCAGTAAGCATGTTCCCACCTAACTTTAAAATCTCCAATATCTTCTTTGAGCAACCAGAGTGATGGAAGAAATTTCAGAATAAAAGAAAGTAGAGGAAAGGTTTACTGAACTTTTCTATGCCCCCATTCATTAGAAATAATGGCTATTTTACAAGCCAACATTACAATGTTAGAAACATGGAAATAACTGAAACAAAACTAACAGAATAACAGAGTAATCACTATGCCATCAAGTATTTCCTATTGACCTATTGGCCCTCCGGCATAATTATTTCTAACCAATTAAATTCAGTCAAATAAGATTAAGCTCATCCAGACGCATGCGTGTGCAAGATATAGGCACTGGTAATAACGGTACATATCATAGAGAAATTGTGGAAAAGCTCTGGTAGCTCTCCGGTGAGATTGTTGTAAAATAAATTTAATGTTTTGAAACTACACAAAATCCCAACGGACTTTGGAATTGTTGTAATTTGACTAGATAAAAGGCCAAGATGCTTAAGTGAAGGCGTGTTTCGAAAAGCATAATCTGAAATGGGACCTTGTAACTAATAACTTGAGAGATCAAGAGCCTGAAGCATATTACTGATATTGAGCAACCAATCGCATAATGAATTAGAAAGACCACAAGAAGAGAATTCCGTGAGGGAGAGAATCGTAAAATAATTCATGGAGGAAAGTGATCGATGATTGGTTATTGGAAGGGAAAGATCCTGATATGTACAAGTCTGTGAGTGAAGGAAGCCCAAGTAATTACTTGCAGCCAATTGTTGGAAATAATTCGAACATGGATTTATGATTTAATGTTATCTTATTAGAGTTATTTTTTAAGATGAAAATAATAATAAACGTGTATTGAAATTATAGCAGAATAGGTTTCTTGAGAAGTTTTATTTGATTTTAATAAATTAAAAGTAATTACATAATATTAGGGATTGAGTATATCTTAAGTTATTTTATTATATTATATATATATAAATAGATATATTGAGTATGAATAATACGAAGAAAAATTTTCTCTTTCAAATTATCTCAAAACTCCAAAACAGTGGTATCAGAGCTAATGGTTTGATTTTTGAGGGACATTTTGAATTAGTTGGTGAGATGTGCATGATGAGTACATAAAAGTGTATGTGTATTAAGAGTTAAATTTATTATTTTACACTTAAAGTATGATTAACTCTCTCC
>JAVXUL010000001.1:4005107-4040681 GCA_035590515.1 Trichilia minutiflora | reverse complement strand
GTGGGTCAGGCAGTAGATGTTGTAGGTCAGGCAGGTCGTCCCAAGACTATTACTGGTTTCCAGACCCACTCAACCCCAGTTCTTCTAGCTGCTGGTGATAGGGCAGAGTTGGCTACTGAGAAGTCAGATTTTTTCCCCTCGTACTTTTTCGTTATTTTGTCAATGGTTTATTTCATACTAACAGTACCTTCTTATGCAGGTATATCCCCATTTCACCAATCCTTGAAGGTTTTGTTATCCTGAAGGAGAACCCGGACTACACGGAGGATCACTGATTTTTTCACCCAATTGCAAGTTGACCTCATAAGTGTCTGTCATCAACCTAGCTATTATGGGTTTCAAGTTGAAAGAAGATTAACCTGGAACATAGTGGCAAACATTGGTTCATCTTGGATACAACTGTTTGCGATTAATTTAATTTGTTTTCAAATTGCGGCGAAGAAGTGCGAATTGGGAGGATTTAAAACCACTTCACTTCAAGATAATACATAAGAGCAGAAATATGCTTAGACTTTTGTTCTACATGTTTTCTGAGTTATCACTTGTGGTATGTGCCTTTGGATGTAAATTGGGTATGTTAACTTATGCCCTCTGCAATTTAATGGAATGTAGCAAGCCTGCTTAGGTTACATTCAAGAGTTTTGCCTCTGATTTTAAGTTCCATGAATGAAGAAAATCCTTTCCTAAATTTCCTTTTCCAGAGTATAAACTTTCTATTATTTATGCTAATGCTTGCCCTCAATTAACACCCTGGCTTATAAAATTCAAGCTTATTTGTATTTGTCATGAAGATTTTACGGGTCGACCTGGCTGGTTTAGCACGGAAGCTTAATGAACTTTGTGCATTTCTTAAATGTTATTAAATTTTTTTATTAATTAAAATTACTAAAATATTCTTAAAATTTATTTTTATAAAGTTATTATGTTTAATGTTTATTATTTTTTAGATATTTTAATTATTTATTTGTGTTTTTGTGTGGATTTCCGCTTGTCTATTCGGCTTTTTTGTGTTTGACATATAAGATGGATCAGCGTTCTTCTGAGCTAACGCATTCGCCGTGATCAGTTATTTTCCGTTCTTGATTTGATTGGGGAGGTGCGTGGTCTGTTTAACACCTCGAGCCAATAACCACATAATTTTGACACAACAATAGAAAATGCTTAATGGCCTTCCGACCTTGGAAGCCTCGTTATGTTGCAACTGCTAGCTATTGGGTTTGCTCGGTCAAGCTAGTATCTGTATGCTGTACGCGGACTGTTTGACAAAATTCTTATATACGTCTATTCTATTTTTATTCAAACTAAATGCATAAATTAGTTATAATATTATTAATCACTCTATCAATTGTTAACTTAGTTTAACATCTTATTGATTTATTTCTAATAACTGCTCACTCTGTATTCATTTTTAATGTACTACCTGATATTCATGTTCCATGTAGTTGCTGCAATGCCAACAAGAAGTCATGCTTTCCTTCTAATGATTAGACAAAGTGGGAAGCTTTGTGGATAATACAGGATTGAAAGCATAGTGGGTGAATAGGCGCTGGAATTGCCAGTACCCGGAATTCCCTTTGGCTACAAATTTATTACATAATTGGTGATAACAGACCAGGTTTTAACCTAAAAAACTTATTGTAACATTATTTGGTGTGTAACTTTGCCGTGTTAGCAGTAGATCACTTAAATTCTAATCTAACATATTGCCATCTTTCTTGCAATAATAATAATAATAATAAACACTTTTCGTGCTGGCGAATACTTCCATATTGATTTGTAAGTAGCTATATCTGTATTGACTAGCAATAATTTAAAATCTGCTTTAACGTGGTTTAGAACATAAAAAGTTGTTACAGATGCTAACTTCATATAAATAATATCAATAATAGAGTAGTGATAAGGATACAAACATTTTGTACAAATTCTTGTGTACAACTTAATGTATCATGATATATTAGTTTTATTAAAAATATAAAATTAACATAATTAATAAGTATAACTATTGTCCAATGTTATCACGCCACATTAGCTTGTACATGAGATTTTGTATTTTTAACATCATTCTATCAATTGCTAAAACTCATCAAGCGGGGGGGTGTAGTATGCTAATTAATGGGTTTATCTTAATACTCTCAAACTTCTAGACCAAGATTATCTCATATGGAGCCAGTTATTGAAAAATTCGTGGCTGCTACCAATTGCCAAACATAGGTGTAAGTGTAACAACTGGATTGTATATGCTTCCCACTTTTGACATGGTTTATTACTTTTTAATCGATGTGAACAAGATGTTAAACATGTTTGAAGGTGTTTTGAGTTAAATAGTTCATCAAATGTTTGAGAAATTCCTAATGAAGCAATTTTCGAGACACAAACACCCACCATGCGATCTGTCTGGGAGTAGGGTACGGATAAATAATCTATTATTGATAACCAAACATTACAAAGAAAGATGACCAGTAATTCTTGTTTAGTATTGTCTTTAGAGTAAATCATTTATTATTGCTCCTAAAGAACGGTACAATGGAAAAGCAATTGAAAGTTTATATTTATCAATGATAACTGTAATTCTCCAACAATAGTCAGTTTAGGAGAATCAATGTTTCTCGTACTTAAGAAAATTAGGCATGACAAAGATGAAATGCAGGACAAGGATGGAGGAAATGACTTCAGTAATTTAAAACAAGTTACCATACACAGAGAGTTGTAAACGTTCACCTTTTAATCCATCTCTGTAGTTTAGGTTTACTCAATACCACTATGATGTAGAAGCCTGTTTTTTGAATGGTATACGGTCTAGGAATTGGTAATATGCATATCTCCATGACTTGTTCAAAAATAAAGTTCCAAGAAATCACCAAAATGCTAAAATGAATCAGAGCGCCATGCTGACATAGAATCCTGGAGTTATGATCTCATCCTCACTGTGCTGCATAGTGATGATGGCTGGGGGTTGAGATGGTTCATCCTCTGGACACTTGTTTGAAAGCGGAGACCCGCATAATTCAGGATTTCCTGCGTATGAAGAGGCATCAAATCTCTGCAGCTCTGTGTTTGAAGGAATTTTCCCTGACAAGTTTTTGGACAAGTTCAATACACCAAGATAATTCAGCTGTGAAAGGCTTGCAGGTATGTCACCAGTAAGCTGATTGTTTGACAAGTCCAGAGAATCCAGCAAATTTAACCGACCAATTTTTGGTGAGATTGTTCCAGTTAAAATATTTCTTGACAAGTTCAAGTATATCAATCCTTCAAGACTGGTGATTTCCTCGGGAATTTCTCCATGTAACTTGTTGCTTGCAAGATCAATGCCCTTTACAAATCCCAGGATTTTTTTGTATTCTTGATCTGTTCCTTTCCATACTATTATTGCTATGTCATCGTACTTGGCTGCGAAACCCTCAGTGGTGCTGCGGTAATACACATATATATGTGAAATGGTAGCATTTCCACTCCCTTTTTCAACCATGGCAGTTAGATTGTTGAGGCATTTTGGTATGGTTCCTGAAATATTGTTCAAAGAGAAATCCAGCAATTGAACCTCTGATAGCTGACAAAGGCTTTCAGGTATGTTTCCGAGGAAATGATTGGACCTTAGACTAAGAATAGCCAGGTTTGGTAGGTTATGCCCTATCCACGCTGGTATTGTCCCAGAAAATTCATTATCTCCCACATCAAGAATTTTCAGCTCATTGCATTTCTTCAGGTAAAGAGGAAGCTCTCCAGCAAAGCTGTTTTTGCGTAAATTGAATGATTCCATTGAGCATTCAGAATCCGTCGATGATGGAACTTTTCCAGAGAAATTATTATTTGCCAAATTCAAAACAGCTAAAGCTTGCCACTGCAACCAACAATCAGGAAGCCCTCCTGATAATAGGTTATCTGAGAGGTCAAGATAGCTAATAGACTCCCCAAAAATTGAACACAAGGAAGAAATTGGCCCTGAAAACTTATTTTTAGAGAGATTTAATGATGTCAGATTGGAAGGAACTAATGGTATTGCACCATCAAAATCATTGGAACTAAGATCAATTCCAGGATATCCTGAAAACTTCAATGATAAATCTGGCACAGTGCCTGCCATATGGTTATAAGAGAGATTTAGATAATATAGATTGGGAGAGAGATCCCAGAAGCAAGTGGGAACTATATCCGAAATTCCAGCATTAGAGATATCAAGATATTTGTAAATCTTTTGACTTTGTATCCATTTTGGAAAATGAGGTCCCAATTTGCAATTCAGCAAACCTATGTAATCAAGTTGGAAAGGAGGAAACCAATCGGGACTGAAATTCAGAGCTAGAGAGTTGAAAGAGAAGTCCATATATTTCAGTTTGGAAAAGTTAGACAGGTGAGCTTCAGTGATCGTACCTTCCAAGGAATTACCAAACATATACAAAAATTCCAGTTTCGAAAGTTGTCCAAGACCTTCACTTATTGTTACATTTAATTGGTTGTTACTGACTTGTAGATATGTAAGGAGCGGGAAGACTGAAAAATCAGGTAATGACCCCCAGAGTTGATTGCTATCCAAATTCAATATGACAAGAGGTGAAGGTTGTCCAAATTTTTTAGGAAAAGATCCATCCAATTTGTTATCCAAAATATGCAATTCTTGTAAAGATGGAAAGTCTGTGATGTCAGGCAACGAGCCAGTAAGCATGTTGTCACCTAACTCTAAAATCTCCAATGTCTTCTTGGAGCAAGCAGACAAATTGAGGAGAAGGTCTGGAAGCTCTCCTTTGAGATTGTTGTAAGATAGTTTTAATGTTTTCAAACTACACAAATCCCCAACGGACTTTGGAATTGCTGTAATTTGATTAGAAGAAAGGTCAAGATGCTCAAGAGAAGGCATGTTTTGGAAAACATAATCCGGAATGGGACCTAGTAACTGATTACTTGAGAGATCAAGAGCACGAAGGTTGCTACTGATTTTGAACAGCCAATTATACGATGAATTTGAAAGACCAGAAGAAGAGAGATCAACGAGGGCAAGAGATGTAGAAGAATTCATGGAGGAAAGTGATTGGTGATTGATTATCGGAAGAGAAGACCATGCTACGTATAAGTTTGCGAGTGAAGGAAGCCTAGTAATTACTTGCAGCCAGTCGTTGGCTTCGCTGAGGTCGACAGAATCCAGATGAAGTTCTGCCAATTTTTTGAGAGGAGAGAGCCACTCAAGATTGCTGACATATAAGTTATTATATCCAATGTTCAAATATTGCAAGGTTATGAGGTTTCCAAGCTGATAAGGGATTCTACCACTGAAATCTGCAAGGGAGAGGTCAAGGAATCTTAATTTGGAAAAGGAGCCAATGAAATTTGGAATTGGATTTTCACCAAAATTATTGGCACTCAGGTCTAAATAACTTAAGCGCTGCAATTCAAGCAATGAAGAACTGATGTTACCCCTCAAAGGCCGGTTAGGACATATAGGGTCAACTTTGTACTTGAGATTGTGCCTGATTACATGACCGGTTCGATTACTACATTGAACACCTCTCCATTTGCAGCAATCTTTTCTGCCTCCATCATTTCCCCAAGAAGAGAGATATCCACAGTCATCTACAAGACCTTGTTTGAACTTGAGAAGAGCTTGTCTCTCCCTCTCTATGCATTGAATATCAGCTTCTGCAGCAACTCCTGAATTAGCTCCAGAAGCAATTCTTGTGTATACCGAAAGCAAAATAAGCGCATGGAATAGTTGAAGGCAACTTTCACTCATGATCCTTTTCATAATTGTACCAATAAAGATTGCCATCAAGGTGTGAATGCTTTCAAAATTGTTTCTACTGCTTATCTTTATCAGTTATACCCCCGAGTTCACTTTAATATCCCAGAAAAAATAAATTGAACACTTCCTGAGCTGAGGAAGGTCTACATTGCATCCTTTTAAAAATCCCATGATGTAAATTTTCAACACGTCCCATCAACTTATGAATAAAATAGGCTGACATTATATTAAAATTGAGTTATTATCCATTAGCTATTTCGAGAGTAGCAAAATAATCGCTCAATTTTTTTTAAAATAATATTTATAATTACTTTAACTTCTTTATATATAATAATTTTTTTTATTATATATAAAGAAGTTAAAATAATTATAAATATTATTTTAAAAAAATTAAGTGATTATTTTTGCCCATATATTTGTTATTAAAAATAAAAAAATAGATTATATATTCAATAGTTAAAACTGAATAATTAAAATTTTTTCATATATCTCGTTACAAATAATTTAAAAAATAATTTTTATATTTTGTATTAAATCACTGTCATTGTCTAATAATTACATTAATAATAAAATAAATTTAAAAAATTAAATAAATTAATTAAATATTTAAAATTTTTTATTTATAATAATAACTAAATTTATATTACAATCATCTGAAAATTCTTAATTGAATAATTATAAATAATTCGAAAACTACGAAACAAAGAATCAAAATAAAACAAAACTCGAAGAATTTATTTTTCTATAGTAGAATTTATTGCTGTGAAAATTATTAAGGGTGATAATAAATAAATAAATAAATAATGTATTTAATTTTATTATTATATATAAGAATATAAAAATAATTGTAAAATATATTTTAAAAAAATAGAGAAGTAAATTTTTACATTCTCCTTATAAATTATTATCTAACTTAAAAAAGGATAAGTGATAATAACTCTCTTAAAATTCCCATAAAAAATTTATTTTTACAATCTTAAAATTTTAATAAAAGTTTCCTTCCTGGGAGCTCAAAATATTGATTGCATATTCAAAGTTTGCGGAAAAATTGACCAACAGGAAATAACATACACTTCCATAGTCAAAATATGAGCTTTCAAAATACATATTCTACCCTTGTCATATTAACCATAATTCATAAATCATAATGGCAATTTCCTTGATAAAGAATAAAGATTAAATATTAATTTATGGAAAGAATAGAGAACATAAACTGAGAGACTAATTATTAAAATAGAGGTTGAAATACCAACTTCTGTTTGAATATTCACATTTCAGACAAGACACATTGTAAATATATATCTCTACATTATCTTACACTTATAAGTAATGAGTCTGATGAGTTTAAATCTCTCTCACCACCTGCCTTGGTGAGTAGCATACACGATTGAATTTTAAATCCATGATTAGTGCAAGACGGAGACGGTATCCTAAATTTATGTAATTTAGTTGTAGCTATATATGTATCATTCCTAGAATCATGGCTTGGATTAAGGTTAAGAAGGTCAGATTTCATGGGGCGATCGGTAGATTCCTATTCCAGTCCAGAATTGACGAGTTGAAATTATTATAAAGATGGACTATATTTTGATCTGTTTTACTATTAACTGACTATAACCGAACTAATTTGATGGAGTCGGGAGCCATCAAAAAATAAAAGTTTTGATCATTCAGATAACACAATATCGAAATCGTTTGCAGCATTTTTGAGCTGTCACAATCCAAGTACTATCTAAACTATTTCACACACAAAAATCACAGGATTTCAATGCCTCTTTGTTGCGGAAAGTTATGGGAAGAAGTTAACAATAATTCTTTTTCTGGTATCTTTTAATTTCTAATTTAAAATGTAATTAAAGTTGTTTGACAAAATCAACAATTTCAAAATAATGCAGAAAGAATTAATGAAAATAGTTTATCATGAAATTTTACAAATGTAGTTTGAGAAAAAATGAAGTCATGCGCGCCATCCCAATGAAAATTTTCTCACAAATGTAATAGACGTCGGAAGAATATAGGGTCAAGTTCTGTTGTTGATGTGCCGTTGATTAATTGGTCACTGGAACCAAGCACTCTAGGCTTTGTTTCATTCGGAATATTCAACTGGTTATGCAGCAATCTGATCACTTCTTTCAAATAGTCGAAATTTTTGAGACCCAAATTTTGATACCAATCATCAGAAAACAAATAAAGAGAAGCAGAGAAGAAAGAATTTTGTTTGCTGAAGGTTTTGTTGTAAATTAGATTTGACACAAATGAGATCATTTGTTAGATTTGAAGGGTACTTTAAGATTATAAAGAGGTCTATAATTTGATCTCTTGTAATATTCACCAACATTTGGTCTATAATTGAACAAAAGGTTAGAAAATAACTAGAAATAGATAAGGCCACTTATTTTACAATCAGATTGTTAAAGGAAAAACAAAAATCCCAGGTTCCTATACAATTTTATTACACCCTTTTCCTATAGATTATTCTGGTGCTTCCAGCCATTCGTGAGCATCCCACTCTAATCCATCAATAAAAGGAAAGTATGGCATATTGGTGCTGTTGCAGCTGCTGCTGACACAAATAAATTGAAAGGGAAAGACAATTAATAGTTTGCAAAAGTAAGAAAGCATAATTTTACACTCAAAACACTGGAAATGAATGCAGTTTTAAGCAATTAGTCATAGGAAAATGAGAAATAGGAGAGATCGATATTACCTGTCATATGCTTTGCTGCCGCCGCAATTTGGCACATGTTCACTAATCAAGACGTAGATCTTATCTTTTATATGGTTTAAAAACGAAAATAAGCATATCTCCATGATCTGCTCAACAGTATAGTTCCACAAATTGCCCAAGAACCCAAGAATCGTGCTTACATATAAATATCGAGGTATGAATTCATCCTCCTTGTCAGCATGCCCAATGTTGGCTAGAACTTGATCTGGTTCTTCTTCTGGA
This sequence comes from Trichilia minutiflora, assembly GCA_035590515.1. Taxonomy (NCBI): domain Eukaryota; kingdom Viridiplantae; phylum Streptophyta; class Magnoliopsida; order Sapindales; family Meliaceae; genus Trichilia; species Trichilia minutiflora. The sequence continues at coordinate 4,031,997 of JAVXUL010000001.1, read as the reverse complement.
CATTTAGTCAGAAGAGGAGCTCCACAAAGTTCTGGATTTCCCAGATATGCAGTCATGAAAACGCTGCAGTTCAGTGCTAGATGGGATTTTTCCTGATAAGTTGTTATTGGACAAGCTCAAGACACCAAGACCATTTAGCTGAGAAAAGCTTTCAGGATTTCGACCACCAAGCAGGTTCTCTTACAATTCAAGTGAATTCAACAAAATTAACTTACCAATCTTTGGAGGGATTGGTTAAGTCAAACGTTCAAGGAGATTAAACCTTCAAAATCCATAATTTCTTCAGGAAAGTCCCCAGATAAATTGTTAGTCGAAAGATATGCCTTTACAAGTCCCAAAGTATTCTTGTATTTGGAATCTAATCCTTTTCATACCAGTTGGCCTCATCACCAGTCACACCACTAGTTAAATGAAAAGGATATATATATATATATGATGCATTTGAACTCTCCTTTTGAGCCACTTCGGTATGGCTTCCGAGATGTTGTTTTGAGGTAAGTCCAAAACTTGAAGCGTTGCAAGATTACACAGTTGTGTATGCACACTTCCATGAAACTGAATAGATCGAAGACTTAAATAGTTAAATATGGTAGGCCATAATCTGTTCGTGGAGGAATACTGCCAGAAAAATTATCATTTCCATTCAGACCGGCCAGTCCCGTGCAATTCTTCAAAGTTGAAGGCAGTTCTGCGGAAAAACTATTATTGTGTAAATACAGTGACTTAATTGTACACTTAAGAGTCCACTGATTTCGGAATGTTCCCAGAAAAAGCTGATTTCGGAATGTTCCCAGAAAAATTGTTTCCCAAATTTAATATAATCAATTGTTTCCCATGCAGTATACAATCAGGAAGCTGCCCTGATAACTGGATATCAGGAGGTCCACATAATACTCTTCAGTGATATAACATAAAAAGAAATTGACCCGGAGAACATATTATTGGAAAAAATTAATGTTGATACATTTGGAGACATTGGACCCTTAAGAAGATTCGAACTTAAATCAATTCCAGGATATCCAGCAAACTTTATTGATAAATCTGGTAGCATGCCACTCAGGTGATGATTTGAGAGATTTAAGACATTCAACATGGGAGATTGATCACAGAGCCAATTAGGAACTGTGCCTGAAATTCCAGCATCAGATATATCAAGAAAATAAAATTGGAAGTCATCTTCGGAAATAAGGCCCGAATTTGCAGACTGCAAGCTTAATGTATTCAAGTTGAAATGGAGGAAACCAGCCAGAGCTGACGTTCAATGACAGTGAGTTAAAAGACAGAGTCCATCAAATTTAATCTGGAGAGATTTGACATGTGGGCTTCAGAGATCACACCTTGCAAAGAATTTGAAGAGAGATTCAAAAACTCAAGCCTGGAAAGTTGTCCTATACTTTTTGGGAAGTTTCCAATCAACTGCTGCTGCTAATTTCAAGTTCTTTCAATGACAGAAATACACTAAAATCAGGTAATAAACTGCCAAGTTGGTTGCTATTGACACATAACCTGGTAAGATTTGAAGGTTGTCTAAAACTTTCTGGGAAAGCACCATTCAGTTTATTATCGAAAGGATATAATTCTCTCAAAGACGAAAATAGAACCAGTAAGCATGTTACTGTATGAGGGCATAATTTCTAATGTCTTTCGGGTGCAACCAGACAAATTGAGGAGAAACTCAGGAAGCCGTCTGGTTAGGTTGTTGCTCCCCAGATTCAGCTTTTTCATTCAACACAAATTTCCAAAGGATTTTGGAATATTGCTGATTTAATTTTCGCTTAGGACAAGATACAGTAAAGAAGACATGTTCTGAAATCGGACCTTGCAACTTGTTGTCGGAGGATCAACTAGACTGATGCCAATTTTAAACAGCCACAAGTATACGAAATTAGACAGAAAATTGTGAGAGTGATCAAGAAAAACACGAGAAGGCTGCACGAACTTGACTCCAATTTTGTTAAATAAGAGATTTCACTTAGTACTTGCAGTCCATCGGTTACTTCACTAAGATTGACATAGTTCAGACAAATCTGTCTTAAAAAGAGACATGAGAAAACCATTCAAGTTTGTCAGCTTACAGTTCTAAGAGATCAAGATATTGCAAGTTTGATAGAATGCCAATTTGGTAAGGAACTCTACCACGATAACCAGCCTTGGAAAGATCAAGGTGCATTAAGTTGTGGAGGGAGCCCATGGATTCTGGGAGCCACTGTCCTCCAAAATTATTGGAACTCATGTCCAAATAAGTGTTGCAATTCAAGCAAGGAAGAACTGACACTACCCCAGAAAGGCCCAAAAAAGAAACGAGATGTAGATGTAACTTGAATATTGAGCCTAACAACACGGTCCGTTTGATTGCTACAGTGTACACCTCTCCATTTGCAACAATCTTTTTTGTGTTCTTCACTGCCCCATGACGAGAGACTGCCATCATTATCTATAAGACTGTTTGATCCTTAGAAGAGCACTCCTTTCGCTCTCTTTGCACCTTATGTTAGCATATGCTTTTCCTGAAAGGAACCCAAAGGTCGTTTCTATATGACCAAAATCAAAGTGAAAATGAGCCGAAGAGACATTTTGCTCATCGTGCTCATCAAAATCATAGTATTGATGATCAAGAGATAAAACATCAATATTGTATATATAGGCATATAGCATTTTTTGAGTTGTCAGAATCCTAGCATTATCCAAAATATTTCAGAAAAAATCGCAGGATTCCACTTAGGCACTTACTCTATTACTATTCCTCTCTACCCCTCAAAATCGAAACCTATAAAATACCAAAGTTGACTCGAAATTTAATTACAGAAGTTGACTTTCTCTTTTTCTTTGGTAATGTTATGGACAAACGTTAAATATTATTATTTATAGATTTTTTTTTAAGTATTATAATATTACAAACTATTAATATATTATATCATATGCCTAATTGAATCCACAAATTTGAAGTATCCTGTCTACGACTAAATCTAAGGCTGAATTTCCTTGCAATAAATAACAAGAAACATTTACACCACCGAAAACATGAGTAGATGCTATTTTGGCATGAAAGTGAGAAGTCAGTCTCCTAAGAAAAAATCTATTTGCAAGGAGGGAGCATGCAACGATTCTTAAAAACAGTTTCGATAGAAAGTAACAAGTCTCGGGGTAGCATAAAAAAATCTCTTGATTCACGTTTTGTCAACTTCTGCAATTCCTGTATTGGACCCAAGGCAATTCTTATCGGGACCAAAAACAATAACACATGCATTAATCATTTGGTTAATTAATACCCTTATGAATTGTGGTAATCAGATTAGCCAACGGGGTTCGCTTGAACCAAGCCTATGGGTAGCAATGACACGTATGGGCTTTAATTGGATTAGGCACATGATTTTATTTTATGTAGCCATGGGCTTTAGTTTAAGGAATCAGATACAGTCCATTTGAATTAGGCCGGTAGGTTTTACATATTTCCCATAGGGGTTTAGGCACCGTCTTCGTCAGTGCAACAAAATCAAATGGGTTTTGACCACTCGTTCTCTCTTAACACTTTGGTATCAGCTTTTCAATTGTATCGTATCTACAAGCACACACATTCGTATGTTTTGTAGTCAAGAGTTTTCGTATTATATCGTGATAATAGAGAATAAAAGATGAAGGTTAAAGTAATATCTCGTTCCACAGATGAATTCACTCGAGAACGAAGCCAGGATCTCCAGGTAGCTCAGAATTTGGTACCTATTTCTGTGTGATTCCCGTCTAATTAGAAGAACTGATTTTGATTTAAAATTGTATGATTGATCAGAGGGTGTATCATAATTACGATCCAAATCTTCGACCGCAAGAGAAGGCTGTGGAGTATGTGAGGGCTCTTACTGCAGCCAAATTGGAGAAGGTAAAAAAAATGTGAACTACTTGAATAAATAATTTAAAATAATTAATTGGTCCTTTTCCCCAAAAATAAAATTATGCATTTGGTATTTTATGTAGATTTTTGCGAGGCCGTTTATCGGAGCAATGGATGGTCATAGAGATGGGGTATCATGTATGGCGAAAAATCCAATTTATTTGAAAGGGTTATTTTCGGGTTCAATGGATGGAGTTAACTTCTTTGTTATCCTTTTCTTATGTATTGTGCAAAGTTTTATATATTTGATGGTGTCTTTTAGTCCTGCGGTTGTAATTTATGTCTTTTTGACTCGCAAATATTATAAATATGAAAAATGAAGATAAGAATTTATCTTAGTTGATTCAGTAGTTGTCAAAAAATCAGGTAAGTGTAAGTTTTTACACTTAGGTTTTGCCCAATTGCGTTATAGGATTTATAATACAGAAAAAATGATAAATTTGGGTCATGATTGAAATAAAATTGAGGGCTTATAATTCCTGCCTAATTTCTGGTTTGTACAAACTTGCAGATATTCGTCTTTGGGATATCGCTGACAGGTAAATCTCATAATTTGTGTAACTTTGGATGTTTGAACTTTTATAGATTCTAAGATGTCCTCCCTTACTATTTGAAAGGGAAAAACATACTGTTCATATTTATGTGATATGCAACTGACTATGGATGGAATGCTACATGCTTATATCTTTATTTTCTATTTTTAAATTTGTGGAAGATGATTATTTGCATCCTATTAGATTCAATTTAACTTTTCATTCTGTAAATTTAAGAAGAGAATGGTATGCATTGTGTGAAAGTGTATTGCAAACTCCTTTTTTAATTATATCTTCTTAGATTGTTTTGGTTCTATTGTAAAGCTTTACTTGGTTCATATGTGATTGACTTTTGTCTTCTAATTTCATGAATGAATAAACAGGAGAAAAGTTTGTCAGTATCCTGGTCACCAAGGTGCAGTACGTGGTTTAACAGTATCAACAGATGGACGCATTCTGGTATCTTGCGGAACTGATTGCACGTAAGGCACAAATTCTTTTGTTTAACTTGTCTCTCTATCCCCCCGTAATAACTGATGGAAACCATCAATCTAGGCACAGCCTCAATTGTTAACCTGGAGAGTTGAAAATGAGAAGTGAACAGACTGTCACCTGGATGCAACTTGCATTCACGAGCTCAAACCTGAACTTACAAATTGGACTTTCTTTTTTTTTCCAGTGTCAGGCTCTGGAATGTTCCTGTTGCTACTCTTACAGATTCAGATGACTCATCTGATAATTCATCTGAGGTAGTGCTTTCTTAATACATGTACATGTTATCTGATACATGAATTCACTTTCATTTACACCTTTCTGAATAGACTGCAATTAAAATTTGCAGCCACTAGCTGTTTATGTTTGGAAAAATGCATTCTGGTAAGGATAAAAAATTCTCCTCCATGTGTTGATTTTTCTGAGAGTTTATGGAGAAGAATTTCATTAGGCCTTTCCTCATTATTGTCTTTCCAGGGCTGTTGATCACCAGTGGGATGGTGATTTGTTTGCCACGGCTAGCGCTCAGGTTGATATATGGAATCACAATAGGTTTGTATCTCAGCTTGTTTAGATTATTTTTTAGCCATGTAAAAATCAAAATATTGTCTGACAATATACCTCCTGTAATTAGGTCACAGCCAGTCAACATGTTTCAGTGGGGAACAGACACCGTTATATCTGTTCGATTTAATCCTGGAGAACCAAATGTCTTTGCAACAACAGCCAGGTATGCTTAGATATAATTGAGGTTAACGGATTGCTTTATTTTTTATGTCCCCTTGCTATAATAGTTAGCAGCTTGTTTGGTAAAGTATGGGGGAATAGTATGCCCAGTGTATGTATTGGTGGACATGAGACATTTTGAATGCTAGAACCTGATTGTTAAAAGATATCGAGAAGATGTTTGTATATGGAGGACACAATCAAACTATGGAATTGATCCCTCTTCAACAGTGAAAGTAGGAAATAAAACATTGGAATCTGGTTTCTCATACATAAGATGATAACTATCTAATATTGTAAAAAATCTGTTTGAACACTATCCCTAATTTGGATATGTTGTTTACTTTGTAAAGAACTTGATTTTGTGATATTTTTGCTGATAAATTTTATATAGAAAGACCCCGTTCAAGTGAGCAGTCACTTTGTTAGCAAATGGAAGTGCACTGCAATATATGCAGAAATATTGACTTAGGTCCCTTTCTGATCTATATTAGCGTGGCTGCTTATTAATTGTGCATTGATCTTTTCTTTTTAAGATCCAAATTCCTTTTAAGGCAACTGTGGTTATTAGCTCTTGAATGGGTGCAAAATAATATTGCTTGACATATGATTTATGAGTACTATATGTGTATGTTAGTGAAAGGGGTGGTAATTCGGATAAACATGCCATATTCATATTTGTCAACAAACTTACAGTAATTTTTGTACTGAACCGAATTCGATCCGTTTATTAACCGTGTTATCCTTTTATTAAACAGGTGGCACAGTATGATACGATTGAGCTATTAATTAATTCTATCTAATTTATTCAACCCATTTAATTAATTTTATATTAATTAATTAAATGGCACAGCATGATACGATTGAGCTATTAATTAATTCTATCTAATTTATTTAACCCATTTAATTAATTAATATAAAATTTAACTCTTTTAATTAAATTACTTATTTAAATATAAACTAAATATTAAAATATAAATAAATAAAATTATGATATTAAATAATTATTTATTTAGACACAATTATTTATTTAAATACGATTATTCAATTAACTAATTGTATTTTAATCGTGTCTTAAATGGATAAATAAATTCATAAAGTTAAACCAGAATTCGACCTAATTATTATTCGTATCAAAATTTTTAAATTTGTATCCGTTTAATCATGTTGAATTCGTGTCAAATAATCATGTCGTAACTCAAATTGTCATGCCTATTAGTAACTTAGTTTACTTAGTGATATTCCAATTATCTATTATCAATACATATAATTTTTTATCGTTCTCCATCAATTCTAGTTATTTTGTTCAAGAAATTATATTTTGATATATTGTCTAATTGGTATATGATTTTTATATTTTTCCAGTTAACTATTTTGTAGTGATCGAAGCATAACACTATATGATTTGCGCATGTCATCCCCGGCTAGGAAGGTTATCATGAGGGTAATACTGACTCTCCACTGCTTCGAAGAATTTAGCTTTTCATGATTAACAAAGTGTAGAAATATTATAATATTGCAAAGAATTGTAGATTAAATGCTTATATGTGTGTCTATCAGTACCATGGCTAATTATCGATAATATTGTAGTTTTATGATATTTGGACAGCGAAAGGTATATTTCCCCCAAATAAAAGAAGTTGAGTTGTTAGACATTAACATTCTACACTGCGATATTTGAAACAATTAAGAAAAAGGCAAATTATGTGAAAAATTTTTGAAGTCTTCGAACTAAAATCTTGGAAACTACAATTTGTTAGTTTGAACAATCCTTTGGCCATTTGTCCTAAGAAAGGTTAGCCTGTGGAGGATTTAAGAAGTATATGAAAAAAAGCATTGGGAAGGAAGACCTATACCCTTCCAAGGAAGGAATAAGAACTTTGTATATGAAATCAAATGTTGGTTATGAGTATATTTTTTAGTATGCTAAGTTTTTCCGGTGTTTACTTTAAAATTTTAGTATCTCACTGATGGTTATCTGTACCTTGAATAATTCTTTTAATATGTTTGCCCTTTATGTATTCTTGACTTGTATTTTTCTTGTGACAGACAAGAACCAATTCTATTTCTTGGAACCCAATGGAGCCAATGAACTTCACAGCTGTAAGAACAACAATTAATTTTTATTATGCTTGAACCAAGAGTTTAATGTAGGAGCGTTTAGTTTCAAATTGTTACTAAGCATCATTTTTGATGCTCTTTGATGTTCATGATCGTAACAAATTTCTGTCTAAATGATTAGCCATAGCTAAAGTAGTCTCCCTCCTATATACTTTTGAACGAATGTAAGATAGAAAACTTTATGAGCTTTCTGTGTAGCCATTGTGTCTGCCATCTTGTAACAATTACCACCACTTAATTAAGAGTAGCTGGGTCACTTGATTCAAATTCTAAAAAGTTATATTTGATGTTATTATTGTTATTGTTTTTTATTTTATGTTATTATCTTGCATTGATTAATTTTCTTACCTACCCTCTGATTAGTAAATTGTGTATCATTTTGTTTGATTGACAATGTGATCGGGTGATATCTGGTTGTACAATGTGTTAGGTTGGTTGAACTGTGTGCTTCTGTGCACAGTATATTCTTATCCTTCTCATAATAAACTGGTTAATTTCCATGATGATGCAGGCAAGTGAGGACTGCAATTGCTATAGCTATGATGCTAGAAAATTGGATGAAGCTACGTGTGTACACATGGGTCATGAATCTGCAGTGTAAGACTGGATATGAGTAATCTTTTAAGCCTGTATAATTTGTAGCTACTTACTGTTTTGGCCGACATTACAGAAATTATCTGTGTTAATGTCTTTTCCAGGATGGATATTGATTACTCACCTACTGGTCGGGAATTTGTTACTGGATCTTATGATCGGACAGTGAGTTTCTCTTGCACTTCCTTGTGTTTGATCTTTTACCATGTTTGATTGATGAGGACAAGGACAGCTATAGTTCTTATTTCTTAATCAAACTTCTCCTTCACAGATTAGAATTTTCCAGTATAATGGCGGTCGAAGCCGGGAAATCTATCATACAAAGAGAATGCAAAGGTCCTACTTTAACATTCAACTTCGTTTTTTCCGTATTGCTTATAAAAATATTCGATACCTAATCTCAGATTAACATTTTTGAGCAAATCTTATGTCTCTGTTTGGACTTGTTACCTGAAGCAATATGGCTGTTGTATGCTAGATTTATGTTGTTTCTGAACATTTCTAGTCTAAGATATGCCATTTCTCTTTAATAAGTGTGTATTTTTTCTACTTTTGTTCGTTCAGGGTGTTCTGTGTCAAGTTCAGCTGCGATGCAAGTTATGTTATATCAGGAAGTGATGATACCAACCTTAGGCTTTGGAAGGCTAAAGCATCAGAACAATTGGGAGTTGTAAGCATCTATCTTTCTTTCACACCTGTTTGTTGTTACAGGTTAAAATGTTCCTATCAGATTATGATGATGCACTATGCACGGTGCCATTATCTAATGTTTTGACATCATGACATGTCAATGGCAAAAGGAAAAAAAATTAGGACTATAATATTCTGTAAATATTTGATAAAATGAACATTATGTTTTGCTAAATTTCTCTTCTTTTTTTTTTTTTTTTTTGAGAAATTGCTAAATTCCTCATTGATTTGAGGCTTGGGGACATTAGTGATTTCACTGCTATTTCAGCTGATTTATATTATCTGTGTAAGTTTTAATCAACTTCGTGGCTTCCTAACATAAACCTTGAGGCACTTATCTCATAATACAGCTCCACCCAAGGGAGCGAAGAAAGCATGAGTATCAGGAAGCTGTCAAGAATCGGTACAAGCATCTTCCCGAGGTTAAGCGTATAGTGAGGTAAGAGGGGAGTTAAAAACATTTTCTCTTAATGAAGCTATTAAGAAATTCATTTTCAACATATTTTAAAACACCAAAGGCAGTGCTTGAATAGAAATTAATCCTACGCGGTTTTGTTTGTTACACAAATTGGCATATATATGCAGCCTTTCTGATCTTCTGCATACACCTTCAATTTGCATGAGCACTTCAGCAGTTACTCCTTTTAGTTAAACTGGACAAGGAAAACTAGTATGCAAGTATATGCTTTATTCCTGTTCTTACTATATGTTCTGCTTGTCCAGACATAGGCACTTGCCGAAACCAATATACAAGGCAGCTGCTCTTCATCGCGTTATGATAGAAGCTGAGAGAAGAAAAGCAGAAAGAAGGAAAGCTCACAGTGCTCCAGGAAGCATTGTAACTGAGCCATTGCGGAAAAGAAGGATCATTAAAGAAGTTGAATGAATTATATAGCATTAGGGAAATATTATCTGCACGTAGCTGTATCTCTGGACGAATCCTCTTATCATCCAAATCACCAGAGATCCTCATCATGCAAAATACTCGCTGTCTCAAATGCCTGGCCTTGAGTTGAGTGATTCCTCAGTTATCATATCTAGATGTGCAGACTTAAAACGAATGCGTAACAATTTTGACTGTGCCCTCCTATTTTTTTGTAGTCTAATGTTGTACTGCAGTTCAGTTCACTTTCAATGAAAACTTTACAAATCTAGAAGTCAAACACTTGCCTTGTAAACCTCCAACTGGTAAATTATAAAAGGATTATGCTGCGGGTAATAGTTTTGCCGATTTCACAAATTCTGGTTTGCTCTTGCGTATTGCTGCAAATAACTCTTATTAAGTACTTGCACCTCTTAGGTAATTGCCCTTTTGTCTGTCAGAAATATGAACGCTAGCCAATGCCTCACAATCAAGAGTGCTCGTGAAAAATCCACAAAGTGGATTTCAACGGACACACAAGTAGTTTTTGGCATACATCTCCAATCATCCAACATGAGCGCTAATTGAAGCACAAGAAACAAGAGTTTGAAGTCGCATCTTTTCACATACAGAATAATGCCAAGTACAAAAGTTTTAGACACTTGCAAAAATCTTCAGATTGCACCTGTTTGCATAGCACAATGATGTGTCCTTTGTTTGCATAATACAGTAATTGTCTCACATTTAAACTACCCAAGTTTTAGAAAGAAAAATCGGTTGTTCTATAGCTGTTGAATGGGCCTCTAATATTCGGCCAGCATTGCTTTTCATGCAGATGTTCAAATGTGAATAAAAACCACCATCACATACCCACAGCAGCAAGTTTCATTAAGGTTGGCGCGTTTGAACATCCTCCTCCTCATCAGAGTCATCACTTTCACGGAAACGTGGATTCTTATCCTGTTGCAATGAGAGAAATTTAACATTATAAATAACAAAACAATAGTTTTGTTCAAAGCATCATTTTTGTATGTTACATACTTATTATAATTAATGATAGATCAATATCAAACTCCTCTCAACGTTGTTGTGAGTAGGATTAAAAACCTAACAGATCTTCACAGTTATTCAATCTATCATGTGACCGGTTGTTCAAAGTATCATGTGAAGAAGCATAGCATAATATTTTTATTTCTCTATCACCATCTAAAACATCATAACCAATATGCAAAAAGTGATTCATACTCTTCATTCTTCTCTATTTCACTGACAAATACCTATGACTAGTCTTATTCCACTCCCAACCCATCACCGTCTGCACAGTGACCTAAGCAACATGCAAACAGAGAAGAGCATAAAATTGAAGAGGTAATTCAGCAATTGCCGTTTACCAGTCTTGAGTCATGATCAGAGTTTCTCCTAGATTCATAATCTGAACTCCTCTTTGAGGTATCGTGGGCATGATGATCATCTTCTCGGTGTCGCTTCCGATGATAGTCTGCTTTCTCAAAAAGAGCCAGTAATCAAATAAAACTTCTATGGTCGTTGAAGACAGATCAAACAAGGTAATGGTGCAAATATTTGTAAAAGAAACAGGACATTAGTAAACAAAAGGAGTACCTCTGCTATGTCGGTGAGAGGCCCCATGATCATGGCCACCATGTCTACCGTCTGCAAAACATTTTAGTTTTAATGTATGTAATAATCAAAAGCTATTCCACTTCAATAAACAATGAAAACAAATGAGCCAAAAGCATAAGTAATTCCAGCAAGCAAAAATATTGTCAACTAAATTAAATACTCCATTAAATATAGATCTATACGTAATGGCTCTCAAAACTTACAACGAGGTGGCATGACAGGTTGGAAAGAGCTCAATGAACCAGTACCATAATGTACAAGTTGTCTTTGTGCTTCTAATTCTCTCTGAACTAATTTTCCATAACCTCCTCTACGTATGACAAGTTAAGGAACATAAAAAGGAAAGAGCATTTGAAACTTTCAATTAACAAAGAATATCAAGGAGTCGAAAACCTTAAAATAACCCTTAGGAACCTTTAGGGCAACAATATAAATGACAAAGAAACACTCAAGAAAGATGTACCACAAGCAAATTCACTGAAAAATGGGATAAAGTAAGATGAGGAAACTAAAATCCTTCTATTTTAAGTGTATACATAAATACATTAGCCCAAATGGTCCATCAGCATATGTAAAACAATGATGTCAGCGACATACATAACCAATCTAAAAATACACGATTTACAGATTTATGCCAGTCACCATTGAAACAGATGAAATTCTATGTTCCGGGAAAATTATACGAACCACAAGAAACTGAAAAATGAAATTTCTAGACATAAATTAAGGATATCAGGATCATAGTCTGTACGATATTCATCCCGCACCTGCAAATATACAAGAATAAAAATAAAATTAAAAAAAGGTTGACAAGGGTAAACTTTGGGCAGTAATAATAATGGGTAGGCAACATATCTCACCTGCCCACCACTTCGACCACGGCCCCATTGTCTTCCATCCTGAAATCCCCAATCAAAATCTACTCGAATAGGACGATCATCAAGAATTGTACCACTTATATATTTAACAGCATCCTCAATATCTTCTCTAGAGTAGAATCTGGTAGGCACAAGTTATATCATTGAATAAGGAACCTCTTAAAATTACACAGGTATCCATAATCCTACTACAAGAGAGGGAACTGATATATAGTTTCTGCATTTCCTTTCACTAAATCACTGCTAAATCATTTTCGTGAAAGCTAACACCAGATGTCATTCTGGAAAATAAATATAGAAAACTAGAAGCCTATTCAACTAAAAGTTTAAACAAATTATAACAACAACAAATTAAAAAGCAAAATTCAATGCAAAAATACGGTTTAAATTATAAAATTACACATCCCAATGACATATTGGGATGAAAAAAAAATATTTCAATAAAATATTAAAAAAAATCATAGACGAAGATAATAAACAAATAACTCAGAAAAGAAAGTACATCTCTAACATAATCTGAAAGACAATTATGAGGAAAGAGAAGAAGAAAATAAACTTACAACACAAAACAAAAACCACAAGGTGTTTTCGAATTCTTGTCCAAACCCATGATTATCTTCTTAATTTCTCCAGCTCGTGAAAACAGTTCATAAATTTGCTCTTCAGTTGTATAAAACGACATGTTTCCGATATAAACAGTAGTTGAAGACAGCAGCGTTTGTTCAAACTCTTCTTGTGTCCCAGGAAACCTTCGGTCACGATACGCTGAAAGCTTCGCTTGATCCTAAATACAAGGAAAAAATTTATATATAATTGCTTAAAGTCTAAATGAAGTGCTTTAAGGTACACAGCTCGTATGGAAGAGACTTAAAAAGTAAACGAAATTTGATATTGATATTACCTTGAACAGAGAAGCCATAGCCCTCAAAAAAAAAAAAAACAGAGAAGCTGCACACGAAGAGAACGAAGGTCGGATGCGACTTGAGTCCGGTTTTGTCTATTTACGAACTAGAAGAGCGCTGTTTGGTAATAACGAATTTCGTAACCCAGGTTTAGTTACACTATTCTTCGCTCTTCCGGAGCAACGCGAGACTGATAAACATATTTCTTTACGTAAATCTTAAAATTAAACAAATTTTAAAAATTTTCAATAATGGATAGATTTTGTCTTTTCGAAACATTAACGGTTTTTAAAATTAGATTATATAAATTAATACCTTTAAATTCAATCTAATTATTTTTTAACAAGTTATCTTACTATCAAATAAATCACAACTGTCTTACAAAAAAATTAAATCAACCTAATATCAATTAAATTAATTTCACTATTTCTATTAATTCATTTTAATTTAAATTTTGGAAATTAAAATGCAATTAATTTAACCATCTTATTTTTACTTTTTGATTTTAATAAATAAATCTTCTATTAGTTAAATTTTGCTCGTATCTTAAACAAGTCAGAACAGTAACCTACTCCTAGTGCAGGCTCTACTACCCGAAAAGCCAAACAGTCTGCAGAGCTTGGGCCCCGTGCAACTCGGCTCAAGAAAACCAAAATAAAACCTCAAAAACACACATTCAATTCAATCCCGGCTACCTTGCTGATTTTAGTAACAAATAATGGCCTTTTTCGCCGCCAGATCCATATTCCGGTCTAACTCGGCTCGTAACGCCGCGGCTCGGTTCGCCTCTCAAGCCAAAACCAAATCCCCTGCCACTCCGTTGGGTGTTTCTCCGAAGAAACCCCTCTCCCATGGAAGTCTCAGGTCAGCACCAATACTGATCATATAATAAAAGGTTTTAGTTTTTCTTTTAAATAACGCATTATAATTATTTGACAACAAAGGAATCCTGTTCAAATGAGCGTCTGCGTGGAATCCATGTTGCCTTATCATACCGCCACCGCTTCATCTTTGATGACTTCTATGCTCACCATCTCTCGCCGCAGTTACGGCTGGGTTTCCGAAGGTAACGCCAATTCATTCTTTCACAAGATTATTGCTTTTAATATGCTTATTTGGTTGTATTATTTTGATGGCATTTTGTGAGCATGTATTGCATAAGATTACGTTTGAAATTGATTGGTGGTTTTTATGAAGATTTGCATAAATGTTGTGTACTGTTTTTGATAATAAGATTAAAGGTATTTTTTACAATGTCTGATGGGTCTTTACATAAGAGTTACTTGAATTAAATAGTTTGTTTGTAATTTGTGGATTGCCTAACCAGTGGGTTTTTCATGCTTGAATTAGGTATCTAGCAACGTTTATAGGACATCTCTTGAATGATCTTCTTTTCTTCCTTTTACTTTTCTGGTAAGTTAGTAGTTGCTAAATGTTGGCTTAAACATAATTCCATCCCTAGTGGATAATGGATCAGCATGCAAGTATGTAATAGCTTTTACAATCACAAAATTAGGTTTGTTACTTTCATGGATGTTTTTCATGATCTCTCATTTCCTCTCCTTTTCCTGTTTCATGGATTTAGATGCTAGGCCGTCTAGCTAATTTTGAATCTTGATGATCTATGCTCATGTCCTCCCTTATCTTTATTTTCACATTTTCACTCCCAAATTGAAAATAAATCCATCTGCCATTCTCTTTCTATTGTTTTGATAAAAACATGTGTACTCTCTTCTTCATGTTGTAGGCCAAAACAAGACTAGATGAAGTTCAAGACGCAAAGATTGAATGACTTGGATTTGTCTTGAAAAACAGATCCATAGACTGGGCATTTCGGTTGTTATTTCAAAGTAGTGATCAAACCTGATGTAATTGATTTCTTTTAATAGAATATGAATATTGCAGAAGCTTGGTTATGGAATCCACTAAGAAATTTGATTGAGTGATCTATGGATCTGTTTTTCAAAAAAACAAATCTATTGCATGTAATATGATTTGTTTTTCCTTATATTAATGCTGATGACATGTTTTAGAACATTGAATTTTTAAGTAACAACTGACAAAAATTGCTGTTCTAAATTTACATTATGTATCAGAAGAAGAGAAGGCAAAAGAAATGGGTGGGGGTTGAGGGCAAAACATAGGAAGAGGATTCATTCTTTCTCCCATTTGTTTGTTGATAGGACAGGAATTAGATTGAAAGAACAGGGTGATCATTTTGTGTTAATTTGATTGTCATATTCATCCATATTGAAGTTGTATACATTTAATGAGCTATATCCCTCCTTTAATGTAGCGTATTATTGCTTTACGTCTTCAGCTTAGTTACCTCTTTCTTCTATTCTTTCTTTTTTCCTACCTACTTCCTTTACTCCTACCAAATTAAATCTCAAAATCCAATGGAAAATGGCCTAGATCTTTGTGTTGCCTTCAGGTCTTTTCTTCAGGTCCCAAAATGTTTGTATCAGCATTGCTAAACCATGTTTTGCTTTCAATTTTTTTGTTTTGTCTGATTTCACATCAGAGCTTATAAATGCTTAAGTTACATATAAGTTCTAATGTTTTTTGTTTTTTGTTTTTTGTTTTTGTTTTTGTTTTCAAATAAACCTTTTTTTTGACTTGCTTGTATTGATGTGATATTTTGTAACATCGATTAAGTGTGCATGCAATTATAAGTATTTTGTTTGATTGACATCCGTTTGGAAAAGGACCCATCATAAACTTACTAATAAATTTTATTTAATCAGCTTGCAATGATGATGTGTGATGAATATTCAGAGGAATCAAGCCAGTTTATTTGTAGTATTCTGCTTCTAAGACACTGATCGGTGATAGATTAGAAGTTTTGAATGGGCTGCGGAAGAGACAAGTTTGGACTTTGTGTACTTTCAATTATAGATGAGCTAGTAGACTTCTTTCATCTAGAAGACCTTCTTTCATTCAGTGTTACAGAATTGTGTAGTACGTAAACACTAAAAGCAAAAATGTATTGCAGTACAATTTCTCCATTCACTTTTTAATTGAATTTGAGATACGTTGTTTCTAAATTCTAAGGATGTTTTAGTGTTATACTTTTTTCTTTCATTTTTTTTTTTTATGTGTATACGTGAGAAACCCTAATCTACCAAACTGAGTACAGGCACCAGTCAAGCTGGTCTGCCGTCGCTGGTCAGAGGGACAGTTCAGATAAAACCCAAGATCTGACCTCTTAGGCGCTTCGTAGAGAGAATGAGAGAATCTTGGGGTAAGAATCGAATTTGGGACCTTGAGGTCCACAGGTTCAACCCCCACCACCAGGTCACCCCTGGGGAGGTTTTAGTGTTATACTTGTATACTGGCTATGATCAACTAGCAATAATGATGCGTGATGAATGGATTCGCCAGAAGTTGTACACTATAAAGACAAGGTTTTATTTTTTATGCTAGGTTAGCGGCGTTCTTGACCATTGGAGTTGTGAATTAAGCAGGTGTGTCATTCACATATATGTTTTTCTTTCTTTCCAAATTGTAAGTTCACAAGTAGAAAGATCTACAATGATCTTCTGTAGTAATTCTAACTTGCATGCGTCCAATATGTATTGCATGCTTTAGATAGGCGACTTACTTCCAAACATTCATATCTTCTGACACATTTAGCCTCTAGGATTCATTCCTTCTAACACTGTTAGTCTCTAGGATTTGGTTCAGGTAGAGATAGTTTAACTCTCCTAAACATATTTAGACAAATCTTTGAAATCTCCTCGTGGTATGGTAGTTTATGGTGGGCACTAGTCCAACCCCTTCACATTGCATTTGCCTCATTTGTCTCTTATGACAAAACTTGTTATACTTCCAGTAAATTTGTTTTCCTTTCAATACCAATACCTTACTGTCAAGGCATTGGTATCGAAAGGAAAACAAATTTACTGGAAGTATGACTAGTTTTGTCATGCTTTAAGCTAGTCTTTTCAGTTTTAATTAATGTGAAGCTATTCGGTAGAATTTTTTCAGCATTAGGTGTACACATTGATTGTGAATTTTGTGACTGATTAGAAATAAAGTGCAGTCTTAAACTTGGTGGAATTTTTATGCTTTTTTGCTCTCTAGTGTTTAGTGTTTTTACATTCTCTTTTCCTTTCTGGATCTAGTTTCCAGGACATATATTTTCTTGCCATTTCTCTCTTAGCACAGGCGTTATGTATGCAACTTTTCTTTTCATTCTTTCTAATTCCATCTTTTCTTTGTTTAGGGCTGTAATCTTTTGTAATCGGCAATGGCCACCGCGAGGAGTATATTGATGTTTACTTCTTGGAAGTTTTAATCATGACTGCCTCAGTTGTAAACAGTTAGTTAAATTTTGATGCTTATGGGTGTTACCTTTTTTTATTTCCTTTCAAGTGATTTCACTGGTTTTGCTCATCTGCTTTTAATACGAATTCACTTGTAATTTCCAGTTAGGCCTTCAAATAGCCTTGTTGCAAAACAGAATTAACACGTCAGCACTGGTGCAACTATCCTTTGTTTTCAGGGGATAGCAGGGGATTTTGAGCCAATAAGTGTTTAAGCTGTGCGAATAGTTCATTCATCAGTCTTCTAAAAATTATTGTTTTATAATCATCAAAACAAAATGACAGGAATAGTTGAATCATAACGTTCTAATCTTTAAGATCACATTAACAGCCCCTCTTTGTAAAACTTTTAGAACAGGTATAAATGCATTAACGGGTCTTGAAAAGTAAACGAATGGATTTGAAATCGATTTCATTTAAAAAGAAAAACTTAATTATTTTGGTGTAATGCGTGACGATGAACAGACATGCGAGAAAACGACTCAATTCGTTGAATACTTCTGATAACCAAAAACGTTACACAGCCGCAAGTTAAAATGCCTCGGTTTTGTTGTTACAATTCCCCATTAAAAAAAAAAGGCTTAGTTTAAGAACATTAAATCTTTGAAATAGGAGTAACAGCGTGCAAGAGCAACATACAGGCTAAAGCATCATCCATAAGACAGTACTGAAGAGAAAGAAGAACGAGAATCTCATCATTTTGAATATGCAATAACAATTAAAAGATAGCTATAACTGATCTGTTTCAAACCCAATCAGACTTAATTACTTGCGTCTATCACATAAATATCAAGGTTGAAAAACCAAATGAGCTAGATCTTTGTATCACATTGATAAAAACTGGATCCCAGCTAACAGGAGGGAGCAAGAATCAAACCTTCTGGGTAGTTAACGTACAAATATTCACTTCCAAATGATACCATCACTCCACATTAACTAGCTCATACTCCACTAAAGAAAGATTATTATTTTCTTTAACGACAAAATTTGCAGGTTCAGTTACTTCAATACGTCCCCATTTGTCAACTGCTAGCCTCATTGACCCCTTGAACATGTCAATCTTGGCATTTCGAAGATTCACAGTGGTGCCAGGCGTCATAATGTCAACTGCATGAAAATAAAGCTATCAAGACCATAACTTGGAATGTAACAGCCATCTAACACACATGAATACACAGACAAGGTATATTTACACGGACAAAAGATATCAAGATCATAACTTAGAACATAAAAGCAAGCTAACGCGAATGATCTTGACCCCTTTAAAGTTCCCGTTTCCCAAGCTGGGCGCAAAATATATTCCCATGACTGGCACCTAAAAGAGTAAGCAATTCCAAGCTTCACAGGATGAATAATTTCACAAAATAAATAAATGAAAGCTGAGCTGAAAGCAATCCGTTATTTGCTGGTCTGGTAAGTAAACTAATTGAAGCAAACATTTTTTACAGTCCCACCACTCAACCTTGCTTGTGTGCATCATGTTCATATCTATGAAAAACCGTCAAACCCTACAACCTTTAGTATTAAGAAAACGCCAAACTTCATATAATAACCTCAAAAAGAGTTTCTATCTCACACCAGGTCATGCCACTCGAGCCACCCATTGCAGTTAAACATCACTGGTTCAGTATCAATACACCAACTCGTGTAAACCAAAAAACTGCAGAAAACCTTATAGCCTTTCACCAATATTTTCATTACCAGCATCTCAATATATCATCAACATTTCAAAACATATAATACTAATAAACATAATAATTTCCCATCATCGTTCAGCACAGCAGAAATAACATTGACAACTCTTATTTGTACTTTCGTTCTTTTCTTCTGTGATCAATCAAACTTATTATCACTTAACTTTCACATCCCACACATACCAAATGCAAATGACAATAAAAATCAAACCTTTAAAATCCCCAATTATTTACCGTAGAAAGAACAAGCATCAACGAAGAATAGATTTACCTTGGTCGTTGCGGGCCGTGAAGTAGATGGTACCAGTCTCGTCGCCGACCAAGCACTCGGCGACGCGAGGGGGACGGGAAGGCTGAGTGAGGGTGGTCAATGACCTTCCCGCACGTGGCTTGTTGACTTGAACAGGCTTCGACGACACCACCTTGATGGTCAGCGTATGGCCACTGGTTCCTGGCTTCAGCTGATCAACCTTTATGAAAACTGGCTTCCTCTTCGTTGTCGCACCTGTTGTCGCCATCGCAACAAAAACCCTAATTGTAAGCGTAGTTTCTGTGAAAGAATTAAGAATCGAAGCGACACAAGGTGCACCGGATGAAGCGTAGTTAGGTTTTTCTATTTGGGCTTCGGCTATGTCGGTTTGAGGAAATGACGGGGGCTTTTATTGTTTTGGAAAAAGGGTCAATGATCTTTGAGAACGTGTCCATGTTTCATTGGAGGAAAAGAAAACCAATGGCTACTGTGTTCTGTTTAAGACTTGACTTACTTTCAATAGAAAATTTCATCTGCATTGTGAATCAAACAAGCATGATTTTCTAATTGAATGTAACTTCAACATTTTTTACTCATGTTTTTTTATTCTCAAGAGAACTATGAGAACTTCTTCTTTTTTTTAAAGTTAAGGCTATTATTATCAATTTAAATTTTGTGAATATATATCTATTTTTCTAAAATGTCTCTAGATTTGATAAAATTGATTTGTGAATCTTAAAAAGGTAAATTTTATTTCTCTATAACTAATTTGATATAATATTCATAAAATTAATAATGGATCAAAATATAAAATTAATAATCCAACAACACAGCTATTATTCCTGGTATTTTTTTATTACAAAATTTAATTTATTTTTATCACATTATTACTAGGGATTATCACATACTTTATTATCAGCTGGGAATCGACACTTACCTCCCATTGACTCTTCACACGTTCTCTTGACTTAATGGAATATAATATACAATCCTTTTTTCATAGGCAAGAATGAAATACAACCCAAAATCAAATACAAGAATCTCATGACAGAACTGTGTACTGGAAACTTAGGAGACTAAACTTTCAAAATCATGCAAAATTATTTGATGAGAAATATATGTCACCAATTGTTTGAGAATAAAAAAAAACAAGTAACTAATAATAGTTGGAGGTAAATTAAAATTACCCTTCATTAATCATGTAAAATAATTGGGTGAGATCTGCTTGGTTTCATGTCAACAATCGTATGAGAATCGAAAAACACAAGTAACCAATAATAGTTGGAGGTCATTCCGTGCATAATTGACATATCTGAGAACAAATGAAAACAAATACATGCCCTTTTTATTAGCACTAATGTAAAATATGATCATGGAAAAGTCATTTTTATGACACATCATTAGTGTTAGCTTTTGCAGAGTACAAATGCCACCATCTGTCTCTTTATTGGTGTTAGAAGTACTACTTCTGGGTATCCCGTACTTGGGCCACGACCACCAATGCCTGCTGTTGTTGCTGTTCCGGTTCCCCTTCTACTGCTTCTTTCAGTTCCGGTTTTGGGACTAGATGTTGCCGGCAGTAGCGGAGTATTACCAAGGAGATAAATGCTGCAAAGGAAAGCACATCCAGCGCATAAGAAACTGGCAAAAATATGTGCCTACCAATTATAAGAGCCTGCAAAATCTACTTAGAGAATGATAAAAGTTACAATTGCAATTGCAATTTTTTGCATGTATAGTTTGCGCTAGTCCTTTTCAGAGACGTTGAAAATAGAATGTTAAGTCTATTGATGAGTAATCACACTTCCTCAACAAATTATGCAAGGTTTATTTACTAAAATGCTTGGGACTTCAGGCTCTAGATAAAGTGCACCTCTTTGTTTTTTTTTTCTGCTGACTTCTATAATCTCACAAGAATAGACTACTCATACACAAGGTATCTCATCTGTTACCTGTGAAAATACGGGTTTTAACAGTAGTCAGATTCCAGAAGGCCAGTGCTGCTGATGCCACCACAACTTTCTTGTGAGAACAAGTACCCCATGCTTCCAGCAACCAAATTTTTGTGTTCTCAACTGCAACAACCAAAGTTTAATTCCTTCAATAAAAGGTAAACAGAGAGATGAACCAACTACATTTCAAGTGCATTGTTAAGTTCTATATGAACCTTTTGCGTTTATATGATTAGAGTAGCAAGAGTAAAGTTTTGGGAGAGTGAAACTGATGAAGAAACCTGTTCACAATAATCACCAAAGTATTCGTATCAGAAACGAAATTAGTGACTAGGTTCATATAATGCCCAGTAACTGAGAGATGACTATGAATGCTGTAGTTATCATACCAATTGCACAGAGACTCCACATTGTTATAAGATGGCCGTACTCGGCTCCTAGAAGCAAAAATGGAACTACCTGCAACCACAAGCACAACAAAGCAGATATAAAAAGCAGATTCTGAACAGTAAATTCTATAGACATGACCAAGTAATATTTGTTGTTACTTTGAGGGTCATCAATGGCTCTCCTGAGAAGAGCACTCTTGTCTTTGAAATTGCAAGGTTTGTAGCTGGAAGTATTAGTCTAACAAATCGCAGAATATCCTCTTCTTTCAGCTTAAGCTCACGGCCATTTTCACCATTATTTCTGTAATTTAACAATACCATAATTCAGAGGGAAAAATGATGAATTAGGCATAAAATAAGATAACAAATTGAATTTGTACCTTTGCAGGATTGAATTTGAGAAGAATGATGCGCCTAAGAGTAGAAGCCCAAGTTGGGAAATGGCCGAAAAGATGCTTCAAATATGAAATTAAGAAGCATATCTCAATCATAACAAAAACAAAATTAAATCAAAGAAAGCAGCGAGAACTAGAGATACACACCTAAAGCTAACTCCTTTGGCAAAGCCAGAAGACATGAAGGATAGACACCCAAAACCAAACCAAAGGCTTGACTTTGCAACGTCTCTCCATAAAATCAAATCAGAAAGCATCTGCCCGATTCGATCAAGATTGCCTTCACCACCATCATCCATTTCTATATTCAACAAATCACCACTAAACCAATCAATAATCAATCCATAAAACATTAGTAGTAGTAGTAGTAGTAGTAATAATAATAATAATAATAATAATAATAATAATAATAATAAAGTATACGGAATCAAACCAACTAAGAATCATTGACACTTACTTGCAGGCAAACTCGGAGAAGGAACACAAGGTACCGAACTAAGCTTCTCTTTCTTGGACCTTACGCTATGCTTCCTTTTCCTCAGCTTCCCAATCTCATCGGCGAACCCAATATCCCTCTCATCGCTCATCACCATCTCTGTTCTTCTCCTTGACCTTCGATTATTTCTCGGCGAGGCACATCCCAACATACCCATTTGAGCTACTTTTGTTTTACATCTCCTGCGATACCCGGTTGGCTCCAAGCCCGCCTCCTCGGCCATTTCAAGACGATCCGCCATTCGAGTTCTTGATTTTCTCAATGGAGAAGAAGACAGTAGAAGCAATTCTGAAAGGGGGAGAGAAGAAGACAACGATGGCGTTTTCTTCGGAGATGGAGATATAAGGTCTAAAGACAGATGTAAGGGTTCTTCGGAGATCATGCTTGCAAGGCGTGATGCTGATTTAGTTTGAGAGCTAGGATTTGAATCCATAGAATTGAGTTGATTTTACGTTACGAACTAATTTTGACAAAGTTTCTGTTTTGAAACAAAATTTGAGAGGATTTTTTTTTTGTTCTAGCAAAAGGATTTTGATCTGTGATTGGATTTGTGACAAAATTTGTAGGCTCTGAATCGATTGAAAGAAGTATGAGAGTGAGAGAGGCTTTGAGAGACTGAAGAATGGAAGGAGCCGTTAGAGAGAGGGAAGGGGTATTTCTTTCCATTACTTTGTGTGTTTGAATTTTCTGCGGTGGGGACAGTGGGACCATGAGCTCCAACGGTAAAAACACCAGAGGCCGTTTCATTTTTTGGTTTTAACTTAGTGGGGCTCCATATGTTGACCTAGGAACATGAAGTGTTGTATGGGCTTTTCTTTTTTATAAATGTTTTGGGCTTATTGGTGGTGTACCAAGAAATTTCCGTCTCATCTACCCCAAATTTTAAGTTTTACCATTTAAAATATCTTTTCAAACATTAATCATTTGCATTGCTTCTAACTCCCAAAAATAAATAAATAAAAAAAATAAAAACAAAAAAAATTACGAAAATAAAGTTTTAATGCTATCAAGTTGTCCCAATAAACTATAGAAAAATTAATTATTTATTTATTTTTAAAAATATTAATTATTAATAAATTTTAAAGTAATAATCCATAAATTTTTTAAAATAAATAAATAATTTTTATTATTAATTATTTAAAATAAATAAATAAATTATAATTTTTTTTAAAAAGATTAAAGAAAATAAAAGAGGTAAGTGATATTTTTTATAAAATATATTATTAAATAATAAATCTTAAAAAGACAAATAATAAATCTCCTTTTAATAAACCGAAAAAACAAAGCAAATTTGATTAAGTTAGAAGTTCTTTTAGTTTTATAGAATTTATTATTTTTTATGTTTTTTTATTATAATAGTAATATTTTATTGGTGCAAGAATTATTCGTGGACTCTCCTTGCGATCAACGTGAAATAACTCAGTTAGTGAGGTATGAGAGTGATGTAGCTATTGTCGGACAATGATTTTTCCACCAGAGGGCAGATGAAAGTATGATTTCTTCCAGCAAAACTTAACCTTCTAAATTTGCAAAGAAAGTAACACCTTCGGAGTGACGTCGGGAGAGGTTCCTAATGAAAAAATTCAGATACCTAAGTCAAAAAAATGATCGAGGAAGAAAATGTGTTTTCGATGAAGGCAGTAAGAAGAAGTCGAAAATGACCAAAAATAAGAGAAAATGAGCAGAAGTTACCCAATGGAGATTGTGAAGGAAAAAATAGAGATAATACTCCTGCCAAATCTCTCCAAGCCTCTAAGTGTGTGAAAATGAAGTATCGGATCTCAAAGCTCCACAAGTGAAAAGAAAAGAAAAGTCCACCAAAAATCCTTCCCAAAAATCCCCCCCCTCTCGTTAAAAAAGGTTGGCTTTATATAGTGCCCCCTAAATAGTGACTTGGTATCGAAGAATGGGAAGGATGTGATATCTGACATGTGACAGTGTGCAGTCGAATTTCATTAATGGTGTTGACACATTTACAAGTTTGCAAGCCTGACACCGTCCTATCACCTGAAAAAGGTCAGAGGATGGGACAGGTGCATTTAATGGGCCAGCTGTCAGCAATCATTCTTATTTTTTGAGTGGGGGGGCACATGTCTACCGATACTTTGATCCAAGATTGCCTGCAAATCAGTTATGGAAAGAATCTTGGCTTGGGGTGATTTCTCTAAGAAGCTGTCTTGATTTCTTTGATGGTGGACGTCTGCAAGTTCCAATCGTTGGATGCCTGAGACGTGTCATCGATGACTGAAAAAACCCTGAGAAGGAATGCTTGTCTTCTTGGCACCTAAGGTGGTGAAAATCTTGAAGTGCCGCTGATTTGCTTGGGATGTAGGTTATCTGGTGCGAAGTTTGTTTGAGATGATGGAATCCTTGAGCCGGGGGACACTTGAGGTGGAGTGTACCTGAGGTGGGGACTGCCTAGGATTACACTTGACCACTTGCCACGTGTTTTGCTGATGGGGTATCCACATGTCACTCCTGCATTTTCCTCCAAACATCCAATCCCCCAATTTTTGGTGTGAGACTCATAGAGCTCGCGCCTATGAGTCTCACACCAGAAAATTATGTCTGAGATAAATCATCCCAGGTAGGGAGTGTTGGCTCAGAAAATTCGGTTTGACTGGTGGGGTAGTCAACCACTCGGACGGTTAGTGTGATATGAAAGCTTCTTGGTCACTGAGGTTTTTTCTCTTTCCTCTAACGGATTTGTTAACTTGTTGATTATGTGTCCTGCCTGGGTCTCCGTTCCGTCCTCATTAACTGTCCCCTATCAAAAGTCACGTCACAATTATCAATAGCTGTCACTGAGCAGGCAGCGCCTTGTATGCTGAGAAGGATTTAAACACTAGGCTGGGAGCGTGCCACGTGACGAATCTCTGTTAGGGGAAGAAGTGACCTTTTCTCAAACTATGGGGGGCATTTATGGACTGGGACACATGACGATTCCCTGGTAATTGAGATCTACGATGGAGATCGCCCCTCTTTCCCTATAAATACCCTCTTCTCTTTACCTATAATTTTCACACAATTGACTCTCTCTCTAGCTTTCTTTCTCCTAAGCTCTCTGATGCCGTTTTGCTCTACTTTCTTCATGGTTTTTTTGCTTTTGTTTTTGCCTTTGTGTTTTTTGTTGCAGGTATTTGTTGAAGTTTTTTATAAGAGATGGCCAACAAAGAAAGTTCAAGAGATGCTTATTGGAGGGAGTCTTCTCATGCAGTCACTCCTACCCATGAGAGAGGGGATGACGAAAGGAGCATAACCAGACAGGCTCAGGCCAAGAGACCTAACGAAGCATACTAGTTTCCCTCCACATACTGCCAGCTTTATGAAATCCCTGAGAATATTCAGCTTAGGGTTCCCAGGGCTGAAAAAATCCTGAGAGCCCTGGGATCAGGGGAGGTGGCCTTCAATGAAGCGCACTTGTTGCTTGGGCTCAAGTTCCCCTTACAACGCTACTTCTTCTGGATGTTCGAGGCCTTCAAGATTCCTACCTACCAACTGACCCTAAACAGCTTAAAGGTTTTGGGGGGCCTGTTCTTGTTGAAGGCTGATGCCAGATCTCCTGCCTCCACCTTGAATAAGGTATTGTACTTCTACACCCTCAAGAAGAATACCAGTCAGTACCCAAGGTGGTATTATCTGCAGATCCGCCTAGGATACCAACCGAAGATAAAAGGGAGTCCTTCTTACAAAAAGAACTGGAAGGACCGCTGGTTTGTGGTCAACGAAAACTAGGTATACTCTCCTCAGGGTGCCATCTCCACGATATTTCAAGAACCAAGTATAACAAACTAGACTTTAAGAATTTAATTTTTGAAATATCATAACTGACCTCTCTTTGTGCAGATATTGGTCAAAAGCAATCGGATATCCCGATCGATGTGGTCAATAAGATGGAATTCCTGGTCTCACTGGATATCAGAGCTCTCTGATGGCCCAGTAGGCAAACCAAGAGGGGGATAAATTGGCTTTTTTTAAAAAATGTAAAAACTAAATGAATGAAAATGATTAAGCCAATAAAAATGCTTTGCAAATATATTGATAAAGTAATAAAATATTTA
>JAVXUL010000001.1:3948300-3959081 GCA_035590515.1 Trichilia minutiflora | reverse complement strand
CTAACAGAAAATATACTCTACTGAACTTCCTTCCCAAAAATTTATCAGAGCAGTTCAGGTGATTTTTTGCCCTATCTATCTTGTTGGTTCTCATTTTCGCTTGTAAGTTTGTTGAGCAGAATACTCTCCGCTTCCTTAACCATCCACCTTGTACTCAGAAAAATAAACATGCACTTATAGCACCACTAACAGTATGTGAACCTCCTTTTGTTTTACACAGTACGTCAGTACTTGTAAAGTGATCATTCGTTATTTTAATTCATTTGTTGTTTTCATTGTGTTATGCTCTACATGTTTCACGGAACCACTTGGGACATTGTCACTTTTTAGTAGTAGAAACATTGTCTGGTGAAATTCATGGGAAGTTAGTGTTACTTCTAAACCGTGGTCTTATAAAATTTTATCTTTATTTCTAAAGCAACTTTATGATTCACATTATATGTCGGAATGATTTAGGGTCCGTGTGTACAATCTGCGGTGCGTTTCTTTTCTTTTTGATTGGAAACAACAAAATTTTTATTGATAGCAAAGAGTTACAACGGTGAACTAGAGGTCCATATTGGCATCAAAAACAGCCTACCATGAGCCATACTAAATGACCTTGTCCATCTATTCTCTAAACAGTGTAACTGTCCAAAAATACAAAAACCAAGATTAGAGATGCTGTCCCAAAGGCAAATTAAGCCACAACCCCTACCCAAACTAGATTAATACAGAAGAACTAAGTGTCATGAAAATCCTTTATGGCTGTATTCCAAAGGGATCATTTTTATAATCCTCAGATATCTATTTTCTTTCTTTCTTTGTTTTATTGTTTCTCAACCTCTACTTTTCCTGACTGTTTTAATTTTTAATTTTTCAGCCGTTTCTTGAATCAATACTTCTTGCTGATTGCTTGCCTCCAGCTGTGGGCACTTATCACTCCAGTAAATCCTGCCAGTACATGGGGTCCGCTAATTTTTATATTTGCAGTCTCAGCCTCAAAAGAAGCTTGGGATGATTACAATAGATACCTTTCAGACATGAAAGCAAATGAGAAAGAGGTGTGGATTGCTAAGCAAGGCATCAAAAAACATGTACGGAAACCTCTCATAGTCTTCTGTTGCATTAGTTCAAGCTATCTACTTTTTGAATTTTGATACCTACTTCAAGGATATTTGACTTGTGCACTGTTTGGACCTCTATATATTTTCTAATATTGGCATTTACTGGTTCAATTTAGTTATTTATTGATTTAGTTTGTTCGTAACAGGCATATGACTATTGAAATTTGAAACATTGGGAATGCCTTACATTTATCAGTCAATACAATTATGTATTGACTTTTGTAATTCAAGATACGTGCACACCAGATGCACAAATATTGTTCTGCATTCTGCTGGTTGTTGAACCGCCTTATTCATCTTCAAAGGAAAGTTTTTTTGTTACCAAGCCCCAAATATCCAAAATGGAAAAAAATAAATATGATAACTTTCATTATTACAGAACTACAACAATCAATTGGAAAAAATATAAAGAAGAGGATGTTGACCTCTATTTTATGAACTGTGATTTTATATCTTCAACATTAATGCCTATGTAGCGATACTGAGATCACCTCTCCTTTCTTCCGTTGAATCAAATTACTGTGTGCCAACATTTACCTCCTAAATATCTGTTACAATTAAGAGGCAACTTGCTTTGTGTTGTCTTGACAGTGGCATAAAGTCAAAGAAATAACACTGTTAAACCATCTGAATCCTTGCATTCTTTTATTTCCACTAGTGACATTATGCGAAGTTCTTATCTAAACCTCTATTGTTGTCCAGTTCTGGTCACTGAAATTGCCCCAAAATATCGATGATATCTTCGTCTCTATTGATATTTTCATGAAAAGCTATCCTCCTTAATTATATGACAATAGTTAGTTAGACAGAAACAGCTGTAACATTCAGATCAGATTGTCCTTTGCTATTCTCCTTAGTAACTCTCGAATAAGACTGAGAGCTGGAGTTCAGGAACTGGACCAACAAACAATTGAAAACCTAGAGATGATATTTTGGAGGTTCTCCAGGGACCAAAACGAACCAGAAAGTGATCCCCTTTTTAGTATGCTCCAACATTTTATGCCATCCTTAGTGACAAGAACCTGGAGGAGCATTGGATTGCTATAATGAGAAAAAGAATAAAAAAGGCTACAAAAAAGAGGTTGGTAATAGGACAAGTTGATGCAGCATTGCTCCATTAGTTACATGTTTCTTTGATCCTTCAGCACTATTCTGAGGAGCTTTATTTCTTCTCTTTTAGAATGAAGTGGTAAGTTTACATTGGTAGTTGGTAGGAACATTTCTTTCCCTTCAGTTTCAGAGTCAATTTCTCATCAAGTTATATGGAAGGATCACATATCTGATAGTGGAGATGGTGATAAATCATCAGAGAATCCAGTAGTGGAGATGGTGATAAATCCTCAGAGAATCCACCATATCACAAAGTAAATGGTCCTTAATCTGATTTGTAAATTTATGGTACAATTTTTATAGATGAATTGGGAAACTGTAATTAAGTTTCTTTATTCTCTTATAAAAAAGGTTGTTTAATTCAGGTTTTCTTGAAATTGTCTTTGAACTGTGATTCTATGTTCTGAGGTGGGTAGCTTGTTCGCTCTTGTGCATCTCCCTTATTTTTTTAATCTTGACTTATTTACTGTTTATGTATAAAACAGTTTGTAAAACTACTTATCTATCTCTTGCTATTTCATTGGTTGTTTTCATTTGCAGATACAAGCACAGGACATCCATGTTGGTAATATAGTATGGCTTCGTGAGAATGATGAAGTGCCATGTGATCTTGTTCTAGTTGGTACTTCTGATCCACTAGGTGTTTGCTATGTAGAGGTAAGTAAAGGTGGCAGTCATTATAAGTTTTGCTGTTTTTTAAATCCTTAATCAGTTGGAATTGACCTCCAAACATAGTGCAAAATGTTATGCAAGCAGCCACTAGAGTGAACTTTTACATTGGTTCTCCTTGTAATGCATAGGTTACTGTCGTTACACTACTTGTTCGGTGGACTTTGGTAGAGCTAAACATAGTCTGAGGTTAATGCTAATTATGCAGGGAGTCACAATTTTGAACAATGTCCAGCCTAAAATTTATTAAAGCTCAGGGCTGTTATGTGCTAGCTCACCTCAATTTACTTTCTGACAGTTAATGGTTCTGTTTACTTAAAAATTTTAATTTATTAACCCTAATTTATCCCAATTCACGAACAGTTTAACTTCCACTGAGCTCTCAGTCTAATCAAACAAAATGTTAATACTTGATATTGTGAATGCTAACCATTTTTTTAAGTGTCCCCTAATATTGAACATGTTTTCAGACTGCAGCCCTAGATGGTGAAACTGATTTGAAGACAAGGGTTATACCTGCTGCTTGCATAGGAATAGATTTTGAATTGCTGCACAAAATCAAGGCAATGAATCTTTTTGTAGATTGTTGGTATTTCCCACTCTTCGCTCTTGACAATTTATTGCTTCTTCTGTTATGATCAGGGGGTTATTGAGTGTCCCAGCCCAGATAAGGACATTAGAAGATTTGACGCAAACCTACGCCTGTTTCCACCTTTCATTGACAATGATGTGTGCCCTTTGACCATAAAAAACACAGTTCTTCAATCATGCTATTTACGGAATACAGAGTGGGCATGTGGAGTAGCCATCTACACAGGCAAGTTCCTATTTAATTGAAATGTCGTGGCCATAACTAAGTTTTATTATTAGTTTGTTCTTTGTGATCCCTTTACAAATTTTTGAAATTTTTTGCTGCTTAAGGATACTAATTGGATAAGGAAAAAAATTTGATATTGCACAAATGTTAGAAATGGTTGAACTTGAATAATTAAGAAGCAAAATGAAATTACTTTATGCACGCTTCCTTTGGTAAAGATGTGCCGCAGAGCCAGAATCTAAGATTTGACTTCAATCTGTCATGGTGATTGATGGTCCTGACAGCAATTGCAGCAAATATTGAGTTCTGTATTCCATTTTTCTAGGCAATGAAACCAAGTTGGGTATGAGTAGGGGTATACCTGAACCAAAGCTTACAGCTGTTGATGCCATGATCGACAAGTTGACGGGGGCTATTTTTGTTTTCCAAATCGTGGTTGTCATTGTTCTTGGCACAGCTGGGAATGTGTGGAAAGACACAGAAGCAAGAAAGGTTAGCAATAACTTGTGATCTTTTGTTTCTGGAGCAGTCAAATTGTTGGATATGATTAATAGAATTTGTTTCTTTATGTAAAAGACATTGTCATTTTTCCAATCATTCTGTTGGGGTAGACAGCCAGCAATTCATTTTTTGACAAATATATCAGAGACTCCGAAAGAGGAAGTTCAACCCTCATAGACATTGAATGAACAGAACTCCATAACTAAAAAAATACATGTTAGAGGCTAGAATCCAAAATATCAAAAAGCAACGCCAACAACTCAGTGAACAAAAATTTGTCCCATAAGTGTTTTACCTAATCAATTGTCTAGAATATTTCTTCCTTGAACACAAAGCATTCACTTTGATAAATCTACCAGGTAAAAGACTTGTAATATATTTTAACAACAAAGACACTAGTGATTTTCATGTTTTTGACTGGAATTACCTTGTCATCCTTGTTGGGATATAATTCTCTTGTGAAGCTTTTCATTTGATTTCCATCTTATTGCAATGCTGACTTTTAATCACATAGCCTCTTTTCTGGTATTTTGCAGCAATGGTATGTTTTATACCCAAATGAGGACCCATGGTATGAGCTATTGATCATCCCGTTACGTTTTCAGCTTCTTTGTTCCATCATGATACCCATATCCCTCAAGGTAATCTGCTAGGTATTTTGCCAAGAAGGTTTGTTTTTGACTGTCTTTGCTTACATGGTTATGGTTCCACATGAATGTCTTTTTATCTTTTGATGTTACACTAAGTGTATTTGAATTACTACACATGTCAGTATGTAACCAATAGGACGAAACACGGTTCGGTTGGGAGTGTAAAAGAGATTATTAAGCTAGACCACGGCCAAATATCACTTGTAGAACACACAGTAAAAATGCAACTTTGAAGCGAGCGATGATGTGTTAAAAGGTTGAAGTTCCTCTTAGCCATGTTGTGGAGTTCTGCATTATGCAATCTATGAAGCTGGAAGACGGTGTAAAGTAGCATGTTATAAAATTTCTGATTTCATGCATGAATGTGAATACCCACACTGCTGTTAGATAAACTAGTTTCAATGAAGAAATTTTTTTTTTTCTTAACAGTTCTCAAAATAGTTTAATGAAGAAATGGTAACATATTACATAAATATTTATGCACATAAAATAAAACTTTTTGCTAAATGTTAGAAATGTCATTTTCCTGTTTCTGAGTGGTGAGGGCTCCAGGATTTAAAGCCATACTTCATAATTTGAGCCAACGAATAGTATGCTTGTGCTGAATGTTAGAATTGTCAATTTCTTACTTTTGAAGCTCTGTTATGTATTACCATTGTTACTTTATAAATTATATATTGGGGCATGACTTTGTGGATTTTGAGAGTTTCATATCTAGTCTAGTGTCGCACTAATTCAAGTGTGTCTATGTGACAGGTATCTTTGGATCTTGTGAAGAGTTTATATGCAAAGTTTATTGATTGGGACAATGAGATGATTGATCCGGAAACTGGTACCTCATCCCATGCAACAAAGTAAGATAAATGGTTGGAAAGCCTTGATTTTTGCTGATTAAAATAGCTCTATTTGTGTATTTTAAAAGGTGTTTGTTATATATGGCAGCACGGCAATAAGTGAGGACTTGGCACAAGTTGAGTACATTTTGACTGATAAAACTGGAACCCTAACTGAAAATAAAATGATCTTTAGAAGATGTTGTATCAATGGCATTTTCTATGGAAATGAGAGTGGGGATGCCTTGAAAGGTCTGTTATCATCATTGGCACTAATATTTTACATGTTGTTTTGTGACTATGTACATTGTTGATAGGCTTTTCATGCTAGGTTTTACATTTTCAACTAGTGTTTTTTTGGAATATGTGCCATGTTTGCTCAAGGTGAAAGATATGTTTGTTGTTTGCTGTTTATTAATCTAATAGATTAGTCACCTGCATGGCTTAACTATGAGACATAAATTTATTTGGTAGTTACTTGGTGGATGGTTTTTAATCTGCTGAAAGCTAAGTTGTTAAAGCAAATTTATGTTTAGGCAGATTGTCCGATGCCACATCTTTTAGCATATGTTTCAATGCTGCATAGTTTGGCTATCCATTACTGCAGCCTCCTGTCATACTCTAGTGTTTGTCAGAGCTTCATGATCATTGGTTTTATCAATTTTCCTACCCTCAAATATAATTTAAAATATATGAATGAGAATTTATTCGAAAATAGTCCCATAGGTTGGCTAGCTTGAATTTTTCACTCTTTAGAGTTCAGTATAGATGCTTGAGTTTCTTCCTGCTATGTCCATGTTTGTTCAGCTTAGTTTGACTTGCTCAAGTGCTTCAGTATTGTTCCATCATCATTCTATTGACTTCCTTGCTTGAAGTATTTTTTTGTGTTGGATTTAGAAACGAGATAAGTTTTCAGGCTGCTAAGTTGAATTTGTCACCCTAAGACCTTGACAAACACATTGAGCATCTCACTGCAAATGTATATGTTTTTATAATTTGTTTTATTGACTGATGTATCCTATGGTCAATGTGCTTTTGATTTCCTTGTTAGTGGTATTTAATTACTACTTCTAGGATCTCTATTTGGTGAGGCATGTAAGAGCAGGCTTCTGACTATTTATACTGTGCAGATGTGGATTTTCTTAATGCTATTGCTAGTAGCTCTCCTGATGTTATCCGGTTTCTTACTGTCATGGCAGTATGTAACACTGTTATACCTGTAAAAAGGTAATAGAATTCAGCCTGGATACTGAGATCCTCCCTCTAGTTCAGGCCAATCATATGGTCCATTTGGGGATTTTTTAGTGATACATGCAGTATTAACTTCTTTTTGAACACCTACCTGTAGCAAAAATGGAGCTATCTTATACAAGGCACAATCTCAAGATGAGGAAGCTCTTGTTCATGCTGCTGCTCGGTTGCATATGGTTTTTGTCAACAAGAATGAGAATAATCTAGGTATAAGTCCTTTGCTTTTGGCTGTTATGATGATGATGAAACTGTTAGTGTTGATCATGATGTAGTTGCTTTTATTGGGTACTTTTACAGAGATCAAGTTTAATGGTTCAGCAATCCATTATGAAGTATTGGAAACCCTGGAGTTCACTTCTGATAGGAAAAGAATGTCGGTGGTAGTAAAAGATTGCCAGAATGAAAATATTATCCTTTTGTCAAAAGGTGCAGATGAAGCGATTCTTCCTTATGCTCATGTCGGTAAGTCTATCCTTTAATCTCTCATTCGCTTGTTTTTTTATATGGTCAACTCATTTACATTTGAAAAGGGAAAAGTATGAACTTTTTTTGGATAAACGGTGTTTATTTAGTGCAGTGAAACATCCTGTGTTAACAGAAACAATCTAATCATCAATAGATCATAAAATTAACTGGTGATTTGCGTATTTGGCATGTGTTGGGCTATTGTTTGCGGTGACAGAAGGCAGGACGAAATATAAGGAGGTGGAGTAGAATAGTTGATGTAGATTTAAGTAGGAGTTGCTTTAGTTAATATGTGATTGATGAGCAGTTGTTTTAAATTATATCCAAATACTGATTTTGAAATTTGAAGTATGCACATTATCAGAACATATTGAATAATTAAATCATTAGTAAAAAGCTGTAAAACTTGGACAACCCCAGTTTACATCTTTTATTCATGGACAGCATCATATTTTTGCAATGAATGAATTGAACTCATGACAATATATTTATGTTGGTTCTGACGACAGTTAAGTAGGATATCAGCGATGCATGTAAAGTATCCTTGATCTTGATCTTGATCTTGCTGGCTCGCTTATGCATTTTATATCTTTTTCTGGTGTGAAAATTCTTGAGGTGGCTTATTAATGTCAATGGGGTACCTCTTAGAATTTTCTGCTACTACATCAATCCGGTCATATATTTGGTAATACCAAAATTTACTTCAGGGCAACAAACAAGAACTTCTATTGAAGCTGTAGAGCAGTACTCTCAATTGGGGCTTCGTACATTATGCTTGGCGTGGCGTGAATTAGAAGAAGATGAATATCGAGAGTGGTCTTTGATGTTTAAAGAAGCTAGTAGCACATTGGTTGATAGGGAGGTAAACGTTCTTTTCTATTGCGATTGTTCGCCTACCCACCTTGCTTATGTTTGGTAATCAAAAAACCAAGTTCCTCCGGTCACTATTTTCTGCAGTGGAGAATAGCCGAGATCTGTCAGCGACTAGAATGTGGTCTTGAAGTACTTGGAGTTACTGCAATAGAGGATCATCTGCAGGTGAACATTGTCACAGCTTTGGCTTTGAAAATGTTGCTTTCTAATCTATATAATATTTCCTGGCAGCATTTAGTTAAGTAAATCGATTAACTTTTGAAAAGGTTTTCAATAATTTTTCAGGATGGTGTGCCTGAAACAATTGAGACACTTAGAAAAGCAGGAATTAATTTTTGGATGCTAACAGGAGACAAGCAGAATACTGCAATACAGATCGCCCTTTCATGCAATTTCATTTCACCTGGTAGATTGAACTTATTTTACTTTTTCTCAATAATTATTTCGTGCCTCATATTGCTCAGTAGTTCTTACATTCAGTTCTTGTCGTAATTTTATCAGATGACATGTATTAACTTTGGGTGGAGTTTGCCAAACATTAGCTCCTAATGAGTTCTTTTTCACATAAACTAAACTGTTTCATTAATTTTGTCCTCTGCATTCAACTCCTTGACAGAGCCGAAGGGTCAGCTTCTGTTAATTGATGGCAAAACTGATGAAGAAGTTCATAGAAGTTTGGAGAGAGTTCTGCTAACAATGAGAATGACAACTTCAGAACCTAAGGTACTGCTTAATTTGGGGATTTTTCTTCCTTCATCCATATTTTGAAAGCTACATTTTCAGTCTTGTCTTACAATAATTTCTGTGCGTTTGCGTTTCAGTGTTTTAAATTAAATTGTTGCTTCCTCTGTGAAGTGTACCTCTGAATGATGTGTGAGGAGGGAATATATTTTTGGTACTCTGGTTGCATGATTGTTGGGTTTTAGGTGTCCATGCAACTCCTTTCATATGATAGAACAAGCGTCAGAATATAATATTTCTATTTCCAATGAAGTATGTTTGCTTTTGTGTGTGTGTGCGTGTATATAAGGGGTGTGTTTTTGATAGCTTTGAGAAATTAAGCCCAATAAATTTTGGAGCATGGAAGGTTAGATTAGTTAAACCTTGGGAGTAGGACCCTATAGATTAAGATCGGGTGGTCATTAGACTTTTAGATTTAAAATTTTATCTAAAATAAATGAGAAATCTGAGTTTATTCCAAATCAACCATTATGTACCTAATAATATTAATATATATATTTAACAGCTTCCTATGATCTCTGTCTTTTTTCTTCCTACTCACAGGATGTGGCATTTGTTGTCGATGGATGGGCTCTTGAAATTGCTTTTAAGCATCACCGAAAAGTTTTTACTGAATTAACAATATTGTCAAGGACTGCCATATGTTGTCGCGTGACGCCATCTCAAAAAGCTCAGGTTGTTCTCATCAAGTTTTAAGTTTGTCATATTTATACTTGCTTTGACTTTTATGTATTTTCAGTTCTTTAGTTCATTTGTCACCTTTACCATAGTGAAATGCAATTAGATTCAATAACCAAAAAATGAGATTAAGACTAGACTCTCTGTCTCTCTCTGTATGTCTTACTCTTAATTATGATATGGAAATGATAGTACCAAAAATTAAGGTTTTCAGCTTTGGAGTAAAGACTGACAAAGCCTATACTCAAAGAAGCATGGAAATTTTCCTTGTTTCTGGAAAGTTAATGATTTTATTTATTTGACTATATTATTTGCCACTGAATCATCTAAGAAAAAACTTGTTAAAGGGATCAATGTGCTCTAATATTTGCTAATTTTAATATCATGTATTAGAATCATTTAGACAAAATGGAATATATGACTACCCTTTTTTCGTAAAAAAGAGAAGTTACAGATTTTTTTTTTCCATTTTCTTCTATAGTACTAACTGCTGAAGTTACTACTTACACTAAAAACTAATCATGTTTGTTGTTTGCTCCCGTTTCTCAATAGATAGTAGATTGATTGAAATATTAATTTACCTTTTTGTATAACTTTTTGCAGCTTGTGGAGCTCTTAAAATCACGTGACTATAGAACATTGGCCATTGGGGATGGAGGAAATGATGTGAGAATGATACAGAAAGCTGATATAGGGGTTGGCATTAGTGGCAGAGAAGGACTGCAGGCGGCAAGGGCAGCTGACTATAGTATTGGAAGTAAGAAACTTCTTTTGTGTGCACAATCACAGGCATTTGCATGTGCAGAAGGGATTCTTTTTCACGGAGAAAAAGAATTTGTTTTTCCTTACTTTAATTTCATGAGATTTTAAGAATATTTCTTGGATTGCAGAGTTCAAATTTCTAAAAAGATTAATACTTGTGCATGGGCGGTATTCATACAATCGTACATCATTTTTGTCCCAGTATTCATTCTATAAATCTCTTCTCATTTGCTTCATCCAAATCTTGTGAGTTCCAATGTTTAATGCTCTTTGTTTATCTTGATTCTCCTCAAGAATGGGGTTCTTGATTCTTTTCTGATGGACT
>JAVXUL010000001.1:3911285-3930916 GCA_035590515.1 Trichilia minutiflora | reverse complement strand
TCAAAATATACTAATCCAACATCATTCAATATTAATAAATAATAAGTTTAATATCATTATTAACATTCAAACATAATTAATTATTATCTAAATATAAAGACTAAAAAAAATTAAATTAATTTTTTTTAATTAGGTGGGTTAAACGAACCGACCCGCAAGTTAAACGAATTGACCCATTTAACCCACGGGTTAAACGAACCGAGCCAAATCGGCCCGCGAATTAAACGGGCTAATTTTTTTTGGTCCTAACCCACCTAAATGATGGATTAAACGGGTCGACTCGCGTACCACCGGTCCGTTTGACAACTCTAATCACAATCTCAAATAACACCTTAGTGTTAAATATCCTGCATATCCAAAAAATATTCCAAATAAATATTTCTAAAAAACATTGTCCATCTTTTATTTAATTTCTCTTTACCGCAATCAACAATCTAAGTAGGTGATCAAATTGTGACCACACCTAAAAGTGATCGACTCTCTTTATTCTTAGAATCCTAACAGTCATCATCAATCTATATATATTTCACCGCACATTAGTTAACCAATATTCTAATAACACATATTTTAAAAAAAACATAATACAATTTAAATTAAATAAAAGATAATTCTAAATAATATACACCAAAAATAGTATAAATAAATATATGAAAAAGCGAAAAAATTAAAATTAAAGATAATTTTAATTAATTAAATAAAATAAAAATTAAAAAATTTAAATTTAAATTATTCGATAAAAGAAAGTTTAATTAATAAATACAAATAAATAATATAAAAATTTGCTCATTAAGAATATAATTATTATTAATAATAATAACTAATAAAATAAATAATATACACAAAAAATAGTTTAAATACCCAATAATGTTTAAGATAAATAGGTATAAAAATAAACATAATTTAAATAAAATAAAACATAATTTAAATTAATTAAATAAAGCTATTTTATTTTTTTTAAAAAAGATAATTTAAATAATATCTAGAAATAAATGAAAATAAAAATAACCAACAAGTGCTTTAAAAAAATAAAAAAAAATTTTAAAATAAAGAATTTAAAAAAAATAAATTAAATAACAGATAATTTAAATAATTTACTTTTTAAATTAAATTGAAGATAATTTAAAAAACAGTAAATTAACTTAATTAAATAAAACATAATTTAAATTTAAATTTAAGAATAATATGCAAATATATTTATTACTATAAATAATAAATATTTAAAAAATAAAAAACTGTTTAATTTATTCTTGAAAGTTTAAAAGAATAAAATATAATTTTAATTAAATAAAATAATTTTTAAATCATATATATATTATTATAAAAGTGTTTTCCAGTCATTTTTGTAAAAATTTAGTAAATAGTGGTCATTTATGACAACATAAACAAATTATCCGGTAAGTAAAGTGTAAAGATTCCAAGACTGTTGCTAGAAACCCCCACCACAGCTTGCGCTAACGAAAAATAATTTTTATAAACTAATTAAACAGCGTGTCTGCTGGACACGACAGCATCATAAAAAGATCAAAGCGCTCGTGACAAGATTTTAGTGAAAAAGTGCATTTTATGGCGAGCATTCAAATACTCTGTTTTAACAGGAATGGTCCTCAAGATTGCTCTTGCTCACGAAAAGAGATCTCCATCGAACACCCATCCCTGCACTCATAAAACGTATGGCATCATAATTGTACAGTATAAACATCAAATTACATCTCAGTGGCAAAGATCTTGCTCTCGGTGAAGTAAAAATTTTATGGAAATACGTTATTTAAGTACAAAAATATCCAGCAAATTCATATCTCGGGAGTCTGGCTGTTCAAGATCTGCAATGATGCCGAATCATTTTCATATATCAATGCCAGTCCCAGATTCCTTCAAGAAGATGTGAACATGGTAAGGAAACCTATGAATTTTTTGAATTCGATGTCGATTTTGTAGAAAATGTTAGAATATGAGCAAAGCAAATATTTAACAGAACATATTAGATTAAGGATGAGTTGAAAATACCATATTTGAGTACTATATCTTCAAAAGTAATTTGGCCGATCCACTCACCACTAAGGGTTTTTTCAAAAAAGTAACCAGGCACATGCATGAAATGCAGAAATTGAAAAGATTGAATGTGATGTAAAAATATGAAAAACATAAAACATTTAAATGATGAAACTTACCATTAAGAAGAGTAGAGACAGAACAGGACGTCCCTTCAGAAAGAATTGACATGTGCAATACTATTCACATTCAACATCTCAGAAATAAACAGCTGCCATCTCTTGCAATCAAATACCATTCCGCGAAAGAAAATATTCCCTCTTACCATTTCAGCCTTGAAGGATTCCACAAGTTCCCAAGGTGTTAAACAGTAACTTCACTGAGATGGGAATTCTCCAAAATCTAG
This sequence comes from Trichilia minutiflora, assembly GCA_035590515.1. Lineage (NCBI taxonomy): Eukaryota > Viridiplantae > Streptophyta > Magnoliopsida > Sapindales > Meliaceae > Trichilia > Trichilia minutiflora. The sequence goes on along the minus strand of JAVXUL010000001.1, from coordinate 3,928,521 downwards.
ATAGTCGTGTAACTACACATGATTACCAAGCAGCCTTTGAGCAACAAAATGGGCTGGTTTACCTTCTTAAGAAATTAAATCAACCAGTCTCCTCATTTTGAAGAAGAATTAACCACCTATCTTCAACCATTATACTGCAGTATAATGGAGTAAACAACTTTCATTGAATCCGAAAACATCCAATGGATCAAAATCAGAGTCTATCCTTTGATTCATCAAACTTTTAATAGCCGAAAGCTTCATGCAACTGCCATGCAACAGTAGGTTTTTAATAGGGTGGGGAATTTCATCCTCTAGAAGGCACAGAAAGATAGACTTCCTTTTCCTTGCAAAGATATGCTAGTGCACATTTCGGACCTCCATTCACCTGGACTGAAGTAATATTCTCAAATAAGCATTCCATACCTATGCAAACCCTCAATGAGAAAGATACTGCTTTTGGTGTTCTATAAAAGAGTGCAGTGTATGTAAATTTCTGAAAATCATTGCAGTCTCCAAACAAGCTTGGATCTAGAAATACAAACTGAGTTGACTCTTCATTCATACTTATCCTGAGCCACAACCTATTCTCACTTGAAATATTATACAGACTGATCTCGAAGGGTATAGCAACTGGGAGTCCTGAGATAAAATTAATAGGATTTTCAGAACTATTTTCGGGAACATTCAATTCTGCATGTATGTGCTTAAGTCTTCTACATAAGATAAACTGCTCAAGAAAGAAGGTATCAAGTAATTGATCGAACAGAAATGGCCTGTAGGAAAGACCACTGGTAGAAGAGCCAACTTCAAGCAAAAACTTCTTCAATTCAATTATAAACTTTGAAGGTTTGATGGATCCTTGATTTTCCAGAAATTCTATGTCTAACATTGTACAAGATAGCTTTTTCATAACAGTATGATAGCAGCAGATTTCGACTTTGGACAGCCTCAATAAACAAAACACAAGTACCAGCTCCAACACATGCAACTCTCCTTCCTTAGACAACCCTAAAAACCTACACCTGAGTTCTCTCAGTCTACTGTCTAATTTTCCTAATAGAAGCTCCAATTCTCCAAGTCTGTAATGATACAGCTTTTTTGTATATATAAAGTGCTGCCAGATCTTAGTAAGCAGTTTCACAACCTTCAGATATTGCAATGTAAATGCTAATGCACCATCAGATCCAGGGGATTGAGATTCAGTTTTAAATGTTAACAATTCCTCCTTGCAAACCCTGTAATAGCCAAAAATAAGAAAATTAATAACACATAAAGGATGTAAACAAAAATGACAATACTTGCACTCACTAGGTAACTGTTCTATAAGAAAAAATATCAGTTCAGGCATGTACCTAGATGCAATCCACAGACAAAAATCCATATGTTAAATGTAAATTTCACGAATAAATTTATCTCAGGCCATATCAATTGAACTATATACCAAACTAAGATTCCCTATTCCACTGACCAAGATTCCTTTTTCTTATTTAGGGATAAGTGTCTATAATTAGATGGCAAGGCAAACAAGTTATACAAATTTGTTAAAATGAGTAGAATGAAGAAGAAAAAAAGGGTTGGATATAGATGAAAATATTACAACCTCAAGATCCTCAAAACTTCCTTTGTGCATCCTGATCGTACCAAGGACCAGATATTCTTCAACTTTGCAAACACAAGATTCATAGAATTCCTTATTTGATCACCCTCTTCCGCCTGGCATCTTGCATGTGATGTTGTCACCTCCTTCAGCCTACACTGTACCAAAAAACGACTTTCATCACCTTTTTCTTGCAAGTGAATCCCAATCTCACTGCTGGTATGATTTGGATCATCACTTAAGACTTCCTGTGAAGGTGATTTTTCCCCAATAAACTGTGTGTCAGAAAAACTGGACAAACGACTGCATTGAGACAAGTAAGCCAAGAGAGAATCTTGGTTCATAGCATCCCTCAAAGCACGAGAAATCCTCCCCAAAAATGTAACCGCATAAGAAAATAGCCTAGATGGAATGCTATGAACATTTTGTTCAGGTGAAAGGGGAACTGAGATTGCCAACACCAGAAATGCAGCTACTCTTGCACTATCAAAGCTGAATTCACCATCAGAATGAGGCTCAATCTGAAATGAACAGATATACACAAATTTATGAATAAAGTAATATCATTTGGTCTCACAAGAGCTATTATAACATAACAGAAAGGAAATTAAATTAGGGCAGCAATTGGCACATAAAAATCCATCCTTGCCTCTTGAGAAACCTCCTCAATAACGCACACCGCAAAGTTCCCATGACTTTGACCAATAGAGAATAACACGGAGAAAACATCAGCTTCATCCTGGAGAAAGAATATGAAAAAGAGTTAAAAGAGAGGAAGTAAGATCAACTACCATCTAAATAGAAAATCAGAGTGAATTTTTTCCAAAAAATTGCATACATTGAATTTTTTATTAAGCCATCTAAGAAATTCTCCAAAGTCACAGACCTGTGGATATTTCTTCAAGTTCTCGAGAAGGCCATCCATAAATAGTTTGAACAACTCCAAATTGGGCAGCTTCACTAGTTTCAGTATTTTCCTTGCTGCATATCTCACAAGTGCACTGTTGTCAACTAGAGTGCCAAGAAACTGTGAAGCCAAATAACATCAAATTACTATGTATCCCAAGTTACAATTTTCAAAAAGGAGCATGAAGACAACCAAAAAATGTCTCCCTCCATCCCATTCAGAAAATTTTAAAAAAAAAATCATGAGACAGCCAAATTTCTTTTGCAGCAACACTGAAAGTAATTCACTTAATTCTTGGTGGAACAAATCATGCAAGGTAATCTTTTCACAATAAATTTAACCATAGGCCAAGATCTATCACAAGAAACTACTTGAACCATGAAAACTACCTTAATCTTATGCAAACATCTGCACTCATCAAATAGATTAGGCGTAGCAAATAACATGTATGTTTTGTTCATAGGGGAAAATGAAGACTGAAAACCTACCATGTGCATGTGTATATCCTTCAACTTTAGATATTCACAGTTCGCCATAACGTAGATGGTTTCCAAAGCTTGGAGCCGGACAGTCAAGGAATCATCATTCAGCATGTCTACCAAGAGGTTCAAGGCTTCACCAGCAAATTTTTCAGAGAGGATAATGAGTGAACCCAGGGAAGAACAAGCAGACTTTCGTACCTTCATATTCAGCATAAACAGGGTCATAATCATAATGCATGATGACAATGAAAATGCCTTTTAATAAAGAAAATAAATAAAATAAATCTCAAACCAGTTTGCAGCTCACAGGACATAATTATACTGAAAGTCCATCAAGCAGCTAAAATAAATTTAAACATATGTACATGTACATACAGCACACATTAATTTCAATTAACATAGAACAACAGCATTCCCAATGAATTACCTCATAAAATTCGTCCTCAAGCCCATGCACAAAAGCCCCAGCAGCTCCAGATGCTGAAATTTCGAAGCATTCTGCAGCTCCCTGACTAAGCTTCTTCTCTTTTGTGACCCCTAGAACTTTCTTAGATAGAGTTTGTAATAAAATATTCTCAGAGACCATGCCCACCTTCCCAAGACCATTAAAAGCTTCAACTCTGACCTCCATTCTCATATCTCTCACCATAGAACAGAGCTGCAAACAACTGAATTTAAATTAAATAATATCACTAAGAATAAGAATTTATTCACTAATTCAAATAGCTCTGAATAAGAAAAAAAATTAATAACAAATAAAGTTACAGTTTCATTGCTATAATTACGATACATCCAACTAGATTGGCCGGTACCTACAGTTAATTTTTTTCGGTGAGGTTAAAAGGTCAATGCCCAAGGGACAATGACAAGTTGGGCTACTCCAGCATAAAAGGGCCATTAACCTCACTAGACACAGCCCACCTATGCACACCATATTGCTACAGTGACACACGGTCCTCCGTGACTGAAACCCAATCACAGGAAGCCCATCCAGGCTGCCCTAGTTGCTGTGCTGCTACTGTCACTGCCCTGGCAATACGGAATTAGACCCAACCCAATAAGTTACGTTTCAAACCTCAAAAGAGATGATGAGATGGAAAAATAAAAAGTAGCGATGCATGTGAATCAGAGTTGAAAACTTGAAGCCTCTAATGGTTAACATCCAACACAAATCGAATATGCAAACAACTGTCTAGTGTGAACAAGTCGAACAAGTCTAAGGAGTCTAAGGAGTCCGAAAACGGCAAATTCATGAACAACACAACATTAAACAGGAAAAATACACAGGAAATTAAGAGTATAATTACCTGGATAAACACTGCATCTGACCAATCCGTTCTATTCTTCTCTTGGCTACATGCTATAACCATTCGACCATATTCACTGACCTGATTTCAAAATCAAGTTTCATAAAAAACAATTCAGGTGTCATACACAAATTCAAAAATAAATATACAAAGAAAAAGTAGTAACTTTACCACGCGAACTGCAACACGTCTAACGCAATCTTCGTCATCCTGTAGAAGCTCAACAGCACGGAAATAACAACCTTTAACCATATCAATGTCCTCAAAAACGCCGAGTTTTGACAAACCGAGCAATCCATCCAACGCAACTTCCCTCACGTACGGATAAGGATCCTTCGTGAACCCTAAAAACACCGTAAACAACAAATGCGGCCGCAAGCTGAATCTCTCAGCAGCTCTTAGTAACCGCAACCGCACGGAAACGTGCGGAGAAGAGAAACAGAGTGAAACAAAGAAGCAATCGTCGATTTGAGGAGTGAGACTAGGATTTCTGTCGGAGATAGAGGCGAGTGCGTCGAGTGCTTCAGCGTCGAGAAGTGAGTTGGAAAGGAGCGAGTCGAATATGACGGGGGAGAAGTGCGGATGGCGGGAAGAGAGATCAGTGAGGAGTTTGAGAACGTGATGGCGGCGAGTGAGTGACTCGGAATCAGTTAGTTGTAGAGAGCGAATTAGGCTTTCGAGGATTGATGAAAGAGTTGGATTTGAAGTGTTAGGGTTGATTATGAGAGAACGAATTGAAGCTAGGGCTTGTAGCGAGAGAGATTTTTCACTGTATTTTTCTATAATTCGTTGGTCCATTAAACCTTTCCGTACTTCACTGTTTTCGTTCCGCTATCGCAGCGCCGAGCCGGAAAAGAGTGAGACGACAATACGCACCCTTTTATTGGATTCCCAACGAAGCCAACAAAACGCACCATTCTACCATTCCCTTTTGGACTCTATTAAGTTGGCCCGTTGCAGATCTAGACCCATCCAGAATTAAGTTGGCCTTATGGGCTGTTATATTTAAGCCCATTTCAAAAATGCAAAATTCACGTTGATTTAAAGCATGTCATGTGCTTTCGTGGGTATTAATAATAGGAAATAATAGGAAAATAAATAAAAAATTATTTTTTATTAACTGGGATTAAAATCTTAATATATATATATATATATATATATATATTATTGCCGTAAAAAGTTGTTTATTTTCAACCTTCAACACGGATTGTCTTTTTTTTTTTGGAGTTAATCTTTTTCTCTGCAAAACAATGAAAAACTAATGAGTAAAGCCGATTTTCCGGTGAAAATCCTCTGATGCTTAAGTCAGAAGGGTTTTGCTTGTGTGTGAGGGGATGAGAGTAGAAGGAAAAAAACAACTCAAATCCCTTTTTTTATGTGTATATCTTTTCTTTATATATCAAAAGTTAGTTAAAAATTTATGTCCTCGAAAATCTACCTTTTTAATACGTGAATATTCCCTGTAAAATGTTACGTACCTCTCCGTTGGGGTCGGATTCTGTTATGAAATAATTATGAATTTTGTAATCTATTGATACGTGTCGTTCTCTGAGTGGCGTGCTCTAAAAGGTTATCGCGAGAATTGTGGTGTGTGATAACTGTGGAGACCGTATTGCACCACGTGTATTTGAAAATATTCTAGAAGACCATGGGATCGGATGCTTGATCCCCCGAGACTCCATGTCATATTGTCCAGTAGAAATATATCAGATATTTAATGACTTCATATACTAGTGTCGTAGATATTGTGGTCTTTATGTATGTTTCCAAGACTCCGATTCCATATTCAGTTAGTGAAGAATGAATACTTTGAGTGATCCCGAGACTCCGATTCTACATATAATAGGTGTGGATACAAGTACTCTGAGACAAGATCTCGGTAGATACCTGAAGATATTTTTTCCGAATCTGTGTTGATAACGTACATTAAAAAAGACTCTCTTAACTCTCGATCTCGAATGATTGATTTAGGGTAGATTCTATGATTTTTCATCACTATTAATGAAGATTTCGGAACACCGTCATAATGAAGAGTTGGCAAAAGAACTTAGGCTTGTGTGACAGGCTTGAGTTTTTAAACTGAACTTTAATGCAAATACCTAAATATATTCTTTAATGAAACTCGCCAGCATGAACATAGAAACATACAAAAACATAAATATTTAACATTACATTGTAATTACTAATTAGTAGTGTGATATTTACATGCGTGTTCAATTGATGCTATACTCAAAAAATATGGATCTAAATTAAATGATTTTTACAATCTTTAAATTGATAGAGAAACTTATCCAAAATTTTAAGGAGAAAATTGAACTCGTATGAGTAGTTTGACATTATCATCTAGGTAAGGTTGATTTCTTTCGTCCATTTAAATGTTTGGGTATAAACAGAAATACTCCAACGCTACCACCCTCTAGGACATATAAATAAAACAACAAGTATCAAACGTCAGCCATGGCTAACAAGTGTCGCTCAACTCGCATATTATTAAGAACTTGTACACATACGTATATACATATAATGGTTGTCAAATATAATACTATATCTTGATAAGTTCAAGAGATAGAATTTTGTTTTTGCACTCGATCTATTAAATTAATTATGCAACTATGTGGACTTGGTTCTTTGGTTCTAGTAATCAATTAATTTAAGCTAACCTTTTGTCTTAATTGTTTGAAATGAGAGTTTCAGAACCATTCGGAGAACCCTACTGCCAAAAAAACATCCGCAGGTGATATCTTTAAAATATTAATTTTGGAAAATCCTGAAATCCCTAAACGAATCCAGTCACCATTCTCTGTCTCGTGCATGTGTGCCACGTATTAGAATGAGATCCACCTTGCATGCCAAGGCAACTGGGCTTTCAGAAGAAAATATCACAATCACGATTTTCTGACCTCAAATGTCGTGGTTAGGTTAAACACGTAGACTGGATTATGCCTTACAGATATAATTATTTTTGCGAACGAAAAAGAGATATTCTTCATTTAATTTTCAATTACATTGATGAGTTCAAAGTCGGTACATGATCGATCAAAAGATTAAACAGAGCTCAGATTTCTGTGATTAAGAGAGACTCTTAATTTAAACAACCCAAATACTTAACAAACAACAACAGAATTATAAGAAAACCAAGTACTCAAAAGCAAGAATAACCAGGATAATTTACACCAAATATATATACTGGGATATATATATACGGCTGGTGCAAGGCAGTATGTGCACGTCTGAATCTTCTTCTTTGTTTTTCTTCTTCATCATTATCACCGTCATCATAATGGTCATCATCTACATCAAGAGATCATTGACCCAACCAATGTCAGGATCAGGAGTACTAGCCAGCCCACCAATATTGTCACTAATTTTGTCATTAGCATAATATTTGTTTGAAAATTGATCAGCACCGAAAGGATTCATTGATCCAGAAGGGTTTGGTGTACAAGGAGAAAGAACAAACTGTTGTTGATCTTCAACATTCAAGGAATTAACATCAATCCAAGGAGAATTGACATTCATGCTGCTGCTGCAACCGGGAACAGACATAGGAGAAGAAACTTCATTGATATTCAATTCATTCAAAGAAGTCATCAGCTCGTTAAGCGCATCGTTATAGCTCACGGACATTTCAGAATTGCTAAACTTACTCAAACGATCACCGTATCGGGAGATTGGTGAGAGCCCGTGTTTCACAGGAGATAAGGGAGGGGAAAGAGACGGTGAACGTGACAAATGAGACATAGCCAACAAAGTGCTTGTTGGGGAGGAATTCACGGAGTGACAATACATGCAACAGTGACTCTCATGATTTACTGAAGACTGACTTGAAAGAGGCAGGTGAGTATGTTTAGGAGAGGATGAAATTTCAGGCAAAATGCGAAGCTGATGAGGAGAATGAGCGAAGAAACAGACCTTACGCTTGCAATTCTTGCTGTCTTTGCAAGCTTCAGTTCTGTATCTTAAAGGATGCAGCCAGCACTCAAAGACTCCATGAGCAAACTCACAGTCATCTCCACGGCTACACCCTCCTCCCCGCCTGTACTCAGAACAAACAGTCCCGGAATAATGAAACCGTCGGGGATCCCGGCGGCGAGCCTTCTCACCAGGATGAGCAAAGGGACAGTCAGTCCAGTCATGGCTTCTGCTGCGTGTGCATCGACGGATCTTGAACTCGTACATGCGAAAATGATCCGACGCATAAGGATCCGAGTCAGGGTCTGAATCAGTATCCGTGTTGTTGAAAGGCAAGAACTTGTGAAGATTGTTCATTTCTTCCGGATGGAACATGTTGATTTCTTGATGGTGATGGTGGCACTTTTTGTTATTGAGGAAAAGCTTTCTAGGAGGAGCTTCTATGTCCTTGACAAGCTTGGTACTACTTTTGGGTCCTGCGTTGCTCGGCACAAATGTGCTAATAGCTATAGCTTTTTTTTTTGATGAAGATGCAGAAAAAAGAACTCTATTTGTAATCAGAAAAATGGATAGATTCTTGTTGATAGAATGAAGAGAAGACGGAGATGAAGATGAAATTGAAGAACATATAAAAATGGTGGTGTTGAGGAAAGGAAACAAGGGTTATAGGCTGTTATATAGGATTGATTGTTAGAGAAAATGAACGATGACAAGGATCGAAGAGAGGGTATATACGTGGCAGTGTAGCATTTGGGATCAGCATGCAAAATGGTGTATGTGGCAACTTCACAATCCATAGCACCAAAGACTTTGCTATGTGTTTGCCTTGTGTCAAATTCAGAGTTTCAGATCATGCACTTCAATTGTTTACGTACATGCATAGCCCTGGGCTACAACGGAGTCACAAGAGGTTAATTTGTTTCATACGACGGTTCTAGAATTGGGTCAAGCCCATGGATTGGGGTTCAGTTGGGTGCACCAAGCGGTTAAATAGGTATATAGGTGATTATTTCCGAAAAGCAAAGTGAATCGGTTAAATAGGTATATTGGTGACAATTCCCAAAAGTAAAGTGAAATGATTCAAGTCATTTGAAGGATAAAAACATTAAACAAATTTTGGAGTCAAAATTAGAGCAAAGCAAATAACCAAATTCGAAATATTTTGCTGAAAATGAGAGAATTAGAACTTGGTGAGGCCCATTTCTAAAGAACAGGACAAAACACGAATTATCTGTATCGCCTGGTTGTACGTCATGGAGATAAATGTTTTTCATAAAATAGAAAAAGGAGTGCCCCCTTTGGAATTTTGTTAAGAGGTGGCTTCCAGTGTCTTATTCACCAAAATTTGACAAATGGATGCATCTCCTATCGATTACGTCTACAAAGAGAAGAAGCGAAGCAACATGATCGACAACAATTGTAATCTTCAGGATATTCCAACCAATTCCGGGGGTGCCCACTAATCAACATTTTTGCTTATTACAAGTACTTTTAAACAAAGGAGTTGTGGAGTGAAAAAGTACTCCTTGCGTAAGTACTTACACTTCACACATTACTGAATAAAAACACATCGTCGATGCCTGAATTTCATCCGGCAATGTTTGATATTCGTGCAAATTCTGTTTCCTCATGTCTCATTTGAAGGGGTTAGAAAGCGTAATTGGAAAACACTTATGGAAGAAGTAGTGACGTGCAGTTTCTAATTCGGAAACTTGTTGCATAGCATCTTTATCCTTTGATGAAGATATGTTTCATTAAATCCAACAGCCTCTATCACTAAAGTCGAACAGTTCATGCACTAAATAAGGGGCTTTAATTGATGTGATTAAGTCATGTTTCCAGGGAGAATCAAACAACTTTTGAGTTATTCCTGGAAAACGTAAACTACATGCATGGTAAGAACATTGGTTAGCTATAGCCATAAGCAAGAAAAACCAACATGTTTACTTCGTCCAGTCTTGTTATAAGAGACAGAAAGAATTAACTCTGTCAAACCATCAAGCAATGTGGCTGCAGATCATTTTACTTGAATAATATAGAGCTAATATATTTTCCTGGATGGCAGAGAAAGAGCAGGAAAATTTTCATTTTGTAGCCGCTAATCTAGTACTCTCTCTTTTGAAACTTCAATGTTTGTGTCTCGGAGAGGCAATCTTAATGACCAAATAAATTGAAGAATAATAACACAATTTGAAGATTATTCTCTGTTTCTTTCACATTAACAATAAGATTTGCATTTCCCTCTTCATCAAGGGGAAATTTTCAGACAGGAACTTCTCATTGTCGAAGATTAGAGAATTGTCTTTCATAAAGATTGTCAATCTTTATGTCTGTGAGAGATGCGCAATCTTTGCTGTCAAAATCATCGGCAGCCTATCAGTCAATATACAAGCTACAAATAATGGAGATCTTCAATGCAATATAACATCTTTTGACTGACATTAATACATGTCCTTCAATTGCTTTGGAATGAATAGATGTAGGCCAACATAAGACAACAAAACACAAGAAACAACGTAGTTTTAATGAATGAACTTCAACAAGCTAAGGTGGCAAAAAGGGTAACTAACTGGCCAGAAAATGTAGAATGCAGGCTCAAATCCCATGTTCTATCCAGATTCTTAAGCTTTGAAAAAATTTATATGGCGATAAACACAAATTTACTAGATAGAATATGTTCAATCTACAAACTCCAAACGGTCAGCAAACTTCCCCAATGGCAGTCTTGTTTGAACAACACCCACGTTGAAGAACTAATTTATCTGGCAATGAAAAACTTTAAATTCAAGCACTCAATTTTTTTAATGCTCTATTTTACATACAACATTTTCATTACAGGATCCAGAAATCTTCACTACGGAAACAAATTTATGCATAATATACAGACGTCAAATAACAGTTTTCCTCTCCTCCATTGAAGAGATATGCCAAAATGAAATTTTTAGATTTATACGAAGCGAAATATCAGTGGAACCTTACAACTATGCAAGATATGTCATCCTTGCTTTTCTTAGACACTGCCTGTTCTATCAAGTGCTTCGCTGATGACTGAGCATCTTTTATGTGTTTGATACAGTCCACAGCTTCTTGGTTTGTCATCACCTGTCAGGTAATGAGTGAAATCGAAAAGAACAAAAATTCTTTAACGTTCAATCTAATCAAAGCATACTTATCACAGATTGGAGGATAAAAAGACCAGCATCAAAAGTATATTACTTTGATTTTCCCCTATTCACAAAACAAGTTTAGCCTTAAATCTTTGTGGGAAAGTTGACTGACCTTCCATATCCCATCACTTGCAAGAATCAGGAAATCTGTAGTATCATCGATCGTGCACACTTCTACATCTGGTTCTGAGCTAAGGTGTATTTTCAAGCTCTTGTCACCAAATGCCCTTGCTACAGCCAGCTGCCCATCAACACGTGGAACATCCCCTGCAAGCGGCATATTGCAAGTTTTTAACCTTAATTCCATAAACAAATTCATAGAAAGCAAGTGTCAAAGTTTCTACATGCAAACTAGGTATCTGATACAGCCAAATCAAGTCAAAAGCAAAACTAGATTTGTCAGTTGGTAATTTCAGAAGATACCCGGAAGGTTTGATACAAAACCACCACGGCTCTCAATCAATGTCTTTTCCTTGCTTGGTTCATGATCAACTGATAGTTGTTTGGCCACACCATTCTTGCATATAACCGCTCTAGAATCTCCCACATTTGCAACCACTAGTTTCTGGCCATCAATCAAAATTGCTGTTACAGCTGTCGATCCTCCTTTTCCCAGGACAAATGCTTGTTCCAATATTTTAGCATCTGTTGTACGATAAGCTCTTTTTATTGCATTCTTTGTGTCAGTCCAAAAGTCTTGCTGCTTACAGAAAATGAAGAAAAATATATACTTTCACAAAGGTCCTTCTCAAAGAAGTTTAATTGATAGAAACACTGCAGGAGGCAACAAAATCTGTAGAAAAATTCTAAAAATAAATTCTAAATCAGACAAAACAAGTACCTCTCTCAAAATATTATTAAACAGATGTGTTTGCAAGTAGTTTGCTACATCATGGCCCAAATGACCATCAAATATAGCAAATAAACCCAGTTCGTGCTCTTTTTCTTGCTTGAATTCAGAAACTACATAATCTTCCATGGCATGGTTTGATTTTCCCTTCACTAAGTGATAACCATGTGTGATATTTTTTGACATTTTGCTTTTGCCTTTCCCTGTGTCAGGTGCAGATGAACCAAAAGCCTTAACCTAGAAAGAATACAAATAATGTAACCATGTGACAAAAGTTTTTTCGGTTGTAAAGAATCACATTTGAGGCAATTGAAACAATACACAAGCATATAATTCGGTTTACTGAGTTAGAAGAAAAGCCCAGTTTTAGCAAGATTTTCTAAAATATTAGGTCTTCTCTGAGCAAGTAACTTGCTATAAGCATACAGAGGATTTCTTTAATCTGCTGTAATTTTAAATTTTATTTCCTCTTTCAACCTTGACACTAGAAATCATGCAACTTCACTTGTTAGTCCTTAACTAGCCAATAGGCAGAATCATAAAGACAACTATACTCATCAGCCTCAATTCCATCTCATTTCATTCAACCAAAAGGTTTTCATATCATTTTGCCAGCAAAACAAGACTTGCTGCCCAGATCCTAAACTTACAATATATTCAAAATGTTATGATCAAAAGCTACTCCACTGGGGATAGTGACCACTTGCTACTGAATTCTTGAAAAGAATATGCTTTAAGACTGAATTTTTCAGAAACACTCAAATGAATCCATTTAAATCAAATGCTATGAAATGCAGTACATTGAATTTCTTTCATTACAAGCACAAAATATATTCTCCCATCCAAGATGAAATTAAATGGCAAGTACACAAGTCCCTGATAATATTAACAGAACTCCAAATGTTAATCAACCACTTCCACCAGGTGAAAAAACAAAACCAGATATAAAAAAACAAACTATATTTCTACATCATAAAATGAAAGTTTTTCCCTAGCTCGAATATGCATATACTTTTAGAGCAAAAGCACAAACAGAGCATCTCAAATCAAATAAAAGATGAAACCAAGTACAGAAGGGCCTTCAAGATATAATATCTTTTTCAGTAGTTCTCCAAAACTCAAAAAGAGTTCTCATTTAATCTGAAGTCAATACAAACAACCAATTCCAAAATTCATATTTTCAACACTTGGGATTGCATAAATCATCTTCAATTACGTAATTTTTACAAACAATTATAGCAAATAAATCAGTCATGAACACCTTAAATGGACAAACACAAAAGTAATGTTAACTACCAAAACAAAACCATTTCTTTTACAAACTTCAATTAATCATCACTAAAGGAACTTAATTGTTTGATTAAACAAAGATAATCCAACATTTTAAAAACTTGAACTGACCTTCATCTTCTGAAGAATTTCTCTGCCATTCATTTTGTTGTGTTTGTTTTGCGTTGCTATGCTACAAAGAGCCGGAGAAGACTTTGTGCCAAATAGACAGTAGAAGCCCAGGAAAGAAAACGAGTGCGTGCGTATTTATAATAATGGAAGGCTTTCTTTGACTTTCTAAACTACTATATGACTTGCTGCTGGGAGGAACGCGTACGGGGTACCTATTGCCAATGGCTTTTCCTTTTACCGACCATTTTTTTTTTTTAATTTGCCTTAAAAACAATCAATATTATTAATTAATCAATTATTTGAGTAATATAATAATCATTTAATATTATTAAATTAGTTGATGTTATAAATATTTTTAAATAATTATTAGACTATATTGTAATATGATATATATATAGCGAGGTACCATCTAAAATATAACATGATAATAGAATATATTAAACGATTATTTAATATTGATTCTATATTTAAATTTATATAATATATTTTATTAAAGTGTTAATAATGAGAGATTGAATATTAATTAAAAAAAATGTATTTTATTTTTTATTTGATTAAATACTACGAACTGAGTAAACAAAAAGATTAAACATAGATATCAGATTTTTTGTTTAGCAAGTGGATTGATAGTTGTTGCATCTTATTGGCAAGTTGATTTTTATTTATAATTATTTCTAACACTAACATTTGATACCATTGGTCAATCATTTAATATAGAGTCGTCAATAATATAAAAATTTAAAATTTAAATTTTTTATATAAATTAACGTGGTAAAATTATAATATTATTATATATTTATAAATTTATACATATTTTACTTATATAAAATTTTAATTATTTATATAAAAATAAAAGATAATTTAAAATATATTTAAATTTTTGATGCAATAAAAAATTCACTCTAGTTATATAGAATACTTTAATTATTTTTAATTTTAAAATAATATTTTTATTTATTTCAGATTTTGATCAATATCACACACGGGCACAAAAAAAAAATCTCAAATGATATGTTTTTATAAGCATAATTTTAAAGTATTCATCTATATAGAATTGATTTCTTATTGATTTTTGGAGAAGATAAAAGTTTAGTAAATATTAAAATATTAAATTAAAATGAAATCTAATTAGTAAATGAGTTTTTTCAATATTGATGTTCATGGATTTATGGATTAATAACATGCATTGTTTGTTTTATGCTTTAACTTTGATTGATTTTTTAGGTGTGGTGAAAATTAGAATTTTTTTTCTTTTTTATATACAGTAAAAAATTATTTACTTTTGTGATATTTAAATAATTACATTCAATCGAATATAGATCAACCTAAGAAGATACCTTTAAAATATTTAAAGACTATTTAATATTATAATATAAAAACTAATTAAAATTATCTTATTATCTCAAAATTTTATAAAAAATATCTTTTAAATTTAAATACAGAATCAATATAAAAATAATTATCTAATATATTTTTATTCATCAAATTATATTTTTGAATATAAAAAAACTAATATTAAAACTTGTTTGTAATAAAAATAATATTATTATTCATACAATGATTCATCAATTTTTTTTTTGAATGAATTGATCAATTCATTTATTAACTTATAATGGACAGAGGCAGATGGATGTCATCACAATTAGGTGTGAGCATGAGTGAGTTGGGAACTCCAAAATTTAATTATTTAAAAAATTATTAATTAAACTAATTAATATTAACAATAATTTTAAATTAAATTTTAAGTAATATTAAGATAATTTTAAAAAAAATCAATTTAATATACTATTTCACTATAATATTAATAAAGATCAGGTTTTATTTTTTCTTAAATCCACTTTAGATCTTTACATTGATTGAGTCAAATAAAAATATTGTTAAATCACTAAATTATACAGTATGGAGATCATTTAAAATTCTTAAATTTATTTATTTTATTAAATTATTTTCGGTCAATAAATTATGATTGAGCTTCTTGTTTGTTAGGTTAGGTGATATTACTTGTTAGATTCCTATTGGGACTTAAAAATTAAAACAGAACATGAAAAAGCAGGTACATGAACCGGGTAAATCATTGATATTGTGAGATTCCATCCAGATTCTGCCATCTGTCCATTTGAAAACACGTTGAATAAAGGAAGGTGTCGGAACGTCATGACCAATTCAATTACGTGGCACATTAAACGTCTTTCAATTTGAGGAATCCATCCAATGTTTCAATTATTATTATTATTATTATTATTGATATGTTTTTTTTATTATTATTTTTTGTATAAAAAAAATACTTTTATGTTCTGTTATTATCGAAAAATTCAATCAATACGGGATCCATATATTTTTTAAATACAAAATTTTACATAAAAATTTTAATTACAGAATGTATATATAAGAATCATATATAATCATATTAAATATAAAAATAAAATTTTTAACTTAATTTTTAATTTAAAAAATCCTAATATAAAATTTTAATCTAAGATTTTGAGATTAAGATCAATTCACACTAACCTCCGTCACTCGGCCACCGCATGAGGTTATTTTGTTATGATTATGTTATGTGTATATATTATTATTGATTAAGAGTCTGTCTTGATGATATTGTTTAAAGATAAATGTTACTAAAAGATAGTGGAAAGCTTGGGTTTTTATCATCTCCTAACACGTTGATTGACGGTTTGAAGATTCTGCATTTAAAAAAAAATTATTATTATTATTCTTATTTTTGTTAACTGAGAGAGAGAGAGAATGACTAATTTTCAATTATTCAAATCCCACGTAACGTCCTATTATTTTCTTTCCTTTTTTTTTTTTAATCCTACCACAAATAATTTCTACTCATAATATATTTTAAAATTATCATTTAATCGAAGTTTATTTATTTAATTTTAATTTCATAAAATAATTTAAATGATTTATCATAAAAGTGAACTTGAGTTGTGCGAGTGAATCGTAGTAAAATTTAAATTTCGATCTCCGATGACTATTTAAAATTAAAAGTTGGGTCATATGTGAATATTTAAAAAGGTAATAAGGGAAAACGTCGGAATTGTTCAAGAAATTTGCTTACAACTTAAAACTAATAGAAGATCAAAAAAGCCATTATTAGGACTGGTGATTAATGAATATTGTTTCTTACAAGCAATAATTTTTTAATTATCTTAATTAATGATTGTTCAGAGAGAAGATTAATATCATTTGACTGAAAAGAAGAAGAAAAAAAATAGTTTTAGGGTTTAATACAGCTGGGTTAGGCATGTATTTTCATGACAATGTTTATAAATTAGTAGATATCATGCTTTCAAAAACATAACCCCAAACCTTGCTTAGCGATTCATGCCCAAAATAAATAATCCATAAATTCAATAGAAAATTATATTAATTGAAAGGATACCTATTTGCTGTAAGTTGCAGGCATTAACATGTCTGCTGAGATCGAGTATAGTTTACAATAGGGAGATTGACATTTTCCCCCCTAATGTTTGCTGAAAAACCAACTACCCCCTCTAATTAACTTTCAAACAAAACCCCCCTAATGTTTTTAAAAATAATAAATACCCCTTAATTAAAAATAAAATTATATATTTTTATCACATAAGTCCCTGACTTTTATCATATAAACCCCTAAACCAAA
>JAVXUL010000001.1:3899505-3911185 GCA_035590515.1 Trichilia minutiflora | reverse complement strand
ACTTTAGCAGCAGTACAGTTTGATTTTGATAGATATTGTGACCTTGTGGGATGGTTGAATGGTATGAATTTATCTGGTTTTGTAAACAGTCGATTACTTAAGATGCAATGTCAACTGAAAACATGATACAAATAAGCGTTTTTCTTTCTGCATGTGAGACATAATTGTATTAAATTTCTTAAACCTTATTTTTTTCATTCCGATTTTATATATTGGCTCGGCTCGCGGTCTATTAATCCGTATATTTAGTGAATTTTATATATTTTTTTAAATTTAAAATTTTTAAAATTGGTCCGCGAACCGATTCGTTTAGGTTCGTTAATTCACGGGTCAGGTTAGGACCAATAAAATATTGATCCGTATAATAAATAGACCGATTCAATTCGGTCCATTTAAATACCGATCTATAGTGAACCAAACCGAACCAAACCGATCCGATCCGTTTGACAGGTCTAGTGGCAACTTCACAATACATAGCACGGAAGACTTTGCTCTGTGTGTGTGTTCTTTTTGTCAAATTCAGAATCTCAGATCACACCCTTTTGAAATTTTGACATATATGCATGGCCACAGGGTGCAATAATAAAGTCACAGGAGTTTAATTAGGTGCATACGATGGTTCTAGACTTGGGTCAAGTTCATGGATTTGGGGTCAGTTGGGTGCACCGAGTGGTTAAATAAGTATAGATATTTGCATGAAATGGTAATTTCGCCAAAGCAAAGGGCATTGATTCAAGTCATCACATTTTGAAGGATGAAAATGGGACATTAAGCAAAATTTGAAGGCTAAACTAGAGTAAAGCAAATAACCAAATCCAAAATATTCTGCTGAAAATGAGAGAATCTACTACAAAACAAAGAAAGCATATTTCTAAGCATTTGGAAAGTTATCAAACAAAAATAACAATCATATAAATAGAACAAAAACATACATAGTGTTTCATGGCTCCAAGTGGAGGTCAATTTCATTTGGGCTATTGAGTTTAACCGGCCCATTAACTTGGGTCACGCCCATATCTAAAGAACAAGACAAAACACGAATTATCAATATCGTCTCGTTGTACGTCATGGCGATTAATGTTTCATTAAATAGAAAAAGGAGCGCCCCTTGGGAATTTTGTTAGAGGTGGCTTTCAGTGTCTTATCCAACATAATTTTACAAACGGGTGCATCTCTATCGATCACGTCTACAAAGAGAACCAAAACAAAATGATCAACAGTTGTCATCTTCAGGATATTCCACCCAATTCCGGGATTAAAATTCTAGCTTATTACAATTACTTTAATTGTGGAGTGAAAAAGCACTTCCCACAGAAGTACTTTCAGTTCCCACGTAACTGAATAAAAAACACATTTTTGATGCCTGATTTTCATCCGGCAATGTTTGATATTCACGCAAATTCTGTTTTCTCACGTCTCATTTGAAGGGGTTAGAAAGCTTAATTGGAAAATACTTATGGTTGAAGCAGTGACGTGCAATTTCTAATTGGCAAACTAGTTGCATTGCATTTTTATCCTTTGATGAAGGATATGCTTCATTAAATCCTACAGAATGTATCTCTCAAGTTGAACAGCTCACCCACTAAATAATGGGTTTTATGGGTTTTAATTGTTGTGATTAAGTCATGTTTCCAGGGAGAATCTAAAAACTTTTGATTTATTCCCGGAAAACGCAAACTTCATGCAGATCAGTTTACTTGAATAATACAGAACCAATAGATTTTCCTGGATGGCAGAGAAAGGATAGGAAAAATTTCATCTTGTAGCAGCTAATCTAGTGCTCTTTCTCTTTTGAAACTTAAATGCTTGTGTCTCGGAGACACAATCTTAATGACCAAATAAATTGAAGACTAACAACACAATTTGGAGATTATCCTCTTTCTTTCAAATTAACAATAAGATTCATATTTCTCTTCATCAAGGAGAGATTTTCAGACAGAACTTCTCGTTGTCATAATATTAGAGAATTTTCTTCAACAAATATTTTCAATCTCTTATATTTGTGAGAGACACAATCTTTGTTGTCAAAATCATTGACAGCCTATATTGCATCAAAGATCTACGCCATTATTACATGTCCTCCAATTGCTTTGGAAATTGGAATGAACAGATATCAGGCAAAACAAGACAACAAAATATAAGACTCAAACAACATAGTTTTAGTGAATGAACTTGAACAAGTTAAAGTGGCAAAAAGGGTAAATATCTGCCAGAAAATGTAGAATGCACACTCAAATCCTATGTTCTATCCAGATTCGTAAGCTTTGACAAAATTTTTATGGTGATAAACACAAATATACTAGAATATGTTCAATTTACAAACTCCAAACAGTCAGCAAAAGTCTGCAATGGCAGTCCCATTTGGACAGCACCCACATTGAATCGTTAATTCAACATGCAATGAAAAACTTTAAATTTAAGTAATCAATTTTTTTAATGCCCTATTGTACATACAGCATTTTCATTACAGGATTCAGAAATCTTCATTACAGAAACAAATTTATGCATGCTATACACACATCAAATAACAATTGTCTCTCCTCCATTAAAGAGATACCCTAACTGAAAATCTTGGACTTATATGAAGAGAAATATCAATGGAACCTTACGACTATGCAAGATATGTCATCCTTACTTTTCTTAGACACTGCCTGTTCTATCAAGTGCTTTGCTGCTGACTGAGCATCTTTTATGTGTTTGATGCAGTCCACAGCTTCTTGGTTAGTCATCACCTATCAGGTAATAAGTGAAGTCAAAAAAACAAAACTATAATAACATTCAATTTAATAATAGCTAGCATACATATCAGAGATTTGAGGATAAAAAGACCAGCATCAAAAGTATGTTACTTTGATTTTTCCTTAATTACAAAATAAGTTTAGCCTCAAATCTTTGCAGCAAAAAGTTGACTGACCTTCCATATCCCATCACTTGCAAGAATTAGGAAATTTGTATCACCATCAATCACGCACACTTCGACATCTGGTTCTGAGCTAAGGTGTATTTTCAAGCTCTTGTCACCAAATGCCCTTGCTACAGCCAGCTGCCCATCAACACGTGGAACATCCCCTGCAGGCAACATATTGCAAGTTTTTAACCTCAATTCCTTAAAACATAGGAAAGCAAGTGTCAAAGTTTCTACATGCAAATTAGGTACTTCATACAACCATATCAAGTTAAAAGTAAACCAGATTTACCAGTTGGTAATTTCAGAAGATACCTGGAAGGTTTGATACAAAACCACCACGGCTCTCAATCATTGTTTTTTCCTTGCTTGGTTCATGATCAATTGATAGTTGCTTGGCCACACCATTCTTGCATACAACAGCTCGAGAATCTCCCACATTTGCAACTACTAGTTGCTGACCATTAATCAGAATTGCTGTTACAGCTGTTGATCCTCCTTTTCCCAGGACAAATGCTTGTTCCAATACTTTAGCATCTGTTGTACGATAAGCTCTTTTTATTGCATTCTTTGTATCAGTCCAAAAGTCTTGCTGCTTGCAGAAAATGAAGAAAAATAAACATTTTCACAAAGATTATTCTGAAAGAAATAATTGATAGAAACACTGTGGTAGAATCTGTGGAAGAATTCTGAAAATCAATCCTGAATTAGATAAAACAAATACCTCTTTCAAAATATTATTAAATAGATGAGTTTGCAAGTAGCTTGCTACATCATGGCCCAAATGGCCATCAAATATAGCAAATAAACCCAACTCACAATCTTTTTCTTGCTTGAATTCAGAAACTACATAATCTTCCATGGCATGGTTTGATTTTCCCTTCACTAAGTGGTAACCATGAGTGATATTTTTTGACATTTTGCTTTTGCCTTTCCCTGTGTCAGGTGCACATGAACCAAAAGCCTTATCCTAGAAAGAATACAAGCAATTTAACCAGATAACAAAAGTTAGTGTTTTAATTGTAAAGAATCAAATTGGAGGCAACTGAAATAATACACAAGCACATACTTCATTTTGCTGAAACCTAGGTTTAGCAAGATTTTCTAAAATATTAGGTTTTCTCAGAGCAAGTATCTTGCTATAAGCATACAGACTTCCACATTAAGATGACAAATTTCTTTGCTGGCAATAAAATTTCAGAAGATTTCATCAATTTGTTATAATTTTAAAGTTTTACTTCCTCTTTCGACCTTGACACGAGAAATCATGCAACTTCACTCTTTATTGCCTAATTAACCAGTGGTTAGAATCATAAAGACAACTGTACTTATCAACATCAATTCTGTCCCACTTTATTTAAACAAAAGGTTCCATATCATTTTGCCTACAAAACAAGACTTGCTGCCCAGATCCTAAACATACAAGATATTCAACATGACATGATCAAAGCTCCTTTGCTGCAGTAGCAACCACTTGCTACTGAATTCTTGGAAACAATTTCTTTAAGACTGAATTTTTCAGAAGCTCTCAAATGAATCCATTTAAATCAAATGCTATGAAATGCCTTAGATTGAATTTCTTTTATTACAAGCATCAAATAGCTTGTCCCATCCAAGATGAAATTAAGTGTCGAGTACACAATTTAATATTATTAACAGAACTCCAAATGTTAATCAACCACTTCCACCATGAAAAAACAAAACCAGATATAAAACAGCAAACTATATTTCTACATCATAAAATGGAAGTTTTTTCCTAGCTCGAAGATGCACCTACTTTCAGTACCAAACAAAGCATCTCAAATCAAATAAAAAGATGAAACAATGTATAAAAGGGCCTTCAGGACGTAATATCTTTATCAATAGTTCTACAAAACCAAAAATACATCTCATTTATTCCGAAGTCAACGCCAACAAGCAATTCCAAAATTCAGAGATTCAACAATTGGGATTGCATAAATTATCTTCAATTAAATAATCCATATAAACAATTATAGTAAATAAATCAGTCATGAACATTTTAAATGAACAAACATAAAGTAATGTTAACTGCCAATACATTACCTTTTCTTTTACAAACTTCAATTAATCATCATTAAAAGAACTTAATTATGTGATTAAACAAAGAAAACCCAGCAACTTAAAACTTTGAACAGACCTTCATCTTCTGAAGAATTTCTCTGCCATTCATTTTGTTGTGTTTGCTTTCCTTTGCTATGCTACAGAGACTGAGAGAAAAACTTTGTGCAAATTAGAAAGCAGAGGCCAGGAAAGAAAACGAATAATGCTTGTGTATTTACAATAATGGAAGGCCTTCTTTGACTTTTTAAACTAAACAAACACATGACCTGCTGCCGGGAGGAACGCGTACGTACGTATTGCCATGCCCATTATAACTTCAACACGCTCCTGCCGACGACTTTTCCTTTTTCCAACCATTTTTTTTTCTTTTTATTTGTCTTAAAAATAAAATAAAAAATATTAATTGATTAATTATTTACCATCATAAAATACTTTTTTAATTCTAGAGAATATTCAAAGCTAATAATATAATCATATGTATTATTGTCTATGGTATAGTCATCTCCTTTAGTCATTTATTAATTAATATATGTCAATATATATATGATATTGTTACATATGTAAAAATAGTTCATGTTATAAATATCTTAAATAAATATTAGACTATATTGTAATATTAATTATATATATATATATATCGAGAAATGGTTTTAGTCAAATATCAAATATTTTGTTTGCTTAGTGGGTTGATAGGACTTACATCTATCTTATTGGCAAGTTGAAGTTGATTTATAATTATTTCTAGCACCAGCATTTGATAATATTGGCCCATCATTTAATATAACCAATCAATATAGATTACAAAGACTATTATTGAAGGAATCCTGATTAGATTAGATTAGATTAGATTAGATTCATGTTAATCTAATGACGATAAAAATATATGATATCAATAATTTAAAATTTTGATGTAATAAAAAATTCACTTTAAATGTATAGATTGCTTTATTTATTTTTAATTAGAAAAATAATTTTTTATTTATTTTGAGTTTTGGTCGATAATCGCGTGTGCACACAGGGACACAAATCCAATTCAATTTGTCTTTTTAAGTATAATTTTTAAGTATTTATCTACCTAAAATTGATTTCTTATTGATTTTTGGAGAAGATAAAAGTATAGTAGACATTAAAATATATTTAGTTAAGATGAAATCCAATTCAATAATTACGGATTTGAATCCTCAAAATTAACCACACAATTAAACTGATTAATTTAACACCTATATATAATTATTTTAAACTAAATCTAAGTCTTAATCTAACTAATATTACCATAATTAAAAATAAATAAATTTACTCCTTAAGAGAACGACAATACCCTAATTTTATATAACAAATATCTCCTTATTTTATATCTTATGAAAATACTTTTCTTAAAATTTGAAAATTATGATAAACACGTCTGTCAAATTAATTTTTTTCTAGTTTTTTTGGCCTTTTAGTTGTATAATGATCATTTTGCCTATAATCTTTATAAAAATATAAAAATTAAAAAATATATATAATACATAATATCACTATTAAAAAAATTATATAAAATTTAATTAATAAAATTTATATTTTAAAAAAGATAAAAATTAAAAAAAAAATTCATAGAACATATTTATCATAACACTCAAATCTTAAGAGAATTTTTATCACAAAATATAAAATAGAAGGCATAAAATAAGAGGAAGTTATCATTTTAAAAAATTATAGGATACTTATCATTCCTCTTTTATTATACTATAATACTAAGAAAAGTCATTTCAATTCATCTAAAATTCTTTTAAGTTATATATTTTATTAAATTATTTAAGTGAATAATAATAATTATTATTATTAAAGAAATAAATTATTATGATTTGTAAGATTGGTCGATGATATAACCTGTTGGATTAAGTGTGTTTGAATTTCAGGAATACATCCAAGATTCCAAGGTTTCAATTATTGTTCTTATAATTATCATAAGTGTCGGCATTATGTATATATGAATGAGACTAAGAATGAATTAATTTTCAATCATTCAAATTCCAATGCTTATCATTTTCTTTAATAATACATTTTAAAATTATTATTTAATCGAATTTTATTTATTTACTCATGATTTCTTATAATAATTTAAATGACATATCATCAAAGTTAAATTGGGTTGTGTGAAATCGAAATTTTTTGAATTCCCATGCCTTTTTATAATCACAGGTTGGTCAAATGTCTTATCTGAAGGCTTAAAAAGGCAATAAGAGAAAACGTCTGCATGGTTCTCGAAATTCGCTTGCAATTTTTAAACTAATAGAAGATCAAAGAAATCACTATTATGACCGGTGATTGATGAATATTGTTTCTTACAACGACAAAATTTTGCTTGTTTTGATTAATGATAGTTTGGATAGAAGATTAATATGCATTTGTCTTAAAAGAAGAGTTTTAGGGTTTTAATGCAGTTGGGTTAGGTTTATATTTTCATGATAATGTTCATAAATAGTGCTTTCAAAAACATGACCTCAAACTTTGCTTAGAGATTGATGCCAAAATGAATAAGCCATAAATTCAATAAAAAAAATTATGATCATTAACAGGATATCTATTTGCTGTAATTTGCAGGCATTAATGTCTCCTGAGATCAGTTAGTATAGTTTACAATATTTTGACTAAATTGAGTGCATGCATCCATGGTTGAACCCGCGCAGGTATCAATAATTCATTTAATTTTAATATGATTGCACATGGGACACATTCTCCATTGAAAATTATATATTATCCTACAATAATAAAGTGATGTGGATTGATTCAAAAATCGAAGGAGAATCAATCCAGTCCCTAACACTAATAATAAAACCACATGATGATATGATTCTACTATATATTGACAAGTTAAGTGTATTATTTTTAACCTAAAACTTATATTAAAATATTAAAAACCAGGAAAAAAAAAAGTTGAAAAAGTGGAAGAAGAAAATTTGCACAGAAAAAAATGTTGAGTGGATTGTATTAATTTGGGGTGCATCAATTATTTCCCCGCTTTTGACAGAACCATAATATGATTAATTTCTTCCGATGATTGTGGCTAAAATATCTACGTTTCTTCAAATGGGAATTATAACATTTTATTATTTCATGACTTCCATTGTTTTTCCAATATTACAGTAAAATATTAAACATTATTAACATATTCACTTTTTCCCAGCAAATAGTTTCCCATTTCTTTAATCAAACCCTGCAGAAATTGAGAAAAAACAACCATCTGGTTAAATATTCTGAGAGGTAGTAGTGACTGGTGACTAAAAAAGAGACATTGATAATTAGTTGATTCCTTACTTTGAACAATCCATGCTGATAGAGATTGGAAAACTGAAATGTAGATGACATTTGTCTGGAAGAGATTGTATCCGAGAGACTTGGAATTGAATGTTCATCACATATGCCATATCCTCAATGCACTCACAAATCCTTCCTACAGCCCCTTTCAATCGCTTGGCTCTCTGGTTGAGATTTAGGATCCCGTTGCAACAACGGCTGGTTGGTTCAATTTCAATATTGGAAAAACCACAAAGATATTCTATGCATGGAAATAAATTATTGGACACTTGTGTGCACTCGTTGGATTCTTCAGCTCTACAGGTTGAGAAGATTCCATAAACCACAAAAAATAAAAGTGTTGCACACAGCAGAAGGCGAGCCATTGATGGTTAATAACTTTTGGTAGATAAACGGTGTGTGTGTGTGTGTGTGTAATTAGAGTTCTCAACGAAAGAGTAGGAATATTTTACTTCTGTTGATTAATTCCCTTATTGGCTTCGATTTTTACTAATTACCATGTAAATATCATGGTCCATGAATTACTGAAATAACTCTTATAAAAAGTTTTGTAAAATGGCGACATTGTTGCTGCTGTCTCTTCATCACCTGCACTCACACAGCCTTTCTGTGAGGGAATGATATTGGTGCAATGTTTTCTTATATTATTTATCCTCCGTTCTCTCTTTCACAAAGTTTCGTTAGCTGCTCATTTTTAAATTGTGTGCTTTATTGTTATAATTCACAATTAATATTACTGAGCTCTTGCAGTAATTAACATATATCTCATTTATATACAGATACTCTCATGTATTTCTCTTATTTCTTTATAATGTACAGGAACGCATATAGCAGTATTTTATAATTTTTTTTCCTTGGTTAATTACCACATGTCAACAACCACTCATTTTTCTTTTTTAAAGATTTCCTTTTATTAATCCTCCTAATTATAAGGCATTCTGGGTTAAGAGGTAATCGGAAGAAACAAAGATGTATAGATCAAATCCTTTATAGTCTAATCAGAAAATCTGCTCCTCATCAATTAAACAGAAATCTAACTACTTTCTATGACATCGAAGAAGAGAGAAGAGAACAATCCACTATCAACTATAGGGTGCTTTCTAATGTTTTTCCAGATTGAGGTGTTGTAATTTTCACTGCATATTTCTTGTAGAATTATGTTTCAATGGATTGTTCCGGTCCAAGTCTGTAAGTGGTTAATACCCCCCCGCCCCCCAACCCTAATTTTAATTATTCAACTTCTAGGTTGTACAAGACTTGCAATAAGGCAAAGTATAATATATTAGTTTGTGCGTGGGGAAAACAGGAGACGAGAATGAGAGAAAGATATTAAAGAGTATAAATGTTAATGTTTCTTACTTGAACCGGAACAATCCATGTTCTTGGAAATGTGGAGAACCTATGTAAGAAGAGTCCTATTGTTACATTTGATTGGAAGATGTTTGGTAGTTGAAGCAATCAATGGATCTGTCTGAGTGACCTTCTCTATAACCTCCTCATTAATGCAATGGCAGGCCCCTTCAAAGCAATAGCAGAAACTCTTTGCTAACCTATTAAGTCTCTTGACATGGTTAAAACATTTTGGAGTGGGTTCATAGTACAAACCCAGGAGATACTCCAAGCAAATAGGAAAGGAAACCAACACAAAATCGTGGTAGGATTGCCGGTTCATAATCATTTGTTTTTGAGCTATTGCTGAATCCGAATTAACCAAGAGGAAAAGCATAAGAAAACCGAGGAATTGGCATGCTGTTATTGATTATTCGTTAGAATTTGTTAAAAAAGGGTGCTTAATTTGGGAGATGAGAGATAATTGTATAAATAATACTCCCATATTCTTATAAGTCCTGTCCAACAAGAAGAACAAGGCAATTGCATCAAGACTCATTGCCATACAACACTTGGTTATGTGCTCCATTAATTAATCATGATTATCTGCTCGATCTTAATCCATGACTTGTAAGAATTTTAAAGGGACGTATTGCTCAAGTAACAAAATTTATTGAAAAGTTGACAGAAATTAAATAAAAAGACATGCCAATTCTATAACTGATAATTCTTACATATTCTTATTCATAAATAGTATATTTTCTGATGTGATTTTAGATCTTATCCTAATTTAAAATCATGAAAATCACCCATATATATCATTAAAATAATAAAATATCATTTCAAAAAAAAAGAAGAAAATCCCCATTGTATACATTTCTTCCCGTTAATTTGTTAATGATGCTCAGTATCTCTTGTTAAGCAACAAAAGTACATGGATCAAGTACTTGACTAGTTTATGTAATTCTTGCATAAGAATAGTTAAATAAAAAAAAAGACTCGTCAAAAAAAAAAAAAAAAGGATAAAGAGCATATTCTCTGAGAGCATGTATTTTAATATTACTGGATAGTTGTTTTATAACTGCTGAAGTTATCACTAGTTATTAGATTAATTCATATTTTTTCATTTTTTACCCAGTTGCTTAATTGAATGATTTCCACATAATTTGTACTTTGTAATTAAAAGATTGGTACAATTTTGATTAATCCATTTATAAATATCTCATACTAGCCTGCAATATATAATATATGCAATTATTTTCGTTTGAAATTGTTATAACCTAAACGGAAGTAAAAATTTTTAAATGACGCATACTTAACATAAAAATTTAATATGACTAATTTTTTATTAGTTTATTAAAAATGATATTTTAAATATTATAATATTAATAGATATTTATGATAATATTGATGGGTATTATTATAAAAACTTAAAAGAATTAGTTCTCTCTTTACTAGTTTATGTTTGTTTAGTTTGTTTAGTTTCCATCGAATTAATAAGAAAACAAAGAGTGTGATTGGAGAGGGAAACTCAGTTTTAAATTTGAATACAGTAAGAAGATCAATTAATCTTTTTGTATTAAGAATCTCATCAAAACTATTATTATTAAATCAAGTACGCTTCTTTAAATTATATGATAGTGGAAGATTAATTGTTCAAGATTTGAGGATTTATGTTTATGCTTAAATTCATATAATAGTATTTTGTAACATATGGTATCAGAACATGGTTAAAAACAATTAATCTCTCTATTAGGATGATTATAACAACAGTAGTTTCCTTATTTTCGTCATGAAATTGGCAAATTCCTTTGATATTATTATACTGCATTCCTTATGATTGGTATCTTGTCATAGTCATGATTCTTATTACAGATTTATTATTTTGATAGGATTGATGTTAGGATTTATGTAATATTAACACATATGTTTGTTAGTGTATGCCCTAAAATTCGTATTGTCGGTTTCAGAGCTAATGATCTTGTATAAATTTTATATATATATTAATGAAAGAAAGAGTTCTTTATTTACATACATTTGCTACTTTCTTTATTTTTCATGCAAATG
>JAVXUL010000001.1:3884233-3896468 GCA_035590515.1 Trichilia minutiflora | reverse complement strand
AAGCCTTACAGGCTTACAGGTGGTATCCTGTGTGATTGGGTATACCCTGGAGGTCTGTGGCGTTGTCACGTGTGGGAAACCGGGTCGGGTCGTGACATAAATAACCTTTATGAAATGTACTCAAACCAAGTAAAACACATTATGAGGTATAGAAGTCGAACTTGTGTTTGTTATAAGCTCTTAAGGTAAGGTAGCTTGCACATCCAAAGGTTTTAATCATTGATGGGTCTGGCTTAGTTCTGAATAGTTTTTTAAGTTTTTTAAATAGGGTCAGATTATGCAATGTTGGAATGTTTGTTCTATTAATTAAGTAAGTGGAGAAACTATATGCTTCACACCAAAATTTCAGTAGCATTTTTACCTAAGTTAAGAGTGTCAATGCCATTTCAGTCAAGTGCCTATGTTTTTTCTCTGCCTTGCCATTTTGGTGACTAGTGTGAGGACAAGCATATCTCAGTGTTATTCCCTCTCTTTTCAAAAAAGGTTCAAAGGCCTTGAATTTTCCCCCATGTCACATTGTAGTGTTTTAATCTGCCTCTCGAATGTTTTCTCTACTTGATTCTTGTATATCATAAAGATGTTCAAAGTATTAGATTTTTGTGTCAAAGGATACAGCCAAGTGTAATTGCTATAGTCATCAATAAAAATGATGTAATATCTATATCCTTAATTAGAATGCATTGGGGAAGAACCTCACAAATCTGTGTATATTAAGTCTAGTGTGTTAATTATTCTTGTTTCTAAGTTTTTGAATGCAAGTTTGTGCATTTCCCCTAATTGACTAGCATTGCAAAGTTCAGAATCAAAGCTGTTATTGAATAAAGAAATTTTATAGGACATTAATGTATTTTTCAGTACTAAAATATTAGGGTATCCTAACCTTTTGTGCCACACTTCTAGACTAGTCACGATATTCGTGCTTTGTTTAACTGTGTTTACTCCTTTGGAATGTAAGATTAACAACATAGACTCGAGTTTATTTACTACTCAAAGCAAGGTAATAAAGGCTAGTGTATAAGAAGGTTTTCACATTACTTAGACTGTTTGGAAAGGTTTTTTATTTTTACTGGCAGTTTTTAAAGTCCTTCTTCAGCTATGTCTTGCAGCAGGATATTCCCCATAACCTTGTCCTTGGTTAAACATGCATCATCATAGAAAACAATCATAATATCATTATCTTGCAAAAGTTAAAAAACACTGATTAGGTTTTTGGTGATATGGGAAATGAGCAAAACTTGTTTTAATTGCAAATGATGATTCAAGCTTGAGTTAGATATAGTGACATTACCAGAGTGAGTGATTTTTAGTTTGTTACCATTACCAATAGCTAGTTGTTCTTCTCCGCCAACCAGACACTATAAATTATCAAGTGATTTATCCGTTACTGTAATATAAGCTTCTTTGGAATTAGATTTGATATTAGTTTGTATTTAAAATTCTCTATTGAATCTGTGCCAGCAAACTGAAGTAATATGGCCTGCTTTGTTACAGATTTGGCAAATGGGTTTGTTATCTTTGGGATATCCTCTGCCTCTTCATCATCCTTGCACTATACCACTAGTATTTTGTGCGGGATTTGTTGGTTTTCCTGAGTTGTACAAGTTTCTCTTGAAGTTGTGGTTTTTATTCTCATTGTTGGTAGCTATATTAGCTTGCAGATTCATATTAACATTGGTCATAGCAAGATCCTTTTCAAGTATGTTCTCATAGCTCAACAGCAGACCATATATATCTTGCAGAGACAATTTGGGTTCTCGTATGGTGATACTAATTTTTAAGGGGTTGTAATCATATCCCAAACCTTCCAACAGAAACAAAATTAGTTCGTCGTCAGAAAGGGAGGTTCCAGTTGCTCTGATTTTGTTAGCCAACATTTTCATTGAGTTATAGTATTCTTCTATTCCCATACCACCTTTTTTGGTGTTTGAAATTTGGGATTGCAGTTATATTACTCTTGCTGTGGTTTGAGCAGCAAATTGCTTCTCCAATGCCATCTACACTTCATGTGAAGTGTTAAAATGCAGTGTCCTATAAAGGATGCTTTCAGTCATTGAGAAAAGCAACCAATTCATTAAAACTTGGTCTTGTTTAATCCAAGTTTGGTATTATGGGTTCAATATGGTTGTTCTAGTTTGGTCTTCATCTGTTACCATTATCATTTGTGCAGGTTATGGATTGGTTCTGTCAAGAAAATCCATCAGGTCATAGGCTCGTATGCTTGAAAGTATCTGTGATTTCTATAGTATAGTTTGTGCTTGTGAGTTTGATTGGAGCTATGAAAACAAAGGTGGTGGTGGTGTAACCTAAATGAATTTGGTTGGAGTTCTGCGAAATGCCAGAGTTGCTTGAATTGGTTGCCATTGATGGTTCTGATACCAAGTTAAGAAATGAAAGTTTCAAAAGGACGTAGCAAGAAAATGAGAAAGTTTTGATATTATCGCAACTCACGATTTATAAAGGATGTGGTTCTTTATATATACAAGAGTGAAGATGCAAGAATGAGTATACAAAAAATATTAGAAAAATGCCAGATGTTACAAAACAGAAGGTATAAAATAGGATTTGTTTTCAATCCTTCGTTCTTTTGGATGATCTACTAAGCGTTGTGTACGAAACGTCAGTTTTTGGTGCAAATATAGGATAACATTGTTTTGATTTTTAGATGTTGTACCTTCTTCTATTTTGTCTTGTAGTCTACAAAATTTGTATGACTTTGGCCAGTGTGTAGAAAGCTTTGATCCAATAAAAAAGTGGGCCTTGGAATCTATGCTCCTACGTGTAATATTTGTTGCACAATCTTGATCTTCAACAGATTTAATTATATACGCACAAAAATGTATTATTTTGTACTTTAAACTTATATAAAAATACAAAAATGAAAAAAAAATGGTTGACGAATAAGAAGAAAATTATTTGCATTGAGAAGTTGAGTGGATTATATAGGGTGCATCAGCTATTTCCCCTCTTT
The DNA here is from genome assembly GCA_035590515.1 of Trichilia minutiflora. Lineage (NCBI taxonomy): Eukaryota > Viridiplantae > Streptophyta > Magnoliopsida > Sapindales > Meliaceae > Trichilia > Trichilia minutiflora. Next base: position 3,893,500 of record JAVXUL010000001.1, on the reverse strand, counting down.
TAAATGAACCATAATTTGATTAATTTCTTCCCGATGATTGGCTAAAATATCTGATTTTCTGCCCATGGAAAGTATGACTTTTAATTATTTCATGACTTCAATTGTTTTTCCAATATTACAGGAAAATATTGAAAATTATTATATTATTAATATTTTCATATTTCCCAGCAAATAATTTCTCATTTCTTCAATCAAAGTATCAAACCCTGCGGAATTGAGAAAAAACAACCATTTTGGTTAATTATTCTGTGAGAGAGTAGTGACTGTTGACTAACAAAGTGAAAGTGAGAATTAGTTGATTCCTTACTTGGAACAATCCGTGCCGATCGATATTGGAAAACTGAAATGTAGATGATGCTAATCACATATGCCATATCCTCAATACACGCACATATCCTTCCTGCATCAGCTTTCAATCGCTTGGCTTTTTGGTTGAGATTTACGATCCCATTGCAGCAACTGCTGGTTGGTTCAATTTCAATCTTCGAAAAACCATAAAGATATTCTATGCATGGAAATAAATTGTTTGACACTTGTGTGCACTCGTTGGATTCTTCACATCTACAGGTTGAGAATATTCCATAAACAAGGAAAAAATACAAATGTTGCACACAGCAGAAGGCGAACCCAACCAACCAACCTACCTACAAGATTTTTAAAAAAATTAATGAATAAGAATATTTTTTTTAAACCTCCCAAATGAATAAAATATTTATTTTTTATTATTCAAAATTAATATTATAATTTTATTAAATTTATAAATAAGATAAAATAATCAAATAAATTTTTTTTTTTCTCTTTCAATTTTTTTTTTTCCTCTTATGCTCTTTCTTTTCTTCCTCTCTTTTGGGCTCTCTCTTCGATCTCTACTCTTTAGTTCTTTTTGCTTTCAATTCTTCTCTCATATCCTTCGGTTCAATTTTTTTTTTTTTTATAAATCTTCATAATTTAACTTCCTCGTCACTCTAATAACTTCAATTTTGTGATTTAAATAAAAATTTGAGAATGAAAAAAATTAGAATTTATGAATAAAATTTAGGGTTTTCTTAAATTAAGATCAATTAAAAATTTTCAAAATTTTTAATTACTAATTAGGTAAGATCATCCAATTTGTACTTTAATTTTACGTATTGATAAATTTATAATTTTAGAGTTATTGTTCTTTCGTTAATTTTTAATTTAATCGTAAGAATTTTAGGGTATAAGATAGTTATAAATATAATTATATTATTAAAATTATAAATTAAAAAAAAAATCTTAATAAAAATTTTTGACTCCGCCCTGGTTATAACTTTTGGTAAATAAACATTGTAAGCCATACATCTATCTATCTAGAGAAATTAGATTTCTCTGTAGAAGAATAAGAATATTTTACTTGTGTTGATTAATTTTCGTATTGGCTTCGATTGTGATTTGCCATGTAAATATCAAGGTCCATGAATTACTGAAATAACTCTATAACGTTCTGTAAAAGGGCGACGTTGTTGCCGCTGTCTCTTCATCACCAGCACGCACATAATACACAACCTTTCTGTGACTAAGTGATGGTGCAATGATGAGTGGTTTTCTAACTGCAAACAACGTTTTCTTATATTATTTATCCTCAGTTCTCTTTTTCACAAAGTTTTACTAGCTGCTCATTTTAAAATTGTGTGCTTTATGGTCATAATTCACAATTAATATTACTGAGTTGTTGCACAAATTAAGGTGATTAACATAGATGAATGATATATATCATTTGAGCTCTTCATGTATGTACAGGAATGCATATGTCAGAGTTTGGTAATTATTTTTTCATGGTTACAGCATGTCAACGTTCAGTAATTTTTTTAAAAGATTTTCTTTTATTAATAATTAGGAAGACTCGAACCCCTTCCCATGTGATCGGAGAAGAGTGAAAGAGAGCCACCAACTATGGAGTACTTTCTGAATTTTTTTTAGATGGAGGCGTTGTAATTTCAATCTATATTTCTTGTAGGAGTGTGTATAAGTCTGTAAGTGGTTAATAAAAATCATATTGCGTGTCAAATAAAAATGAGTAACCTATTAATTAAAGCTAGCTACTTTATAAATTTGAGTATTCCTCGAGGATGCATGCATTTTACGTTCAGTTCTTAAACTTGCTTGTGCCATAAATTCTACCAGATTAAGTTGCTCCCATTACATCCGCTGGCAATTAAACTTGCTCCCATCGTAAATCCTAATCCATATGACATCACTTTCTCATTCGATTTTCAAACAACAGTTTATAATCAGTAATATATATAATAACAAGTTTAACTATTCAACTTTATTTCTATAGGTTCTACAAGATTGCGCCAAATTTCAATCCATTATCCTGCAATGAGGCAAAAGTATAATATATAAGTTTGTTTGTGCATGGGGAAAACAGGAGAAGAAAATGGGAGAACGATATTAAAGATTATAAATGATAATCTTTCTTACTTGGACCGGGAACAATCCATGCTCTCGGAAAATGGGGAAACTAGCTAAGAAGAGTACTATTGTTACATTTGATTGGAAGGTCATGGATAGTTGAGGCGATCAATGGATCTGTCTGAGTTCCCTTCTCTATAACCTCCTTATTAATGCAATGGCAAGCCCCCTTAAAGCAATAGCAGAACCTCTTTTCATTCCCCAACCTTTCGTGGTTTGCTAACCTATTAAATCTCTTGACATGGTCACAACATTTTGGAGTTGGTTCATAGCACAAACCCAGGAGATATTCCAAGCAATATGGAACTGAAGCCAATACAAAATCGCGGTAGGATTGGTGGTTCTGGTTCATGTGTTTTTGACCTATTGCTGAATCCGAATTAACCAAGAGGAAAAGCATAAGAAAACCAAGGAATTGGCGTGCCATTATAGATTATTAGTTGCTCTTTTGTTAAAAAAAGCGTGCTTAATTTGGGGAGATGAGAGATGCTTACATAAATACTACTCCCATATTCTCACAAGTCCATCCAAAAATAAGAAGGCAATTGCATCAAGACTCTTTGCCATACAACTCTAATTCTGTGCTCCATGAATGACTCATCATTGTCTACTCAAGCTGAACTCATGACTTGAAAGAATTTTAAAGGGAATGTATTGCTCAATATGTACGTATATGTGTAACGAAATTTATTAAAAAGTTGACAGAAATTAACTGAAAAAGAGAATGCATGCAAATTGTGTGACTCATAATTCTTTCCTTTGCTTATTCACAGATAGCATATTTTTCTGATTTAATTTTAGATTTTATCCTAATTCAAATGCTTTTCCAATTGATACTACGCTCGAACACATATATATGAATTTGTTTTCTTTTACAGAATTAAGCACCGATATTAAAATCATAAAATATCATTTAAAAATTATAAAATTAAAAAAAAAAAATAATAATCTATTAACACCCATTGCATCCATTTCTTCCCATTACTTTGTTATTGATGCTCAGTATCTCTAGTTAAGCAATGAAAGTACATGGATCATGTACTTGATCCTATATTGAAAAAAAAAAAAGGTAACTGATAAACACCGAACCATTTTGTATACGCATCGGAGAAAAACTAAGTTTGTCCGATATGTTACGTCAAACAATATTATTACAGATTTAGTGCCATAATCAAATGTACTACAGATATATGTTAGAACACCACGGATGAGATGGGAGGAGCTACCTAGTTTGAAGGGTGACATTAAAGAATTTTATTATGTAATTCTTGTATAACAATAGTTTAATAACAAATTACCGAAAAAAAAAAGTGTACAGAGCTTTTTATCAAAGAGCATTTATTTTAATATTATTGCATAGTTGGTTTATAACTGCTGAAGTTATCATTAATTATTAGATTAATTCGTTATGTTTACATCTCTTTCCATGTTGATTAATTGAATGATTTCCACATAATTTGTAGTTTCTAAATTCTAATTAAAAGAGTATTACAATTGTATTTATACCATATATAACGTTTGAGACCAGTCTGCAAGAACATATGAAGGCACTCATTTTTGTTAGAAATTGTTCAAACATATCTTTCCTTCATCATTGTGGCATTCCCGGGAGCTCACTCTTCTATCAACCTTTCTTGTGCTATCATACCAACCAAATCCAATGCAAATTTTATGAAAAACAATGATCAATCCTTTATAATAGTACATAAAAATTTGCAATATTTGATTGCGTCAGCTTTATAACTTAAAACAATATTGAGTCTACATTTCCTACGGGTCGTTACATTCTTTCAATAGTATTACTAGCTGCCTCTGTTTGGTTTCAGAGAAAATGTGTGAGAACACTTGTAGTCCTCTCGATCCCTTCACATGCGGGAAGCAAGATCCACTTAATGCTTTTACTAAGGATTTCAACCCGTAATTCATATTATGACAGGAGAGATTAATTGGTCCATGTAAAAAACTGTAATAACCAAAAAACAGAGATCTAGGTAGCACGCACTTGGAGTAATCCATGCTTTCAGAAACGGGGAAACTAAGACGAGTGTTACATTTGTTCGGAAGTTGATTGATACGAGAGGTGAGTAACGGAGGCTGAGTCCCTTTCCCCATGTCTTCAATACAATAGCATAATCTCTAAGCATTTCGTTTTCTGTGTTTTGCTATCATGTTCAGTTTCTGTAGATGGTTACAACATTCAGGCGATGGTTTATAGTACAAACCCATGAGAAATTGCAAGCAATAAGGAAATGATGTTATAACTATACTAAAATTGGAATTCTTAATAATATAATTATTTTCAGCCATTATAATTCTTATTGCTGGATCAGAAACAAAGAGGAAAATTATTAAAAACCCAACTTGGCGAGGCATTTTGATCGCGTCCTTAATTTGTTTAATTAAAAAAAGCTAAATTGATGCGTGATCTTGGGGAAATGAGAAATGCATTCATGTATAAAAGATGGCGACAAGGTCCCATCTCCAAGAAGGCGGCAATTGTATGAGGGCTCTTTGCCATGCCATTCTTATTATCCTTATTTAAATTTGAGGGGAAAGCATTGCTCAATGTTCATCATATAGCAAATTGTTAATAATTTGGTAACGTACAAACAATTAAGGATGTATAGAATATGGATGTCACAAATTATAACTTTGTGGCATAAACTTCAAACATGTTATATTATAAATTTACATTCTAACATTAAAAGATGTCGTTTTATTAGTAAAAATTAACGTTTTATATTACAAATTGAATGTTAGGGTCTTACATGACATTATTATCATCTAAAATTCTAATCTACCGCTGATTTAGTTATACCCTAAAATCAGGTCCAGATAATGAAAAGACAAGTTTTTAATTTTTTTTTTCTTTCTTTGTGTACTATTCATATATTAAAAAAATAATAAAAATGATTTAGTTGTAAGGAATCAACGGCATCGTTTTAGGTCATTCAGACACTGAAATATAGCCGTTAGAACATCCAAGAGCGGAAGCGGAACGAATTCTCTCTTGCATGGCCGTTGCACTCCCAACCCAATTTCAAAATTTTTGACCGTTGGAGGTTTTAACGACAACGTTATACTTCTTTCCGACCCAATTTTCATTTTCCTCATATCTCATCTCGCTCTCGCTTTGAGATTTAGACTAATACTAAAAAAGATTTCTGATTCTCCTTCACTGTACTTTCCCCTCCCTCTAGAAAACAAAAACCGAATGCAATCAGCCATGTCGGCTGCGGAGGAATCCTTGACGATGACCATGATCGACGAGATATACGAGTTCTCGGCGCCACGATTCTTTGATTTTATAAAAGGAGAGTCTGAAGAAGAAACACGCAAAGCGGAACTTTGGTTCGAGTCCGCTCTTAGCTACGCACCATCACGTACGTTCTTCTGACTTCATCCTTTTGTTTTTCAGAGTCATGAAATATGAAGTAGTTATGATGATTAACTGTTCTTTTGGTTCTTGAATTGCTTTGAATTCGGATCTTAGCGGGTTTTGGTTCTTTAATTTTGGGTTTTATGCACCGATTAGTCCGAATTCGTGCGTTTTTTAGGGATAATTAGGGTTTCTTGGTTAATAGAGTTTTGTTTAGTTAATTTTAAATGAATTTGTCTTGCGATGAGTTTCTTTTTACTATGTAGTATCGGTTTCGATTGACGTTTGGGATTCTTTTGGTCCATCTTCTTAATTTTCTCACCATCCAAACAGAGGGTTAGAGTTCAAGAATACTTATTTATAGATTTTTACGTTACAAATAAGGACTTCTCTTATTTCAATCTTTTAAATGTGATTTAATGTTACACGCAACTTAAGCTTTATCTAAGATTTCCAATTAGGATTTTGCCCCGTATTTGTCCTGATATCCGTCTGGTTTGTGTTAATAGACAATCATGAGGGACTTATTACAGTTTGCTTATTTTATACATTGTTTTTATCATCCATGCAGCTTTTATGCCGAGAATTAAAGCTGAAAGATCTTTTAAGGTAGAGAGCTTATGCGATTTTAGTGAAGCAGCAGAACAGATTCGGAAGGTAGTGTGACATTGTTGGCAATTAGCCTCATCCCATAATTTGGAACTGAGTAATCCAATGAGATATATCTTGCTCACTCCATTTTGTTGCAGGCCGTTGAATCGTCAGACTCGACTTCAACTGGTTGTTTGAAAGAAATGAAGAACCAATCAGTGCTTGTTTCGGCTGAAACAAAAGAAGTTGAAGTGAGCCCTTGTGGGTTAACCGAAGAAAACAATGAAAACCTTGTCAATGTGGTAATATATCCTTTTCTCCATTCAAAATGACTTATAATTCTTGAGTTTTTGTTGTATTCTCATAAATCAGTTTCCTTTCAGATTTCCGCTGAAAAGGATATTGGGAAGACTACACGTACGCAAGAAAATGGAAGGTTGGTTACTCTCTAATTTTGTTGTTAGTGGTTAATTGCTAGCATCAGATAGAACATGCAACAAATCTCATTTTTATTTCTTTGTTTTGCAATTCTTTCTACTGATTTCAATTTTTGGCCAGAAGTGCTTCTTCTGCAGTGAACATAGAAACAGATGTCGATAAAGAGAAGAGTAAGTCATCAGTACAAATAGGAACTGAACTCTGCACCCCAAAACCACTGATAAATTCTGGAAAAGAAGTAGCTAATTCCAAGAAGCAGACAGCAAAAAAGATAGCAAGTCTGATTAAAAACCCATCAGCTCTAAAGCCAAAAAATCAGTTGCAGTCATCACAAGCTAAGAGGTTTGAATATATTATTTTATCTGTTCGGTATTGATATCTGGTTTTATGTCATTTACTGATTCTCTCTGAACTTTCTCGATATAGAGATGCAATCAGAAAAACTGCTGCCGGAACTCCTAATTTTACTCTGGAAAACCAAGCCATTAAGAGGCAGAAGCTGGATGGAGGAAGATCTAGACGGGTACTGTTACTATTTTGTTTGTATTTTCTCATTTCTCTTTAATTATTAGTGTTTTTGTTGAGTTTTTTACCTGAACTGAATTTTTTGTTTTTATTTTTTTGTGTTTCCCTCAAAAACCTCAGATTCTTAGTGTTAAACCCCAAAATTTGCCCCACAAATCGAAACTGGGTCTTACCAGTAGCAGTTCCAATTTATGCGCGTCCACTGCTAAAACTCAAAGAGATGACAGAAAGGTTTGTTGTCTTTCAAAATTCTTATTTTGTTTTCAACTGGCCTAAAACAGGCTCACTGAATTAGTTAGTTCATATCTCTTTTATTGAAGCATTTCGTTCGAGAACGGGAGCCAGCTCCATTTGTCTCAGCAGCAGAGATGATGCAAAAGTTCAATTCTAGTACTAGAGGCTTGTCCCTGCCACGTGTCACTTCACTCTCACATGTAACTGAATGGAATCAACAATTTCATGATTTTTTTTTACTTCCATTTATTTGTGTCATTGTTTTTATAATAGTTGTTCAACCCATTTTCAAATTCGGTCATTGATAATATTCATTCTTCTATCCAGGTAAAGCCTAAACTGACATTGACGAGGCCTAAGGAACCAGAACTCGAAACAACTCAGAGGGTCCGCCTGGTCAAGATTAGAAGTACCGCTGAGCTCGAAGAAGAAATGATGGCAAAGATTCCAAAGTTCAAAGCTCGCCCACTGAACAAGAAGGTATTCTTTTCTGCTTACCTCCATATACCTAGACTGAATTCAATTAGCTAGTTGTGTAGTTTATTATCATGGTTCCTTGAAGCAGCATGTAATATTTCCTTTTTATTTTCAACTGCAGATTTTTGAAGGTCCAACATTACCTGCTTTACAAAGAAGCGCACCACAACCACCAGAATTTCAGGTAAGCTATTTTGAGGAGTGACTATGATAATAAACAAGAAAAATAACAAAGAATTGCTGTGATAATTTGACTAATCTTTCCTAATTGCTGCAGGAGTTTCATTTGGAGACAACGGCAAGAGCGAATCAACATTCTGAAACAGCTTCAGTAGCTTCAATAGAAGTGTTTACTCAGGTATATAGAGAAAGCCTGAACCCTGATCCTTGGTTTACATTCTCCTTTCAAAACTGGTTTAGCTTACCCATTGATCCTTCTAACCAGAACAATACCTGGAAATCTTGTCTCACTGAACCCAAAAGTCCTGTACTTCAGACATTATTGAGGGCCCGTCCACCAAAGGTTAAAAGTTCTGCAGAACTTGAGCTGGAGGAACTTGAGAAAGCCCCTAAATTTAAGGCAAGGCCGCTGAATAAAAAGGTGGGTTTTCCCTTTTCCGTACTTCCAATGGAATGGACAAAATCATGTCAGTTCTTTTGACCTTAGTCACCTCTTAAAATTTAATTGAAAAAAATTCTCTTTTGTAGATATTTGAAAGTAAAGGAGAATTGGGAATTTTCTGTGGTGCAAAGAAACAAGTGACCAAACCTCATGAATTCCATTTCAGTACCAATGAGAGGATTCAAACACCTGCAGCTTCCTCTGTTTTTGATTCATTTGAAAAGGTATATGGCGTATATCTTCGACTTCTCTAGATCTCTTAAGCATTTTAACCAGGTAGTGTTCGTTATTATCTTATTTCATCCTTTTAATTTTCAGCTATCTTTGAACTCTCAACCTCCACGGGACCCACTTGCAAAAAATAAAAAGCCAAATCCATTCCATCTATATACCGAGGTATGCTTCTTCACTTTCACGGTTAATTGGTTACGATGAGTTCGAACACTCTCTTGATCATCTTTCATACATTCGAATTTTGCTTGTGATTTCATCTATATACCGAGGTATGCTTCTTCACTTTCACGGTTAATTGGTTACGATGAGTTCGAACACTCTCTTGATCATC
>JAVXUL010000001.1:3862453-3875244 GCA_035590515.1 Trichilia minutiflora | reverse complement strand
CACCAAAAGCCGAGCCCAAGCAATGCACAAGACCAGAACCTTTCCAATTAGAGAGTCTATTCAGGCATGAGGAGGAAATGCAGAGGGAATTGGAAGAGAGGAGGAGGAAGGTGAAAGAAGAAGCTCGGATGAGAATGTTCAAGGCACAATCAGTGTTGAAAGAGTAAGTTCCCAGGCATTTATGGATTCCATATAACTAAAAAAAATTAGACGATCCTAAAAATCAACACGCCTGTTCATGAAGGGACCCAATTCCAGTTCCAGAGAAAATACGGAAACCTCTCACAGAAGTTAGGAAATTTAATCTTCATATGGAGCATCGATCTGTGGAGAGAGCAGAGTTTGATCAAAAGGTACTTCATCACTCTGATTGTATCTGAATATATAAACCAGTTTTAAATCTATGTTCGGCTACTAAATTGAATTAACTTTTACAGATCAAGGAGAAGGAAATGATGTATAAGAGATACAGAGAGGAGAGCGAGGCTGCAAGGATGGTATGTAACTTCTGTAATTTGCAATTGTTGTGTTCTACCTGAAATATCAAATGATGTGTGTGTCTCACAACATTTGGCAGATGGAGGAAGAGAAAGCACTGAAACAGTTGAGACGGACAACGGTTCCACATGCAAGGCCGCTGCCTAAATTTGACAATCCCTTTTGCCCACAGAAGTAACATACATTTGCACAATCATATTTATCTTTTCCAGTCAATAATTCTCTTCCTTTTTTGCTAACTGTTTTGACTGATTGATTCTCCAGGTCGACCAAAGAAGCAACAAAAGCAAAGTCCCCACAGTTGCGAGTGCTCCAAAGAAAAGAAAGAAGAAAATTTCAGAGTGCAGGAACTGCAGTTTTCAGCGCCACTGCTCATAGGTAAAGAACCAGGCTGCTGTTCAAGAACTTTTGAACTGTAAACAGATGTGTAAGAAGAAAAAACACAGTTTTCTTTTAAATTCTTTGATGTTGATAGTTTATTGATACGATGTTTTCTGATGATGATGATTAATAGGAAAAGATTTTTGTTTTATTTATTTTTTGGGATTACCAACCGGAAAAGATTTGACTGACTCTTTCAAGTTCGGTCGCTAACAGGAAAAAACTCACTCACTTTTGATTATTATTACTTGCCGTTGTCCTGCAGTTATCTTAACCGAATTTTACCCAAATCCTTCTGAAAAACAAACCATAAGCTTAAGAATCCTATAATAAAAAATCTGTGCAACCTTTTTACTTTTTCCTTTCGCAACAAATCAAAGAAAAGTGGAAATCGACAACGTTAATCGAAGGGACCATTGCTGACTGTCAATCTCGATGATCAATCAACAAATACAATGAGGCCCCAGCATCAATTGTCGTGGCCACCTGCGCGGGTGGAAGAGTGGGCAAATTTGAACCATTTCTTCACTGCCGCGCTAAAAAGGTGCAATGGTCGGAATAAGGACACTATGGTTGACACTGTAATGGTTTGTAGTATATCTTGAAATTTGAATAAATAAACAAATAGACAGACAAACGATTCTCATAATTTTTCCTTTTTATTTTGTGATTTCACCTTTTTTTTGTCTAATGCAAAGCAATTTTCTACACTAAATTTCCCTATGCTTTTTGGAAAGATGAAAATGAACCAGTAATGTATTGCAGAGATGATGGCTTCCGTTAGTTTTTGGAGTTTGAAAGTTATTGATTGTAAAATTTTAAAAAGAGATAAGATGAGGGGAAAAAAATGAATTTATTACATTTGCAATTGAGGAAAAAGAAAAAAAATTCACATTATATTCTTTGAACAAAAATGTGATTAGTAATTAGAAAGTAAAAAAAAAAATGTTTGAAGAAAAATTTAAAAAAAAAAAGAAAGAAAGAAAGAAAGAAATTTTTTTGGACAAGATAACGGGCTATAATGGTATATATTCTTTAAATTTTTTTATTTCTTAATATTTTTTATATATTAAATAATTTTTTCATTTATTAACAAAAGTTAAGATTACTAAAATAACCCTAATAGTACAAACCTTTGAATTAACGCATGAGAGTCAAAGTGATAAAACCTTACACTTTAGGAGAGAGGTAAGTGATACATTCCCTTCTTCAATTGAAGACAAGAAATCAGCATTTGAATAATGTCGACTAATATTTCTCATCATAAGAAAAAACCTGCAACTCCACAATTTTACATCATCGAAAAGAAAAGAAAACAAATGACAACCCAAGAACCCGCATTGAATATGTATATATTTACAAACAACTCTTGAGCAAAGCAAGTTAACAGGTTAACATTTTCTATGTATAAAAGCAACCTGTGACTCCTGAAAAAAATTTGCTAGCTACTCTGCTTCCGCCTATAAGCTAGAACCTGTGGTGGAGAAAAGAAATTAAAATAAAAGATGAAATTGTTCCTGAATCTGGATAAGAAATGTAGTCAAAACGTTTTCGAAAATTAAAGGGCATCAAAAAGACTTTTAACAAAATCACAAAAGTTAGTATTGCAAGGGATTGAAGCACAAGGCAAGAATTTGAGTCAAGAGTGGATGCATATGGACTTCCACAATCTACTCCAGAACAGAATACAGCTCCTACTTGTCCAGTTTAAGCACAAGGCAAGAATTTGAGTATGATTTTTGGGTTAGATTTCCTTTGAAATTTTTTTGCTGGGGAAAAAATCATTTTAAAACAACTCCAAACATTACATAACAGTCGGGTTTCAAAAATGTCCACCGAGTTTAGATACAGCACTAATGCACAAATTAGGTCTAATAAATTCATACTCACCATATGATTTCTATTAGAAGCACAATTGACTCTAAGCTCTGCCAAAGTCTCTTGACCTTCTAAAATTGGCAGCTGATCTGTTGGAGAAATTGGAAGGGACTGGTTGCCATGGATATCGAGCTGCTCTTTTACCATTAATATCTCAACTTCTTTGGCTTGCAAAGGTGTATGGAGTGATACATACTGTGTACAAAATAGATGCACTATAACTTAAGCAACAGAGAAATACATGGAGAAATCTAAAATTATTGCCCCATTTATACAGAGAAAAAGAGAGCAGTGTCCTATGAAGAGTGCAGCTAGAACAGGTGACTGTAAATACAGCATAAGATTCTGGTCATATCAGAATTGGAAAATCTCAAGACTTTCCAACTGGGATAGACTCCAGCTGCGACATTTATATCTCTGACATAAATTCATTTGGTAGAATTTGAATTAAACATATCCAAGATTCAACAACATAATGAATGATTTTGCCAACTTTGTAACAACAGAATGCTACAATCATCTTACTGACATCATCTTTGATAATTATCATCAATTTTTAAGGAGTTACAATTTCTTAACCATGACATTTACTTCTGTAAACAAGCAGAGTTCAAGAATAAAAGTGGCAGGAGAGAAATCTCACTTCACATAGATGTTTCACTGACAAACTGGACCGACAACACAGATAAGGTTGCTGCAAAGTTGGTGTAGTTTGGTTATCCAGAGAAACAAGCCTGAGATGAACATCTAACTGCAAAAACGTAAAAAGAAGGATTTAATCAAAGAGGATGTGAACCCACATGCTGGGAAATGAACTACTACATTAGATAAGGACACTGCAGTGTTTACTGAAAGATAAATAACAGATAGATTTTCATTGCATCACCATTTATTTCATCATCTCTTGAAAATACTCTTCAGCAATGATAATTCCAATAGTAGTTTGTGCCGACCATGATTGACATAACGTTACTCAATAAACAGTCCAAAAACATCCTACCATACCTCATATTTATTTTCCTGTATGCTTCGGAGATACTCTACTAGCTTATTCAAGCGAGCACTTCGGGAGCTCTTATTACTGCAGCCACTAGCATTGCCATGCCGTGTGTTACTTCGAGCACCGCCCCTGCCCCAAGCAAGCATTTCTGTGTTCCACACAAGCCCAGGAGAAATTCCTCTGCTTTCTCGGCCCACTTCTAACTCATTTTCAATGCATCCACCATCTGAGTTTGCTGCTGCTGAAGAAGGCTGGGATGATCGAATTCCTGGCCTTCTTTTACGCCTTCTTTGTATGACTTCCACAGAGCGGTCATCAGTAGAAGATGAATAGTTGCCTCCGTTATCATCATTTTCATCCTCATTATCTTCAGATCCATGATGCTCAGTGCCTCGGCAGTTTCTTCTCCTTCTTAAAAGAGTAGTACGAGGATTCCGCTGTGATCTTGTCATAAATGTACCTGGTATTTCTTTTCCTAGCGTGCGTCTCTTAACTAATACCTCTGATTGTCGTTGAGATATTTGAGCAATTGATGCTTGAATCTATTCAACAAAGCATTGGAACAACATAACAGGAGAAAGAAAGAAAATTTATTAAATACTTCCTCATATTGTCAGTTCAAGCAGAGCGTTTCTATGTTAAAAATTGATCATCTAGTTATCTTTCCTTCCAGGACCTTGGAGAGATGTAATTCAAAAAAAAAAAAAAATTGCATGGTGACTAATTTAAAATGCTTGGAAAGTCTCTAAGACTTGCAGCTGGAAAAAAGATCATGTGACTATTAGGATATTTGTGCACTGCTTGCTCGAGCAGAACAGGTGTTTGAGCATCAGCTTGAACTGAACTTTGAAGTGCAAGTTCAAGCTTCACATGACAAATGGCAGAACTTCAAGCCAAGCCAAGCCAAGCCAAACCAAGTTCAATTCACCAATCTGATTGCACGCTCATGTTGAAACACACAGTTTTTCGTTTATTTAATGAAGAGTTTCTAATTCATTAGTAAAATTTAATATACCATACAAATCCATCACATTTAGAACCAGTAAAGAATCCCTAGTGAGCCATGTTGCCAATGACAGTACAAAAGTGGTATGTGGTAGAAACATTTTGTGTATTTGGAATCTAACCTGCTTATTGCGAGTCCTTTCCTCTTCATGAAAAGCCAATTCCTGAGAAAAATAATATTATTTTTCCAGATGCAGAAACGCTAACATAAATTTGAAGAACCAGATACCCATACCTCTTCCTCATATTTATGAATATCTGGATATAAAGCAGCAATTAGGGCATCATAGTTTGGGTCATCTCTCAAAGAACGTCGACTGGCACAGTGTGTGCGGCAAGCAGGACATTCATTGTTCCTGCAGTTGAATATCAACTTCAGTAGAAACACCCAATGGCCAAACAATTCACAAAATTATAAATTTTATTAGTCTTTGGGCACTATTAGCCCTGACAAAGGCATGAACAGATCTATATTAAGGCTAGTGTTTTATCACATACCCCAATCGCATTGACTTGTCTATGCATTCCCTGCAAAAACGATGAAGGCATTCCATTACGGTTCGTGTCTTCTTTATGATCCCTGTACAAACAAAAAATCATGATTATATCATAAACCTTTGCAGCAAAAGTTGAAAATTGAAAAAAATCCTCAAATTTATCAGTATTCTAATATGTGTTGGCACAATCCCCCTGCCTTTCTTAAGCATCTTTGTTCTCTTTAAATAAAAGCTTTTTTAAGTTGACACATCGTTAAAATCAAAATATATCCCTCAGTTACAGCAGCACCCTGCGTTCAGACTAAATGATATCACATTTAACTAAAAATCTTCAAAAACTATACTGATGTTAATTGAATGATGGCAATACAATGTTAATTCAAATTATAGAACATTTTTGTATTTCGCTCATATGAAGTGATCTCATTCCAGTTATCTGCAGTAATTATTCTATCATACTTTTCAATCTGGTCAGGTTCATAATTTTAATAACAAGTTTTTTCAGGTTTCAAAATCATTATTTCAAAGTTAGAATCATTTTTGAAGAATAAAAGGAGCCACTTCATCATATGAGTAGTTGGTTCACAAGATGACCAACACAGACATGAGTTATCAGCAGTGTAGTGCTTGAAGAACATTGTCGAGGCCCAAATTAAGCAAATCCCAAATGGCCTCTAGAATAGGAATTTATGAGAGCCAGCTAAGTTTAGAAGAAACAAAAGTAATAATGTTGCAGAATAGATAACTGGATGATCCAAAGTAAAAGTACCTAGACAAATTGGACACTGTACATCTTTACGAATTTCTGGGAGTTCAACAAAGACAAATCTGGAATAGAAACAGAAAATTGATGAAACATTTTACACAGTCATTGGTAATTTCAATCACAAAAACAACTCGTACAAACTGCTAAATTGATAAATGAGGATATCTGGCAAGGCCAAATTATACCTCTTGGCTGTAACCATAGAGGACAGAAGCAATTAACTAGTTTATCAAAAGATATCGAATTTAGGTAAGACTTGATTTGTAGAAAATGCATACAAATGTTCAACAGAGACATGAAATGGTGAAAAATAAGGTTTGTACACTTTCAACAGATGTTAGCCACCTAATCCTTAGATTTCCTAGATATTCTCTCCTTATTCAGTGTCTATTAGAACAATGAAATCAGAACAGCTCTCATAACTACCAAAGAGGTTGTAATGATTTTCAGTCTGAGTAGTATGTATATTATGATCAGCAATTAAGCCAGTTATTAGCATGATAAACCAAGGATCAAATAAGTATATTATATGAAATTATAAGAGAATATAAGGCTGCAGCAGTTGTGGAATTAGAATTTAATTGTGCAAGTGGTAAAGAACTTTAAGCTATGCAAGTTTAATGCAAGAACATGATATGAATGCCCATTAAACATATTGCAAGTATTCGATGATCAAATTTCCATTGAAAGGCACAGTGACAGAGATCTAATTTTTTCTGGTTCAGAATCAGAAAATAAAAAGCATGGGAAAAGATAATAAACATTCATTAATAATGAGTCAAAATATTAATAAAAAGCAAGGAACCTCATCTTCAGGTACCAGTCCCTACCTTAGCCTAAAAAATTTCACAGTTTCATAACTCAAAAGGTTCACGATAAATTAGTTTCTACCTGTGTCTTAAATTTTCTAATATCTTTCTCGAATCAAGGGACCATTGTCATCAATATAATAGAAACTAATCGATACCAACATGCCTTGACATATTTTCCCTAAGCCAGTAGGGTCAAAAAAACTTTTGAAACACAATTGTATCCTAATAGATAATGCTAACAGCCAGACATTCATGGCAGCCCTCAAAACATGCATGCATTCTGATGTGGGTACTGGAAGTCATAGATTCAAGGCTACATAGCCTAAATATTAAAAGTATAACAGATCCTTAAGAACGAAAGTCAAAATGAAATAATAATTTCAATCATTTTTAGCTCACAAACAAGTAACTGAAAAGCAGGGTAGTAATAATGTTTTTGTATAAAAGATAATTAAATATAGTACGAAAATAACATTCAACAACCAAACAGAAGAACAAAAAAGAGCTACTCACATCAGGTTGGCAAACATACATTCTGGCTAATCCTAGAGAATGGATTACTTACATACACTGTCATACAATCTTTGTTTGACAAGTTGCTTAGATTAGCTAAACTATGGTAAAGTTTAAAAATTCGAGGGACTTTCGTATGATTGACGCCAATATGAGAGGGACTTTTTATGATTGATGCCAATATTATAAGTAATCATTAAAATCAGGGAAATAAAAAATGCCAGTTCCACAATAATCAAGAGACAAAATTTTCCAATCTTCTTAAGCCAGTTAGTGCATATAAAATGTTTCTGGTAACTAATTAATCTACATAACAATTTGTAGGCGCATACTCAAAGTAATTTCAAAATTGAGTTTTCATTGGTGTAAGGAACAAATTATACGACAAAGATTGAGGCATGAAGAAACCTCTCTCACACACAAGCAAGAAAAACGAAAACCCAAAAATGTCAAAAATCCATATCCTCTGAAATCAAAGTAAGCAACAAAAAGAAAACGCCAATATTTTCACAGAAATAAGACAACCCATCAAAAGCCAAATCATAACAACTCTTCCACTGCAAGCCAGAAAAATAAACACTCGTAAAAGTGCAAAATTTGACAGACCCAGATGCCAAAAACGAAATGATAAGCTAACTACATTAGAAAAATGTCAGAATAAAGAAGATTTAACAAACAAAACAGAGAAATTTTACGTACTCGGGTTTTTCTCCAGAAGTGGCAGACGAGGTTTCCCCAGCATCTGAGAAAAAAATGCAACCGCTTCAATCAGCCTCTGAATCGCACTCGTACCACGTTTATATGCATTTACATAAACATGTAAACAAAATGGAGAAAGGAAAGTAACGTTACCATCTCCATCTTCTGCTTCTTCCCCATCTTGTGCTTCTATTTCATCTTGTTTCTGATCTTCCGCACGCCCCTCTTGTTGTTCTAGCTGTTCTTCTTCAGGTTGTTCATTTTCTTGAACCTCCAACCGTTCATGTCGAGATTGCTTGGCGTGGTTCTGCAGAAAAGAATCTTGCTCTTCTTGGTGTTCTTCTCCTTGTTCATCGCCAGCTTGATTTTCTTGCAACGACCGCTTCTGTGCAGGCATTGATGATTAAAGATTTGGTTACTCGATTGCTCTCTCTGTGCTGTGCTATTGCTCTGCGTTGAAGAAAAAACAAAGCGAAGAAGACATGGAATTCGAGAGGTTTATGAGCAGCACTGCTGTTCCGCGTCTTATTTATTTTATCTATTTATTTAATTCCCTTTATGTATACTTAATTAATAACAATAATTTCCCAGGGAACGCATGGGTTTGTGCAGCGCGTTAAAATAAAATCTTTAGAAAAAAATAATAATTACTATAACATTAACATGGGTATTTTTGATTTTCTGAATCTGTTTTGGGTGCCTGGCGAGAGCAGAATCAGATGTTATGGCAACGAAAAGTAGCACTTAATTGCTTGGTGGGCGGCCTTTTCTCTTTTCTCCTTTCTGGTAATTCTGTAATTTCAATACCCCATTTTTTTTAATCTTACGTAGTTATAAAAATTATTTGTTTGATTAAATCCTACTTTAATCAAAACTTATTTGTACACATAATTGACAAATTTATGCCTAGTTTACCATGCATTGCTTAACATAAATACATATATTAAAGGATTCAAGAATTGATTGAAACATTTCTAATAATGATATTTTTGTTATTATTGACTAAATAAAAAAAGAAAACTGTCTTGAAACCTAAAAAGATTAAATAAAATATCTTTAACAAACTAACTTGAAAAATAACAGTTAATTTGCTAAAAATACAAAGAAGAATAGCAGGAAAATTGGGGAAAAGAAGTAATAATATAAAGTTAATTACTTAAATTAAGGAAATAAATGCTTAAAAAATGTGAAAACACAGAGATATGAATAACCAAACACCCCCAGTGTTCTTTAGTGTTACGGATATCGGAAAAATAAATATGTAAGGCTGTCCAATGTGGGTCATGTGTACAGTAGAGTACATCTTGTCCAGAAAGCCCACATTTGAAAACAATTTTTGTTACAAGAAATTTAAGTCAAAGAGCGCCTCCAGAGATGCGCAAACTTACATATAATATATATTCAAAGTAATGAGTGCATGTTCTATTGCCTTGAACATCAATGCAGTTCACAATATATTTATGATATCCAATTCTTTATTCTAACATCTACTAGCATGTAAGCAAGTCAACTTTACTTTGTAATAGCAGTTGTTCCCTTCAGTAAACAAAAGAAACCTTGAGGAGATGTGATTATGCTATGACGATGTATGATTAATAGCAGTAGATTAACAAGAATGAATTTGCAAGAATGAATAATTAATAAAATAGTGTTCTCTGACTCTTATAAGCCTGCATGTGATAGAAACTGCAGATAATTTAAGCATGCAATTATGAAAGTATTAATGGCCAAGGAAGGGTACTTTGCTGAAGTTAGTTCCTTCATTTACAGGACATTGAATTTGCACTGGATACAGAGCAAATTTGGACCTTCTTCAAGTTGTATTAGCCCGTGGGTGAGGAGGCAGCATTCTAATAGCACGAATGTTGGTGTATTTCATTAACATTCACTCGGGGAGCTAGAAATCAGGTTGCTGGCATCATATAGAGCAAAAAATTTATGATTTTCTTATGATAAAATGGAATATGTAAGCTAAAGAAAACAGCCAAAAATGTCTCTCAACAAATCAGCTTCCTTTATGCAAATACAATAATGATTAAGCACTATTTTTAAGATACAGTAGTCTACCACAACCACTAATAAGATTTGAAGGTTTCATCCATTGACAGTCTCATGGAAATTGAAGAAAGCATATGCATTCACAAAAGAAAATGCGAGAACGCAATACTTGATGGAAAATTTACTTTGTATCAATTATTAATATATACTAACAGCAAATACGAGTAGCAAAGGCATAAGATGACAGATCATGCTAATGAAAACCAGTAAGTATACTCCGAGAAAGATGATGATTATAGCATACTAACCTTTGAGGCAAATCTTAGTACTATACTCAAATTCATATTTTCTCCCATTTTTAGTTTTTACTTCAAAATAATAACCCTTGAAAATCAAGATAATATAGTGAGTAAAGCACCCAGCTATGGTGAAGGGAGTACAAGTAATAATACGTTAGCCTAGAGCACAACTGAGAGCACAAGTTAGTTAAATGGCTCAGTTACATCATACTATATACCTAGAGCCACAATTAACTAGAAATCCCAACAACATGAAATGGATGTTCCAATTCCAATGGCTTTTATGTTTAGCTTAAATTAGCAGTCTTCAATAATTACATTAAATTTAATAGCATGGTGACAGAAGAGAGAGAGCATGCTTCAGACAGTTATCTGATCTGGAAATTTTTGTAGTTGGGAGTTTCTTGGATAGCCATTTTGATTCTTCCCTTATCATCAACCTGCCTACAAACCAACTCCTTTAACTGATTGCTCGTTCCTTTGTGGCTTGAACCTTCCCTGTTAGATTCAGCTGCATTCTTCCTTCTTCGTTCATTATGACCAGCCAAACGCCTACGACAACTTCGTTTGGTTTCATCAAATTCTGATAGTTCATGGAACCTGCTCCATAACATTCCCAATTATAGCAATTCAATGACTTGGCAAATGATTTTAGACAATGACAAATGAAGACACCATAACAATGATGCGGAGCAAGCATGTGTTGCTACATACATGTGGTTTCTGAGAAGATAAAATAGTTATATATAATAACGAATTGTAAAACTAGCACTAGAGACTAGTCGGTTCCAACTGTAGACTAAAATTTTCAACTTCCATAGATGACACATGCGCTAAAATTCAAATCACAAGCTGAACAGGTCAACAAGATTCAAAGAATTATCCTATTAGAAGGACTAAAAAACACCGCCAATAAGAATGGCATCTGCCTCGAATCACTCAATTCAAAACAGAACAGTCTACTAAATTCATTTATCAAATAGAGTTTAGATCTCGCTGTATCTCTTTTAACATAAGCCAAGACATGTGAGAAGGATTATCCTAAAATCATTATAAAAAGATGTTCCACCATGATCCTGTAAACCAACCTAGAAAAAAAAGGATAGACCAACAGCAATCAAATGTTCTGCAAGCACTTTCCGAGATTCCCATAACTCTTGTTTCCTAACACAATCTTTTTTCAGCTTTAAATATTTCGCCTTATAGTCAGAAATTTGAAAATTGAGATAGAAGGGAACAGTTTAAGGATTATTACTACGCCACTAATTTAACCAAAAACTGAAGTCAAAAGGAGTCATAAATAACAAACAACCCAAAATTATCAGTTATTATGAATACTATATGAAAACGAAAATTTTGCACCAATCAACAATGATAGAATACTAAATTCATTAAATTCACAATAAGGAAACACAAATAAGATTATAAGAAGAAACAAAATATGGGGTAATGCTGTAAACCTGCTACATTGCTGACAAAACCTCTGCCTCATCCCAGCCATAAGCACAACCTCAGCTTTTGCATGAACCTCACACACCTTATGCCTCCTGTGGTACTGTTTTGCATCCCTCAGATCAGCCATACATTCTTCCACTTGACAATTTCTCAACCCGCCGCCGCCGCAGCCACTGGCACCACTTGAACCCTTCTTCAAAACAATACCTTCCGTTTTCTTGCTACTACTATCATCCTGTTGCATGCAGTGGTCATGTTCTTCATCATCAGACTCCACAAAAGCTGCCTCCTTTTTCACCGTCATCATTTTGTTTTTCCCTTTCGCATCCATGCTAAGACTGGTGTAAACTTACTACTACCACTACTGCGGTTGCGAAAAAGTACTAAAACGTGAAAAGGCAACGGAGTGAAGGATATTTGAAGTGGGTTTGAATTTGATAAGAGAGAAAAAGTAGGAAAAAGAAGAGGAGAGGAAATTGAGGGAATGAGTGACGACCACAAGCACCATTTTCTTTCATCCGTATTTTTCTGTGTCTTTTTTTTTATTAAAAAATAATTTATCATCGTTTATTAAAAAATAATTTAAATAAAATTCAAGATCTAATTTTATTATTAATAAAATAATACTGAAGTTTGAACCTGAAAATCTTTTAAAATTCAAACTTTTATTATATCGTACTAAGTTTTAAGTTTTAGGAGTTTGTTTTTTTATTTGATTAATTTTATTTATATTTCTTGATTGGGAGGATAGTCTGCAACTGGGGCTGCTGGGTGGCTAGTCCCCTACTCCGTTTTCACTGAGTGATGCATGTTAAGTTCTCTACTTTACTATTTTTTTCTGGATACAAAAAGGTTATTCAATACCATTTATTAATGAATGTGTGCATGTCGACCACTCACATTCAACCATATATATTATTCCCATGCTAAACTTTTATAAAATTAAGGCTTAGTTTGAGCTTTTGATAGTTGTACTGTATTACTATTTAA
>JAVXUL010000001.1:3846083-3861923 GCA_035590515.1 Trichilia minutiflora | reverse complement strand
TTCATGCCAGCTTGAGGGGGAGTGTTGAAAGATCTCGTAAATAATTGTGATTATGTACCATATTTGTTATACTCTATATTTAGAAGTTTATGAGCTATATTAGTAATCTTAGGATTTACTATTTAATTTCTTCTATATTAGGGTAGTTAGTTGAATAGTATATTTCTCCTTAATTAGGGAGATTAACTGTCTTTCTTGTTCCTAATTAAGCTCTTTAAATAATTGTACATCAATATAGAAAAATTATTCAGCCTTCTTATATTTTTTGTTCACTGTTTTTACAAACAATCTACAGAACTATAAATCATTTAGTTGTTTGGCACTATTAGCCCTGACAAAGGCATGAACAGTTCTACATTAAGGTTACTGTTTTATACCATACCCCAATCGCATTGACTTGTCTATGCATTCCCTGCAAAAGCGGTGCAGGCATTCCATTACAGTTCGTGTCTTCTTTATGATCCCTGTACAAACAAAAAATCATGATTATATCATAAACCTTTGTCATAAAATTTGAAAATTGAAAAAATATCTCAAATTCATCAATATTCTTATATGAGCTGGCACAGTCCTCCTGCCTTTCTTAACCATTTTTGTTTACTTTAAATAAAAGCTTTGTTAAGTTGACACATTCTTAGAATCATAATATATCCCTTCATTTACAGCAGCACCCTGCATTCAGGCTATATGATATCACTATTAAATCAAAATCTTCAAAATATATCCCTTTAGTTACAGTAGCACCCTGTATTCAGGCTATATGATATCAGATTTAACTCAAAATCTTCAACGATTATACTGATGTTTATCATATTATACTGATGTTTATCAAATGATAACATTATAATGTTAATTCAATTTCTAGAACATTTTTGTATTTCACTCATATGAAGTGATCTCATTCCAGTTATCTGCAGTAATTATTCTGTTATACTTTTCACTCTGGTCAGTCATACCTTTAAATACCAAGTCTTTTCAGGTTTCAAAATCATTATTTCAAAGTTTGAATAATTTTTGAACACCAAAGGGAGCCACTTCACCATATGAATAGTTGGTTCACAAGAAGACCAACACAGGGGTATCAATTATCATCAGTTTGGTGCCTGAAGGACATTGTAGTGGCCTGAATGAAGCAAATCCCAAATGGCCTCTTGAATAGGAATTAATGAGGGCCAGCTAAGTTTAGAAGAAATAAAATTAATAATGTTGCAGAATAAGACAAAAAAAAAGAATAGATAAATATTCCAGATGGTTCAAAGAAAAAATACCTAGACAAATTGGACACTGTACATCTTTACGAACTCCTGGGAGTTCAACAAAGATAAATCTGCAATACAACCAGAAAATTAATGGAACATTATACGCTGTCATTGATACAGTAACAACTCATACAATCTGCTAAATTGATAAGGCCATGTGTATACCTCTTGGCTGTAGTCATAGAGGACAGAAGCAATTAACTATTTTATCAAAAGATCTTGAATTCATGGTAAGACTAGATTAATAGGTAATGCATACAATTGTTCAACAGAGACATGAAATGGGGAAAAACAAGGTTTGTACGCTTACAACAGATGTCAGCCACCTAATCCTTCATCCACATTTAAGATCCCAAACTAGATTTCTTAGGTATTCTCTCCTTATTCAATGTCTATTAGAACAATAAAATCAGAACAGCGATCACAACTATCAAAGAGGTGGTTATGATTTTCACTCTAGACATTTGACCCAGTGGCTTAAACACCAGTCTGAGTAGTATATATTATGATCAGCACAATTACAGGTGTAGTCAGCATGATAAACCAAGGATCAAACAAGCACATGATATGCAACTCGAAGAGCATATAAGGCTGCAGCAGTTGTGGAATTAATATTAATTGTGCAAGCAGTAAAGTACTTTAAGCTATGTAAGGTTAATGCAAGAACATGATATGTAATGCCCATTAAAGATATAGCAAGAATTCAATGATCAAATTGAAAGGCAAAGTGAACAAAGATCTAATTTCCTCTGGTCCACAATCAGAAAATAAACAGTAGGAGAAAAGATCTTAATAAACATTTATCAATAATAATTGCCTAAAATTTCAAGATTTCATAACTCAAAGGTTTACAGTAAATTAGAGATAAATTACAGGTTTCTACCTGGGCATTAAATTTTCTAATATCTTTCTCAAATCAAGGGATCATTGTCAACAATATAATAGAAAATAATTGATGCCAACATGCCTCGACATATTTTCCACAAGCCAGTAGGGTCAAACAAACTTTTGAAACAGAATAGTATCCTAATAGATAATGCTAGCGGCCAGACATTCATAGCAGCTCTCAGAAACATGGATGCACTCTGATGCAGGTACTGGCAGTCATAGATTCAAGGCTATACAACTTAAACACAAAAGTATACTCACAAACAAGTTAAACACAAAAGTATACTCACAAACAAGTAACTGAAAAGCAGGGCAGTAGTAATGTTTTTGTATAAAATGTTATAAATTATAGTATGAAAACAATATTCAACAACCAAACAGAAGAACAAAAGAGAGTTACTCAAAGCAGTTTGGGAAACATACATTCTGGTTAATCCTACAGAATGGAATTGCTTACATAAACTTTTATACAATCTTTATTTGACAAGTTGCTTAGACCAGCTAAATTACAGTAAAGTTTAAAACTCCGAGGGACTTTCTTATGATTGACAACCAATATTATAAGTAATCATAAAAATAAGGGGAATAAAAAGAGGTGGAAGTTCCACAATAATCACGAGACAATTTTCCAATCTTCTTAAGCCGTTGGTGCATGCAAAATGTTTCTAATAACTAATTAACCTATATAAAAGTTCTTAGGTGTATATTCTAACCAGGCAAGAACGCCATCAGAGTAATTTCAAATGGAGTTTTCATGCGTGTTGAGAACAAATTACACGACACAGAATGTTGCACGCAGAAACCTCTCTCACACACAAGCAAGAAAAACGGAAACCTAACAATGCAAAAAATCCATATCCGCTAAAATCAAACTAAGCAAAAAAAAGAAAACGCCAATATTTTCACAGAAATAAAACAACCTATCAAAAGCCAAATCATAACAACTCTTCCACAGCAGCCAAGAAAAATAAACACTCGTAAAAGAGCAAAATTTAACAGACACAGATGCCCAAAACGAAATGATAAGATAACTACATCAGAAAAATGTCAGAATAAAGAAGCTTTAACAAACACGACAGAAAGAAATTTTACGTACTCGGGTTTTTCTCCAGAAGTGGCAGATGAGATTTCGTCAGAATCTGTCAAAAGAATGCAATCGCTTCATTCAGCCTCTGAATCACACTCGTACCACGTGTATATGCATTTACATAAACATGTAAACAAAGAGGAGAAAGGAAAGTAACGTTACCGTCTCCATCTTCTCCTCCTTCTCCACCTTGTGCCTCTATTTGTTCTTGTTTCTGATCTTCCGTTCGTCCCTCTTGTTGTTCTAGCTGTTCTTCATCAAGTTGTTCATTTCCTTGAAGCTCCAACCGTTCATGTCGAGACTGCTTGGGGTGGTTCTGCAGAAAAGAATCTTGCTCTTCTTGTTGTTGTTCTCCTTGTTCATCGTCAGCTTGATTTTCTTGCAACGACCGCTTCTGTGCAGGCATTTTTGATGAAAGATTTGGTTATTCGGATGCTCTCTCTGTGCTGTGTTATTGCTATGCCTATGCGTTGGAGAAAAACCAAAGCGAAGAAGAGATGGGATTCGAGAGATTTATGAGCAACCGCTGCTGTTCTGCGTCTTACTTATTTATTTATTTATTAGTTAATTAATAACAATAATTAATATAATGGTGTGTGTGTTTTTTATATAATTTTCTGAATCTATTTTTGGAGTCTGGAGAGAGCAGAATCAGAAGAAGTAAGATGTTACGGCGACTTAAAGTAGCAGTAGCACTTCTTGTTGTTGGCTTGGTGGGCGGCCTTCTGTCTCTTTATGGTAATTCTGTAATTTCAACTCCCAATTTTTATATTATGTTATTATACAAATGATTAGTTTGATTAAATCCGACTTTTAATCAGAACTTATTTGTGTACATAATTTGACAAATTTATGTCCAGTCCACAATTCACGACTTTTAAAAAAATAAATAAAATAAGGGATTCAAGAAATTTTACACAAATAAAATCATTTTTGTTATTGACTAATGAAAAAATTTTCAAAAATATATATCTATTGAATCCTAAAAAGATTAAATAAAATATTTTTAACAAATTAACTTGAAAAATAAAATATAATTTGCTGAAAATAAAGAAATATTAGGAAAATTGGGGAAAAGAAGTAATGATAAAAAGTTAATTTTTAGCCCCGAGGGATGTGGCTCAACGACAAGGACTTGGGACGTTGGTGGAGATCTCTAGTTTGAATCTTGAGTATAGGCTTAAGCTTATTCACATATTACCTGTGAGAGTTTAGGGTAATCTAAATTTTATCCGTTCGTTTGATATCATCGATCTGAATGTTTTTGCAGACGTCTCTTTGACTGAGGATCTGGATCCTGTCTTGATGATATTATTTTAGGATAGTCGAGAGTCTGAATCTCTCATAACGGATTCCATGGTACAAGTCTTACGATGTTGGTTGACGGTCGAGGTTTTTCATTTAAAAAAAAAAAAAAGTTAATTTTACTTTTGTTATTTAGGAAACAAATGCATAGAAAATGTGAAAACTTTGAGATGTAAATCATCAAATACATCATCTGTTGCGTAAAAAAATTGCACTTTTTAATCAAATTGTAGATCTCAATTTTTTATTTTTTATTTTTTAGTCAAGTTCAACTATTTTAAACAAAAATAATGTTGATTTTATCCTTAATTAATTAACTCTTCCATCTCTCAAAACTTAATATTTTACAATTTAAAAATAATGGTATCAAAACTAACGAACCCCAAGGCCGTAAACTTAATAACTTTTGTTTTGTCTCTCTTTATAGATTCATTTTCAACTTTTATTTCACTAAACTAAAAACTTAAAATTCAATTAATAATAATTAACTTTAATTTTTGTTACTCTTTTAAATAAATTTTATTTGATAATAAATATATTATAAAATTATCATATTATTATAATGTATATGAAAAATAAAGAAAAAAATAATAAAAAAAAAGATGGTGGTTTATACTTTGTTAATGTTCATAAAAATATTCAACGAAATCTTTCTATAAAAATAAAAATTTATATTCCATATGAGCACCACACCAAAATTATAGGAAATATTTTCAACATATTAAATTGTTAAAAAACAAGAAAAAAAAAATAGAGAGTAAAAAAGCAAGATGTTGGTTATATTAAAAAGATTTTGTTATAATTTTAGTGTAATACTAGTTTACAATGAATATTTTATTTTTATAGAGGTACTTTGTCGAACACTTTAATGCTCCTTAATAGAGGTACTATTTTTTTTTTCTCTCTACTTTTCGTACACATTACAATAATATGATATTTTACAATATATTCATGGTTAAAATAAAATTTACCCCTAAAATAATAAAAATCAAAGTTAACTATTTCTAGTTAGATTTTAAATTCCTAGTTTAAATTTATATAGAAAAAAGAAAATTTATTTTAGGGATCAAAATTATTTTGCCATTATGAGATGATGGTCAAAAACGTTGGAATTTATCGATTTTCTTCTCTCTGACTTCAGTTCATGGCTTTAGGATTGGTTGTTTTTTGTATGATCAATTTTTGGAGTGTAAAATATTAAATTTTGAGATATGTAGGAGTTAATTGATTAAAAACAAAATCAAAGACATTTTTGTTCGAAATAGCTAAACTTGGTTAAAAATATGAAAATAGATGAAGTTATTGCTAACGAATAAATGAAACTCTCAATTGGATTAAGAAGAAGTACAATTTTCTGTGTTCTCTAGTGTAACAAATATTGGAAAAATAAAAAGGTAAAGCGTCCAATATTGTTCATGTGTACAGTACTGCACAGTACATCTTGTCCACGAAGACCACATTTAAAAAGCACTTCTTGTTACAGGAAATTTAAGTCAGACGGTGCCTGCAGAGATGCACAAAATTATTCTATATATATCAAAAGTATATATATTTATGATATCCAGGTCTTTTTACTAACATCTACTCTTTAAGTCAATAGCATGTAAGCAAGTGAACTTTACTGTGTAATACCAGTTGATCCCTTTAGTAAACAAAAGAAACCTTGAGGAGGTGTGATGGGAGGTCTCTATGCTATGACCATGTATGATGGGAATCAACGATTAATAAAACAGTATTCTGTCTCTTATAAGCCTGCATGTGATAGAAACTGCAGATAATGCAATCATGCAACTATGAAAGTAAAAATGCGAGGAAGTCTTCATTTGGCTGAAGTTAGTTCCTTCATTTACAGGACATTGGATTTGCATTATATCCAGAGAAAATTTGGACCTTCAGGCTGCATTAGCTCGTGGGTGAGGAGGCAGCAATACAGTAGCAAGAATGTTGGTGTATTTCAGTAACATTCACTGGAACTATAAATCAGGTTGTTGGCACCATATAGGGCAAAATTTTTGTGAATTATCTCAGGGTAAAATGGAATGCATAAGTTAAAGGGAACAAGCAAAATTGTCTGTCAATAAAGCAGCTTCCTTTATCCAAATACGACAATGATTATGTATTTTTTAGAATATTACAGAATTCTACCACAACAGGTAATAAGATTGGAAGGTTTAATCCGTTAACAGTCTCACGAAAATTGAACAAAGCATGTGCATTCACAAAAGAAACTGCATGGAAGAAATACTCGATGGAAAATGTACTTTATATCAATTATTAATGTATACTAATAGCAAATACAAGTAGCTAAGGCATGAGATGATAGATCATGCTAATGAAAACCAGCAAGCATACTCTGAGAAAGATGACAGTTACAGCATACTAACCTTTGATGCAATCTTAGCGCTATACTCAAATTTATATATGCTCCCCTTTTTACTTCAACATAATAGTCCTTGAAAATCAACTCTCATGAGATAATATATTGAGTAAAGCACGCAGCAATGGTGAACGAAGTAACAGTGATATTACTTTAGCCTAGAGCAAAATTGAGAGCACAAGAGATTCAAATAGTTCAGTCACAGCATATTATATACCTACAGCCGCAATTAACTAGAAATCCTAACACCATGAAATGCATGTTCCAATTCCAATGGCTTCTATGTCTAGCTTAAAACTATCAATGTTCAATAATTACTCTAAATTTAATAACACAATAAGCATCATTACATCCTTATGATGACAGAAGAGAGGGAGCATGCTTCAGACAGTTATCTGATCTGGAAATGTTTGTAGTTGGCATTTTCTTGGATAGATATTTTGATTCTTCCCTTATCATCAACCTGCCCGCAAACCATGTCCTTCAACTGAGTGCTTGCTCCTTTGCGGGTTGAACCTTCCCCATTAGATTCAGCTGCAGTCTTCCTTCTTCGTTCATTATGGCCAGCCAAACGCCTGCGACAACTTCGTTTGGTTTCATCAAATTCTGATAGTTCGTGGAATCTGCTCCACAACATTCCCAATTAAAGCAATTAGATGACTTGGCAACAAATAAAGTTCTACTTCTTGTTTCTTGATGATTTTAGACAATGATAAAGGAAGACACCATAACAATGTTATGCAACAAGCATATGTGACTGTATACATGTGGTTACTGAGAAGATAACATAGATA
Source organism: Trichilia minutiflora (assembly GCA_035590515.1). NCBI lineage: Eukaryota > Viridiplantae > Streptophyta > Magnoliopsida > Sapindales > Meliaceae > Trichilia > Trichilia minutiflora. The sequence continues at coordinate 3,854,213 of JAVXUL010000001.1, read as the reverse complement.
TATAATAATGAATTGTAAAACTTGCGGTAGAGACTGGTTGGTTCCAACTTTATACTAATATTTTCAACTTGCATAGATGTCACATGCATTAAAATCCAAATCACAAACAAACCAGATCAACAAGATTCACAGAATGAACCTACTACCAGGATTAAAAGATATCGTCAATAAGAATGGCATATGACTTGAATCACTCAATTCAACAACAAACCAGTCTGCTAAAATCATTTACTAAATAGAAGTTAGATCTTGCTGTGTCTCTTTTAACATAAGCCTAGACATGTGAGCAAATTTAAAGGAGGATTATCCTAAATCTTTATAAAAAGATGTTCCATAATGATTCTTTAAACAATCCCAAAAAAAAAAAAAATAGACCGACAGCAATCAAATGTTCTGCGAGCACTTTCCAAGCTTCCCAGAACTGTTGTTTCTCACCACAATCTCTTTTTAGCTTTACATATTTCGCCTTATAGTTAGAAATTTAAAAATTGAGATAGAAGAGAACAGTTTAAGGATTATAAGTTATAACTACACCACTAATTTAAACCAAAACTGAAGTCAAAAGTAGTCGTAAATAACAAACACCCCGAAAATTATCAATTCTTGCGAATACTATATGAAAACGAAAATTTTGCACCAATCAACAATGATAAAAAGCTAAATTCATTAATTTCACAATAAGGAAACACAAATAAGATTATAAGAAGACACAAAATATGAGGTAATGTTGAAAACCTGCTACATTGCTGACAAAACCTCTGCCTGATCCCAGCCATAAGCACAATCTGAGCCTTTGCATGAACCTCACACACCTTATGCCTCCTGTGGTACTGCTTTGCATCACTCAGATCAGCCATACACTTTTCCACTTGGCAATTTCTCAACCCCCCACCGCCGCCACCACTGGCACCACTTGACCCCTTCTTCAAAATGATGCCTTTCATTTTTTTGCTGCTACTATCATCCTGTTGCGTGCAGTAGTCATGTTCTTCACCATCAGACGCCACAAAAGCTGCCTCCTTTTTCACCACCTTCACCATCTTCTTTTTCCCTTTCGCGTCCATGCTAAGCCTGGTGGAAACTTATTACTACCGCTACTGCGGTTGCAAAAGTTTACTAAAAAGTGAAAAGGGAACGGAGTGAAGGATATTTGTAGCGGTTTTGAATTTGATAAGAGAGAAATAGTTGGAAAAATAAGAGAAGAAAGGAAGTCGGGTGAATGAGTGAGGACCACAAGCTCCATTTTCTTCCTTTCTTATTTTTTCTGTGACTTGGGTTTTTTTGTTGTTTATAGAATTAGAGGGGAGGTGATGAGAAATGTTTAAATAAATAAATAAATATTTTCTTTTTTATTTATTGGATTCGTTTTGTTTATTTTTCTTGAATGGAAGGGTACTCTGCAGCTGGGGCTGCTGGGCTTATTCTCGTGAGTCGTGAGTGGAGGGCCTTGTGGGACCGTACTCCGTTGTTAATGAGTGATGCGTGTTAGTTGCTCTATTGTAGTATTTCTTTCTTCAATGGGACATAAGAAGTTAATAGCATCTATTAATGCATGGGTACATGTCGACCATTCACATTCAGCCATTTATATTAACCTAATGCTAAGCCTTTACAAAATTAAGCCTAGTTTTAGATTTTGATACTTGTACTGTATTTTTTTAAATATAAATATTTAATAATACAAATTTTATAAAATTAATATATTTTTATATTAATCATTAATATTAATAATTTTATTTTATATAAATTATGACTTAACAAATAAAATTTAAGTTAATTTTGGGATTTTTCTAATATTTTGAATAACAAGTAAGGTTGTGTTTAGGGTAAAGTTGGAGATAACTGAGTGTAGGGATTTTTTTTAATAAAAAAATAAAAAAATATTTAAGATAAAGATTTAATATAATAATTATCTGTTTTAAATTTGAATTATTAGGATTTTTTTTATTAAGATATTTAATAAATTAAACTATAAATTTATTTAAATTATTCTTTTAAATATAACGATTATTAAACACCTATTGGTGTTAGATAAACCAGGATTTTTACATTAAAAAAAAGGTATTTAGGAGTAATATGTTATAACACAAAATTAGAAGAGGTTAATTGTTAGTGAAAAAAAGTATGTTATTAATTAAATATATTTTGATATATAGAAATTCATTTCACATAATCAAACTGTTGCAAACGTATTTTTTAAATTAATTATAATTTTTTCATATTTTTTATACAAAATCTTATACCATGCGAAATTTTAATATTTAAAAATGTATTACAATTTACCAGAAATATGAAAGTATTAGATTATTAAAAAATCTCCTAAATTTATCAAATTGGAATCTGCTAATTTTAACTTCTTTCGATTTATTTATTTCTAAAGAAAAATTGAGTTCCCTTAAAAAAAAAAGTTCAATATTATTTTACCTTTAAAATATTAAGTTTAAATTGTAGCGTTTTCATATCAGGTGACGATATTCGCGCTAAATTGATTAGCTGTGCGTATACCACCTACCGCATTGAATAATTGATCCGATGTTTCGGGCAGCTATCTAGTGAGTGGTGGGGTACAAGAAGATAATGACGTGGTACGATAAGACTGGTTGACTGGGATGGGTCAGACAGAAAGTTGGACTTTTATTAGCTTGCGTTAATGTAAATTGGAAACGTGGCCATCTGCTAAGAGGTTGACGATATTGACTGGTTGCTGAAGGTAATTGGTTCTCTGTCCTTTCAAAGCCTCGGGTGGACAAGATTAGGGATCCTCCTAAATCCTAATTTCACTACGAATATTAATAATAAAAATTTCTAATAAATTTGATGCAGGAAAATATTTGCGAATATCTACAATAAATATTTATTAATATTTAATTATTTTATTTATTTTTTATATACATAATAAATAAAACTATCATTTTGAATTATTTTTAATTTAAAATAATATCGTTTTAAATAAAATTTATAAATTTATATATATAGATAGATAGATAAATAGATAGATAGATAGATATAGACACCTACCCCATGTGTATATATATATATAAAATAAAATTCGGAAAAAATCATGGATATTCAGACAAATTTAGTATTACGTAAATATTCGCTATAGTGAGTTTTGTAATTAAATGTTAAATTTACAGCCAATTTAAAATGAATTTGATATTATAGTTTTGTAGCGGATAGAAGTTTTTTTGGATGACATGTGTTTATATATATTTTTTAATTCACTTATAAAAATTTTTAATATTATTTATTAATAAAAATTTATGCAATTAAAAAAATTGCACCACTATAACCAAAACCATTGCTTTAATAATTACATAGGTAAAATAAACTACTCAAAATATTTAATATATTTTCTTATTTAATTACATAAAACATTATTTTATAAAACTCTCTCTTAAATTTAATATAATATTAAACAAATAAGTGAAATAAATGATCAATCAAAAACATAATTAAGAATTTTTGGGTATTGTGATAATTATATTTTATTTTAAAAATAAAGTTAAAGTGTTTGATAATACTAAACTTACTTAATATTATATTAAGTTTTAAGATTTAATATTTTTATATGTAAATTTCACATATAACAACCTTTAAAAATTTTAATATATATTTTAAACTTTTGAGTATATATTAAAAATTTGTAATAAATCTCAATACTTAAAATAAATCAAAAATACTATCAAATATTTTTTTAAACAACTGAACTTCTTTATGATAAATTTATGACATGATGTATCATCAAATCAATTTTAAATCACAAACAACACAAACTTTTTACGTTCGATTATAATTCAAAACATACATTTATGAAGCCAATTTAAATCAAATGTAATCACATAAAATAGAATAATAGAACTAAAGATATACAACAATCTTCATGAAATGTTTTATAAAAATTTAAATTCATTAAATTATACAAATCATTTACAATATAAATAATTTGACTTTGCAATCCATTTTATTTTATATTTCAAATAAAAGAAACACATAATTTTATTTTTAATATGATCCAGTAGACTCAATTTCATTAGAATATGAGTTGAGGAAAGAAGTTATACATGAGGTCTGGTTTGGCTAACTTTAACCAATTACCACCGCTTAAGAGTACAACTACTCTCCGTTCTATCTAAAACTGAGAAAAAAAGGAATTAATATATATCAGTATACTTTATAAGTGAATTAAGTTAAAAATAAATAAAATATATTATAAATCATCAGAATTTACAACCAATGATTATGTTTATAATAACATTTAAAAAAAAAATTAAAACTAACTATTTGACTACTATCTTTTTCAACAGTTACTTTAATTTGGAGTAACCATCAATGGTTTTTTGTGCAATTGAAAATAATGAGTTTTTTTATAAATTTTTATTTTACAAAATAAAATAAAAGAATGGATGAATTTAATTTAAAAAACTAATTCACCATTGACGTGAATCTCAAATAGTTAAATAGTGATATTTATGACTGACCTCGACGAAATTTATAAATTGTTAAATCATAATTTCATAATCTTATCAGTATTACTCTTTATATCACCCCCTACCTACAAATCTTTACTTATTTAAGTGATATCTCTTCATGTCTATCCATGACTATTATCCTATAGTTACAATCAATACAAAATCCTTACCCTTATAACCGTAGCACATATGCATATATGTCAATATGCACATATGTCAATATAGAATATCAAGATTATCGTATCCAATAAATCGTGTATGTAATATCCATAGAACCAGGATGACAATGTACGTATTAGAAACATATCATATCAACAACCAGCCTCCGCTCTCGTACAAACATATATCAAACAATCTCACATACTATACATGCAATATTAAACAGAATATAAATAATAAGTATAAAATCTATTTCTTAAAAACAATTTTAAATTTTAAATTTACCAATGAATTTTAAAAGGGTATAAAATAATCAAAATAAGTTAACTCATAGTCTATGAATAGTATTTACTTAACCCACAGTCTGTAAATAGTATTCACTCCTTATTTTTTCTCTTATTGTGCGGACTTTCTCTCTGGTACTCTCCGTACCTAATTCATATATGTATATGTATTTACATTAATACAATTATTCTAAATAAAGTATTTATAGTTACATGAATGCATATGAACCCTAATTTGGATTTTCCTAAACCGATACCAATTCATCATGAATTAATTAAATTCTTGGCCATTTATTTGGTTTCCACCAATGAAACTCTATGATAATTCATTATATGTCGATTATTAATAAATTCTAACTAATTTCAAAATTTTCACCTATTATTATAATTTTGTCCTTTTTTATTTATTTACAATAAATATTTATAATTTTGAATTATTTTTTAATTTTAAATAATTATTTATTAATATTTAATTATTTTTATTATTTTTATTTTTATATATTTTATTTTCTTATTTCAAATAAAAGAAACACATAATTTTATTTCCAAAGAAACACATAATTAAATTATTTAGAAATCTTATTAGAATATGAGTTGAGTAAAAAGGTTATACCGAAGGTTTTATCACGTGCCGCCCCTAAAAATCGGTCGATATGACAATCACCCCCAATCCGAGAAATGTATCCCAAGGATACACAAGATATTTAAAAATCTGTTTTCAAATAAATTTCTAAATAATTTAATATGTTTTAAATCTATTAATAATACTGACATCAAATACAAATCATTGTTTAGTTCTAACATAAGTCAAATCAACAAAATTATTTTAAATTCATACTCGTCCAAGTAAAATATATTCTATAAAATCATTCAATAAAATATTAGATTTATTTAATACAAATATTCTCGGGGGACCAAACATGCAATTATTTGAGTCGAGTACTTGATTCGAAAGAAAAACTATGAATTATATTATTGGGCCTGTCACCTAAATATATTATCTTATAATATGAAAATAAGAGGAGTAAGTATTAAAAAATACTCTTTAGTGGATAAGAAAACAAAAAAGTAGAATTTTTATTTAAATTACATTACTAAATCTCATGTGGTATACAAAAAAACAATTCTTATCTCAGTAAATTATCGAATATTAAATCTCAAAATAGAAGTATAAACTACTCTGTAATTTATTAGATTTTCATCAACGAGATAATTCTCATCTCGTATAACTACCCAATGGCCTATTGAATTTTTATTTATAAAAAAATTCCCATCTTATAAAGCTGATAAATAATATCATGTTAGATATTATTATATTGAATATTCGATAGTTTATTAGATTTTTTTCTATAGAAACAATCCTCACCTTGTTGAATATCGAATATTCAGTGATCTATTGGATTTTCATACATTGTATATGTTACGACCCGTACCCCATCCCGAGGGTATAATTGTCATTTTTTATATGTGCCATCATGCATCTGCATTCATTTCATGTTTCATGGGGCTTTGGGTATGATCTTAGGCTCGTGTGGGACCTATCAAAGTGCGAATTCGAGTTTTTGGCAAATTCGGTCGACCGAATGGAGAATTCGTTCGACCGAATGTGGAATCGTTCGACCGAAATTTTTGCAAACTCTCTGTCTGTTTTTCGTTCGACCGAAGGATGATTCGTTCGATCGAAAATTTGCGAGCTCTCTGAGTGCTATTCACGTCAAGGGGTTCGGTCGACCGAAGGTATTATTCGTTCGATCGAAGGGCTGGTTCGGTCGACCGAATCTTCGATTCGTTCGATCGAATAGGTGCGAAATGACGAAAATGCCCACTTCTAGAAGCTTCTTCCTTAAGGAAACTTGAGGGCAAAATGGTAATTTCACCCTTTTTCTATAAAAAGGGGTCCTGAGGTCGAATTTTGAGCTTTGCTTCTCCTTTCTCTCTTCCTTCTCCATCCTCCCGTTCTCTCCCTCTCCTTCTCTTGTCTTTGCTCAAAACTTGCCCAAATCTTGATTTTTCTTCGCAGACAAGTCACATTCCGGGCGTCTAACTTGCTGGAAGCATCAATTTGTGGAAAGAGACGCGGATTTGGTGTGGAAGAAAAGCTAGGGTTTGGAGAAATTTGGGGTTTTTCGTAATAGAGGCGAAATTGGAGAAAACCGACCACACCACGAGGTTCGTAGCGTCGATTCTAACACGTTTATATATTTATTTTCTTGTTTTAAACATTTTTGATTCCATGGGTTTTTGAATCTAAAATCGTAGATTTATCGATCGATTCTTAGTTTTTATGCGTAATATGAGTTGTAGGAAGATCGTAGGAGTCGTAGGAAGCTAGAAATGTAGTTTCGAAAATTTTGGTCATGTGTGAACAGTAACTCCGGTTACTGTTCCGACGACGGCATGAGGCCCATAACCCGAAATCGCGTGTATTGATCGTAATGAGTTGGTTTAGCCGTAATGTGGGTCCATAATGATATAAATTGGTTAATTTCGTGTAAAATGGAAATTTTGGGTAAATCGCATAATAGCCCGCATATTAGAAACCCGAAAATTAGCGTGCATTCCATGCATTCGCGCATATGTATAGTAGAGCGTGTGATTAATAGAATTGTTATGTGTGATTAGGCGAAGGTTCGAGGTCGAGGCGTTCGCGTGAGTCGCCGCAAAACGAGGGGAACTAGGGAGTGTATACCCTCCCTATACTGTGAGTGGACTTACTGTTTTTCTTGTTTATGTTTCTTGTTTCTTTTATTGATTTATAAACTTATTTTCAGCCTTAGGGCGATAGAGACTTTCATATTGAACTTATATGTGGCGGAGATGGGTTTTTGTTGTGTGGTGGCCGGGAGGGCCCCTTGTTTGTGCTAGAATAACTCCTTTAGGAAATATTTTATGAATTTTCTGTTTTGATTCGATACTGATTATGATGCTATGATCTTTATGCTCATTTGATGTTTTATTGATGATGGTTTGGCCTTTGAGCCATGTTTTCTGTTTTGATGAGATGGCCGTTGGGCCGGATTCTGGTTTTACTTGTGATTGGTGGCCATGTTGGCCTGTTTTCATTTTATTTATATTATGATGATGATGGCCGTGTTGGGCCTGTGTTTGTGATTATGATGGCCGTATAGGCCTGTATGATATTGTATATGGTGATGTGGCCATGTTGGCCTGTTGTGCACAGTAGCTACTGGTTGTAGCCTAGGGTCGGCCTGTGT
>JAVXUL010000001.1:3802542-3827904 GCA_035590515.1 Trichilia minutiflora | reverse complement strand
ATGAGTCCTTCCAGGTGAAGCTTTTAGCCTTCCCGAGAACGAAATCCCCAAGTCCTCGAGAAGTCTCCGCGCAACAAGCGGTGGTCTCGGTGTCGTCATGATATGGCGTGATGATGATGTCGGTGTCGTCCGAGACGGCGTGATGATGATGCGCCAGCCCCGAACCCTCGTACACAGGCTGGTCCAGAGTGGCTTGAGATAGATCTACCCGAGTAGCAACCTCAGGTTCCCTGGTCGGGATGCTCTTCTCCCGTCGGAAGGGATCTGACTGAGTAACAGTACTCCCGTGTGGGGGTCTGGGACAAGGGCCTATAGATGGGCTTGAGCCCATAGACCGGATGACACTAAAATCCCCCAACACTGATATTTCAAAATATCAATTAATGTAAACTACCGAATCCCACATTACTAAATTAAAAAAGTTTTAAAGTCCATAAGAAAGAAATTCACATGCAAGAACTGGGTAGCCCAAGCGGCAATTCATAATCTTAATTAGTTTCGAAACGTGGGTGTGAGAGGATTGATTTTTTTTTTTTTGGACATCTATTGACTAGCTTTTATCGTCATACTTGATAATTTTCATTATTAAAATTTTAGGGTGAAAAAATAGTTAAATTATTAGCAATAAATATAAGAATTTTATATTTTTACTTACTTAATTTTACAGTCCTCAATTATTAATCTATAGGCTCTAATAATATTATTGGAGTTTTAAAATGGATTGAAGAAAATATTCTTTTTTGAATTAAGTGGTGAGATGTGTATCAAAATTTTTTTTGAAGAGAAATACTCAAATTAAAAGTTGATGAAAAGTGTGTCAATAATTAAAGAGAAGTTTTAACATATTCAATATCAAGAAGTTGATAAAATGTGTATCAACAAATGATGAGAAGTTCATAAAAATTATTAATAAGAGAGAAGTGTTTCATTGTCAATGAGAGAGAAGTGCTATAACACGTAAAAAAAAAAATTTAACACCATATTTAAATTAAGAGAAAAAATATTAGTGATAATTTAAACATGAATTCATAATTTAATATTATCTTATTGGAACTATTTTTTAAGAGGTAAATAACAATAAATGTGTGTTAGAATTGTAGTAGAATAAGTGTCTTGAAAAAATTTATTTAATTTTAATAAATTAAGAGTAGTTATATAATATTAGAGATTAAATATATATTAAATTATTTTATTATATTTTATATGTATAAATAGATATCTTGAATATGAATAATAAACTCTTTTAAATTATCTTTAAAATTTTAATAATGAATTTAATTTTTAAGCTCAACAGAAAAACCTAGATTTTTAAATGGGAAGAATTTTGTTAACATGTGAATAGTTTACTAACAGCCAAAATCATTCAATTAATTTTGCAATATCTTCCTACTAAAAACATTTTACGCTGTAGAATTTCATTTTATTATTTTTGCTATTATAAGATTGTTGTACTTGGATTGCAGCCTTACAATAATCTGAATTATTATATTATGGGACTATACTGTAAATAATCTTTTTACAATAGAATGTTATTTTAATGGGCAGAAACAACTTTTAAGCACAGTATCTTCTGTGACTTTTAGTTTATGCTGATATTCAATAGTTCCATTTCATGGTTTCTAGCAGGTTTTGCTTGAAAGAATCAATGGCAATTCGAAATTTGTTGTCAATTATCAAAATTCCACAGACGATAAACGGTAAACAGTTATAATTATAAATGCAACAACAATAAAAACAATAAAAAAGCCTTTGAATTGAATTGAACATATCTCAGTTGACCCACCAGTGACTACAACGGTCAATAGACACTTAAGCGCAGCCCCAAGTACCCGAATCCAGTAATTTAAGGACCTAGCGGGGTGAAATCCGTCATTTGAAACATATAGCAAAACCCTAGAAAAGGGGCTCCCTTAAATCTCGTCTCTTCCATTTCGTCTTCCTTACAATCGGGAGGTCTCACACTCGACGACCTTCTAAGGTTAGGCTTCACTTGTTTTCACTTTGGGTAACTATCATTTCTGTAGATCTCTGCGTTTCATTCCGTTTTTTCTATAATTTCATTTTCGTTTCAGCTCATTTTCTTATTTTTTATTAATTATATTTTTGCTGTAATGGATCGTGGATCATGAATTAGTACTTGCTTATTTATATCGTTTGTTATTTTAATGAATTATTTGTTTGGTTGCTTAGAAAGTAAAGGAAAGAAAAGGAAAGGATAAGTAAGTTTTATTTTATGTGCTCATTGTTTTGTTAATTATGATTTCTAATCTTAGAGAGTGTGATGAAGATTTGGTAATTAGATATTTTACGGTTCTATTTCTTTGATACTATTTTTTAATTAGTCTACATTTTTCAGGTTGTTATCGTTAATTTTGTTTACGCCATTCTTAATTTTTCTATCTAAGAAGCCTGTCTGGCTGTTAAGCTACTTTTTTCTTCCTTGGGTTCCGTGTCAAATACTTATTTATACATTCTGTGTACATGTTCTCAGTATTTGAATATAGTGTTTGACTCAAATTGTTTTTTAAGTACGAGATCGAATTAATTTGAAGTTATTTATGTGCTGGCTGGGGGCGTGCGTGGGAGAATGTGATGAGTATTATCTTGTTGTTAAAAAGTTATTGGTCATCTTTTTTTAAAATGAAAGTGAAGAACGATGATAGCAAGTTTGTTTATTGTTTTTTCTATTATTAGTGTATGACTTTTGTTTGTGCGGACTTTCTTTCCTTTGTCAATGATGCATAAGCATAGTCTGTATATGAGAGCCATAAGAAAACCGCATAGCTGGCATTTTGTTATTTCATATCAAAGTAGCAAAACATCCAATATCCAAGATTCAAATTTAGCTTTACAATTTTTTATTTGGGTGGGTTAGGTTGTAAAAAGGCATAATTTTGGTGAGGAAGTATGTTTAGACAATACTTATAAATTAAATTTTTAGTGAATTACCATTTATTTAGAAAATGCCCTGCTGCTTCCTGCAGCAACGAAGAGCCACTTTTGGGCGGGCCTTTGTGACCCACATTATATTTTTAAGTATGGGTATGTATAAACAAGCACTACCTAATAGTATTTTTGTTTTAATAATTTTTTTTATACCATGGTCTTGTCAAAAGGAAATTTCTGGTTTGATGCCTGCTTCCCAATCAATATGTGGATCTGGCTGCTGCTATCAACTTGTTAATTTGAAAAAGAGATTACTGGTACTATTAAATATACATTTTTTGTGTTTTAGAATTATTTTCTTTTGACTGAAAATCTATTATACTTTTTCTGGACAATACAAATAAAAGTCTATCTCTTTTGATCCTGATTGCTGCTGTAATGTATCAAAATGGAGTTCACTCTTGTTTTTTAAGTGAAGTATCTTCAGTTGCAAATTGATAGAATTTGTACATAAAAGTGGAGGGGCATGTGTTCCTGGGTGATTGTTTGTTGCTTATTTATGGTGAAGTAACTAGTATGTGCTGCAGACATATCTGAGGGAGGTTAAATCTGTCTTTTTGCAGGTCACCATTTTCAGTTGCAAGCATGGCAGATGGATCGCAACATCCATCCATATTTCAGAAAATACAGGGGCATTCCTATTTCATTTCTAGGCTTTCCCCCAATTTGCACACCCAGAACTACAGCCTGACTGGCTTTTATGTTAATGGAGGACTGCAAAGTCCTTTTCAGGCAGCAGCTCATCAGGGCACTGGTCTGACACTTGTGTCTCCTGTTTCTCCTATATTTATACAAGCTCCACAAGAGAAAGGCGTGAAGAGTTTTGTGGTGGATTTCCTTATGGGAGGAGTTTCTGCAGCTGTTTCCAAGTCTGCAGCTGCTCCAATTGAACGGGTTAAACTATTGATTCAGAATCAGGATGAGATGATCAAGTCTGGTCGCCTTTCTGAACCATACAAGGGAATTACTAACTGCTTTGCTAGAACTGTTAAGGAAGAAGGCATTCTGTCTCTTTGGCGGGGCAATACTGCTAATGTCATCCGATATTTTCCTACCCAGGTCAGTTTTCTATTTCTTTTATTTTTTGTTTCTAATTTTCTATTTTTTTGATGGGTGTGGTGGTGTTAGTCTATAAGGTTGTTAGCTTCTTTGATTTCTGCTGAGCGAAAAAGACAGATGATTTCTCTTCTTAATTCTTTTGGAGAGATGTTGTATATGCAACCAAACATGTGTTTTCGGAAATCCTCCCTTCAGTTTTTTCTCTGTGAGGATAGTAATGATACAGTAGAAAGCAGCAGAGAAAACAGGTGAAAGAGATCTTTCTCATGGTTTGTCCATTTTTATTTTTGCATTCCACTTGCCGGGAGCTGATGCTATTGGATCAAAATCGTCTCTATTTTTAATATTTTTTTCTTCTTTTTGCTTTTGTCCTTGATTGATTTTTGGCATATGGTATGCCAGGCTCTGAACTTTGCATTCAAGGATTACTTCAAGAGTCTGTTTAATTTCAAGAAAGACAGAGATGGCTACTGGAAGTGGTTTGCCGGGAACTTGGCATCAGGTGGCCTTGCTGGTGCTTCATCACTTCTGTTTGTGTACTCTCTTGACTATGCAAGAACACGTTTGGCAAATGATGCTAAGGCAGCTAAAAAGGGTGGTGAGAGACAGTTTAATGGTTTGGTTGATGTCTACAAGAAGACTCTCAAGTCTGACGGTGTTGCTGGGCTGTATCGTGGATTCAACATCTCATGTGTTGGAATTATAGTGTACCGTGGGCTATACTTTGGAATGTATGATTCTCTGAAACCTGTGGTACTGGTTGGTGGGTTGCAGGTATGTGAAAATATCTTGTATTCGCATTTTGTCTGTTTATCTCATCATACCTGTTGTTTCGAAGACTCCTCTGCTTGATTGATAAAGGACCCAGGAATTTGAATAGGTGCATGTTTAGACCATATAAACAGTTCAATGGCATTGGGTTTATTTATGGTCTTATGTGTCCCTGTAAATCTTTAATCTGGATTGAATTAAACCATCATTACGACTTGAGCAGTCAGCATAGTTTCTTAATGCTGTTCATTTAAATCTATTGTTTGTTGTAGCATGGTTTATTCTCACTTCTGGTATATTTGGTGATTACAGGATAGTTTCCTGGCTAGCTTCTTACTCGGATGGGGAATCACAATTGGTGCTGGTTTGGCTTCTTACCCAATTGATACAGTACGTAGACGGATGATGATGACCTCTGGAGAAGCAGTCAAGTACGACAGCTCTCTGGCTGCGTTTAAGCAAATTGTCAAGAATGAAGGAGTTAAATCACTTTTCAAGGGTGCTGGTGCAAATATCCTGCGTGCTGTTGCAGGTGCTGGTGTGCTTGCTGGTTATGACAAGCTGCAGCTTATTGTTTTGGGCAAGAAATATGGATCAGGTGGTGGTGGTTAATATGTTTACAAGATGGTGATGAAAATTATGCAGGTGCTCGTCTCAAGTTTGAACAATTTTGGATGAGCAGTAGTACTTTCAATGTTTACCCAATATTTGTGCTTGACTCTCTAGTTTTAAGTTTGTTTTGGTGAGAATATTTCACATACAAATATCATATTAGAGAATGTTTCATTTCATTTGCCAAAATCAATCGGCAGATTCTTGAACTTAATTTCCATTTCATACAATTTGCTGGACTAGGCAGGTAATGCTAGAGGTGATAAACGGACCGTGCCGGCCTTGAGATGAAGTCGTGCCGAGCACGGGTACATACTGTATCCGTGCCATGCTTGGTTTGGCACAGAAAATTATTGGATGGCACGGCACCATTCGTTAGTCTTGTTACTGTGTGTGCCTCCAAATCGTATAGGCCCATTAAGATTGTTTTGCGGGCCTAACCTGGTTGTGTTTAGGCTGGGCCGGTGAATGGGTCTAACTGGTTCGGTCCAATAAAATATATTTATTTAATAAAAATAATTAAAATTTTTATAATTTTATTAAAATTAATTAAATGATTATTATAATTTATAAAAATTATTATAATATAATATTGACATTTATAAATAATAAATTAAAATAGGAATAATAAATAGAATAAGTTGAAAAAACAAAAAATTAATATAAATTATTTAATGTATCAAAATTTTAATATTTGAATTTTATTCAACAAGATTAATATGTTAATAATAATAACTATAGAATATCAATTGAATGTTATCTAAATAATATGTTATATACATTAATACATTATACATAGTTGTTATAATTATATTTTATAATTTAATTTATTATTTAGAAAAGTAAATTTGCATTAAAATGATATTTGTATTAATTATTAACAAATCACTTATGACAAAATTATATTTACAAATACATAATATAAATATATTACCATATTCAATTCAATCATACGTAACTATAATTTATAAATAATATAATAATATAATGTGTATTTAAGATTAGTAATTAATGTAAATAATATGTTGTTTGGGGAAAAAAAAGCAGGCTGACAAATGGACCCCCTGATAGCAAGACACGTGGTATGGGATCAGGGGCATCTCATACAGTTTTCGTCTCAAGAATATTTCGCCCCAGGTATTTCCCTTTTTCAGGGAATTTATTATATCAGGCCTGGTCTGTCTCAGGATTCTCCTATTCAGAGATCTCGTGGTCTTAGGCAAAACTCGCCTCAGGGTTATCACCGCCTCAGGTACTAAGAGAAAGAGCTTTGTCTCAGGCCAGGATTTCCTGCATAGATGGTTCACAAGAAATTTCTGGCCAGGGTATTAGCGGACATATGCTTCCCCCCACTCAAAAATAGGAATGGTTGTTAACAATTGGCTCATTTATTGCACCTGTCCTATCCTCTGGCTACTTTCTAGCGATGGGACGGTGTTAGGCCTACAAACCTGCAGATGTGTTAGTATCATTAATGAAATTCGACTGCACACTACCTTCCCATTCTCCGATACCAAGTACTGTTCAGGGGAGGCACTATATATACTACACTTTTTCTAGCAGAAAGGGACTTTTAACCTCTTGGACAACTTTTCTCCGGGGACTTCTTCTTCAATTTCTTCTTCACCTTCTGGCTCTTTGGATTCTTGCATTTTCGTCCACTTGGAGATTACTGGTATTCTTGGCTTTGGTTTCTAAAACACTTAGTCTCCTTTATTGACTCTTTTCTCCTTAGTTCACCAGAAAAATATGCACTTCCTTTCTTCACTCTTTTTTCTAACTTAGGCATCAGAGTTTTCCCATCGGGAACCCCTTCCGGCATCATTCCGAAGGTGTTATCTTTTTGCAGGTTTAGGAGATGAAATCCTACTGGAAACAATCGCATTTCTTTTCGTTCGTTGGTGAAAAGTTATTGTTCGACGGTAGTCACATTGCTCTCACACCTCACCAGCTGAGTCATTCCACGTTGGCTGTGAGAAGGGTCTACGGATAATTCTTGCACCAACAGCTAGTGTCGTCTGTGGGAAACAAACAAAAATCCATTGAAGCACCGTTTTTGTGAAGGAAGGAAAAAGAATAGCGTTTTTTGAAAAATTTTCTAACTTAGAAAATTTTAAGATAGCAGAAAGAAGGCAAGGAGAGGAGAGCTCTAGTTCCAGTGAAAGCACTGTCCGTGGAGGGGGGAGGATCCCCTTGATGCAGGAGGCGCCTCAGTCAGGGAGCAAACGTACGGATAGATTCCTGGGCAGTAGGGCCGAGGCATTAGAGAGGGAACTAATAGAGATCATAAGGCAGATGGCCAGGGAACATGTTCCCCTATGTGGAGAGAGAACACCATTTGCCCCTGGAGAACAGGAAAGCCAAACTCCCTAGAAGGACGATGTAGAAAGACTTCGACGGTCCAGGGAAGTGTGTGGTTAGGTTCTGGGCAGAGAACGACAACCAGGCAGAAAGGGAAGACGAAAGCAACCGAAGTATTCGAGGAACCTCGCACGCCACCAGAGATTAACACCCCCTTTAAAATTTATGAGGGGTGCAGACCTCAAGGAAATAGGATAAGGGAAGATTTTGGAGTGGTGAATCGGCCAGGAATGGAGCATAGCCTTACCTCTATAGATATGAGATTCTACCTTAATAAGAAGTATGCCCAGGAAAAAGAGGCAGCTACTGCTATTAGGAGAAAGGAGATGGAGGATTGCATAGGCAGGATGTTGTATGAGATTAGGGGATACAATGTCCCTGCTCAGGATAAGGACACAAGAACAGTTAGGGCTCTAATTTCTGGGATCAAATCACCTCTCTCAGAAGAAATTCTATTCTTACTCCTCCCTAAAAAATTCAAAATGCCTCTGATACCTCCCTATTCAGGAAAGACCGATCCCTCCCTGCATGTTGACATGTTCAGGGAAATGATGTTGATTCAAGGCTTGACTGAGCTGCAAATATGCTGACCCTTCCCCTGACTTTGGAAGGATCGGCAAGGTGCTGTACAAGAATTTGCCACCAGGTAGTATCAATAGCTTTAACCAACTGGTGACACTTTTTGAAAATGAGTTTAAAAGAGCAATGGACACCAGTCAAAATTTGAGCTTATTACTGTCGATACGCCAAGGAGCTGTGGAGACTTTGAAATGCTTCGTACGGAGGTATCATGAAGAAGTGATGGAGTTAGGAGTGTACCATCACCCTTTGACTCTAGAAGGGTTGGAAAAAGGCTTGCGACTGGAGAGGGCTTGGTACATTGTACATAAGCGCACAATAGACACTTATAAAGCAGCCCGAATGGAGCTATTAGACGAGATCGAGATTGAAGAAGAGATGCTGCTAAGGATGAAGGAAGAATCGCGAGTGGCCCCAGTCAGGAGGGAGCAACCTCAGGAAAGATGGCTAAAGGGAAAGAGCGCCCAGTATGGAAATCGTACATATGACAAAGAGGAACGGGGTCAGGGAAGGTTTCCACCACAGCGATCCTGGAACGATAGGCCACCAAAGCGATCTTCGGGTAGGAACTACCCTAAGAGAGTGGAACAGGTAACTACCCAGGGATTCACCCATTTGAAGGCCTCTTTGTCAGAGATATATGAGTATGCAAAAAGCAAAGGGCTCTTGGTGTCGCATCCCCAGACCATGAAAACAAAGGTGCCCAAGAAAAGCAAGGGCCGGTTCTGTAAATTTTATAAGGAAGTTGATCACACTACTGATTAGTGTGAGGATCTGTGGAATCACATCAAAGTGCTGGTCAAAAATAGTTAGCTTACAAATTACATTGATTCTTAGCATATGCTCCCAGGATTCGAATTACATCAGGAGAACGAAGATTACCCTGATGCTAACCCAGGTTTCATGGTCATCTCAGGAGGGCTTACGCTGGTGGGACTATCGAACAACTCTCGTAGGAATTATGCCTGATAGTCATTGCCTAGCCATTCTGTGGACGTCTATGTAATAAATGTGAGGGCAGACAAAAGGCCAAGAGTAGTCACCGTCCCCATTATGTTCATAGACGAAGATGAGGTAGGAGTTCACTACCCTCATGATGATGCGCTAGTGGTTGCGATGGGGATCGCTTCCAAACAAGTCAGCAAAATCCTAATTGATATAGGAAGTTTAGCCGATATAATCTTTAAAGATACGTTGGATCTCTGGGCATAGAAGATTTGGAGTTGACTCTACCCAATTCCACCCTACACGAATTTGGGGATTCTTGTATTACTCCCCTGGGATCAATACAGTTGTCGGTCACCATAGAAGAGAGGCCTTACCAAAAAATGGTAATGGTTTACTTTTAAGTAGTAGATTTAAAGATCTTTTATTCCACCATTTTGGGAAGACCCTTCCTCAGGAACACCAAGACTATGGAGAGCATCCACTATCTGAAGTTAAAATTCATAGCAAGAGAAGGAATCGGTATCGTAAAAGGAAACCAGAGGGAGGCAAGGTCGTGTTTTACCACTTCCTCCAAACAAACTTAATACATTCGTAAGAGACCCTTGGAGACTCCTACTGACCAGGCCAAAGATCCTGCTCCCAGGAACAGCGAAGAAATAGGCACAGGAGAACAAGCTGCCGCCACAACCAGTAGGCGGATCAGGGATAACAGGGAGCTACCAGCGCCCAGACTAGAGCCAGAAGAAACTCTGACCGATGTGGTGTTAGATCAACTACATCCTAAAAGGATTGTAAGGATCGGAACCCAGCTAAACCCTGGGTAAAGGCAAGATTTGGTTGAAACCCTAAGGCGAAATATAGATGTATTCGTCTGGAGTCACGAAGATCTGCCAGGTATTGACAAAGGAGTAATGGTTCATCATTTAGCGGTCAGCTCCTCGTATAAGCTAGTCAAATAAAAGAGAAGGGTCTTTAATGATGATAGACAAACAGCTATCAAGGAAGAGGTGGACAAATTACTCAGGGCAGGTTTTATCAGGGAAGTTAAGTACCCAGACTGGCTAGCGAATGTCGTTCTATTAAGGAAAGCTAATTGAAGCTGGAGAATGTGTGTCAACTTCACTAATCTCAATAAAGCCTGCCCAAAGGACAGTTTTCCCCTGCCCCGAATTGATCAGTTAGTTGATTCTATAGCACGGCACGAACTGTTGAGCTTTATGGACGCATTTTTAAGATACAACCAGATTCCACTACATCCTCCTAACCAGGAAAAGACATCCTTCATTATAGATCAAGGGCTTTACTGTTACAAAGTCATACCCTTCGGTTTGAAAAATATTGGGGCTACCTTCCAAAGATTAGTGAATAAGGTCTTCAAGTCATTGATAGGAAATTCCATGGAGATCTATGTGGACGATATGATATCGAAGTTCGTCCGACCTATCGACCACCCCCACCACTTGGATTAGGCTTTCGTCCTTCTCAAAAAGTATCAACTAAAACTTAACCTTGAGAAGTGTGCCTTCAGGGCCAGGTCAGGTAAATTCCTGGGTTTTATGGTTAGTGAGAGGGGAATTGAAGCCAACCCTAGGAAGATATAGGCCATTATGGACCCAAAAAAGCCCAATACTTTGAAAGAGTTGCAGAGTTTAATAGAAAGATTGATGGCCTTGAGTCGTTTCATCTCGCAGTTCACTGATAAATGTTATCCTTTCTTTAAGGCCATAAGAAAAGGCAAGGGTATAATATGGGATGAAGAATGCGAGGAATCATTCGCACACCTCAAAGTATATTTAGCTTCGTCCCGCAACTAGCGAGCCCTTTACTGGGGTAGTCCCCGTGGAGACCTTGGGACAAAGGAGTACCTTTCCGCCTGAGAGCAACAACGTTTTGACAACTCATGGGGAACCTTGCATATAGATGGACCCCATCCTGAGTTATATCAGTGATGGCATTCTCCCATGTGACAAGAACGAAGCTCTCAGGATCCATCAACAAGTCGTCAGGTTTGCTATAATAGAAGGCATGTTATATAAAAGGGGAGTCAGCACCCCTTATTTGAGGTGCCTAGGGCTGTAAGAATTAGAAAGAGTGCTTGACGAGATGTATCAAAGAACATGTGAAAATCACAATGAGGGCAAGAGTCTGGTACACTATTACTCAGACAAGGCTATTATTGGTCAACCATGGGCCAGAATACCCATGAGCTTGTGCAGAGGTGTCACGCCTGCCAGGTGAATGCTAACATCCCTCGGAAACCCCTAAAAAATTTGACTACCCTATTGAGCCCCTGGCCGTTCACACAATGGGGGCTTGATTTGGTAGGGCCTTTCCCTACTGTTAAAGCTCAAGCAAAGTATGCTATTGTGGCCATTGATTACTTTACCAAGTGGGTACAAGTGGAACATTTGTCAAAAATCACTGAGAAAAATACCATTGCCTTCATCCAAAAAAATATCCTCTACCAACATGGCATCCCCAGCATCTTAATTGCAGATAATGGGAAGCAATTGGACAATAGGGGACTGGAGAAATTCTGTCATGATTGGAATATTGATTTAAGGCGAGCATCCTCGACACATTCAACGGCCAATGGTCAAGTTGAGGTAGTCAACAAGACCATTAAAAAGCTACTTAAGAAGAAGCTGGGTGAAAAAAAGGGGCCCTGGACAGATAAACTTCCCGAGGTTCTGTGGGCTTACCGGATAATCGTAAAGGTAGCCATGGGAGAGACCCTCTACTTTTTAGCATATGGATTTGAGGTAGTGATCCCAATTGAAATGGATATTCTAACCTTCCGCACTTCCCACTTCAATGAAGAAGACAATGAGGGACTTGGGTCGACGTTGCACTTTCAGGAAAGGTGATCTCGTTCTCAGGAGGATCGCCCTCAATATCTGAGTAGCCTCCGAGGGATCCCTAGGCGCTAACTAGGAAAGACTGTACCAAATGGCCAGGGCAGTCAGACCAGGAACATATAAATTGGCCAGACCTGATGACAGCATGCTCAGTAAAGCCTAGCATGCAAAAATGCTAAAGAGATATTACCCCTGAGAAGATCTTTCCCAGGGCAGAATAATTTATAATACTTGTGACATTTCTTGTAATGATTTTTCCTGAGTAAAGATAAAATGTTCAAGTATTCGCCTTTAGCATTTCCTTGAGTTTGTCACTTCATTTTAAATCTAAGGTTAAGGTTGGTTAGAAACCGTAAAATCCCTTAACACTTAGCCATTTGAAAATCCTCTCTGTCTTAGTACCGTAAGCCCTTACTTTTGGGTCAAGCGTCCTTTGCGTCTAAGACCTAATTTATGGTGAGCCGTGGTAAACCCTGGTCGGACCAGGTACATCTAAGGTTAAGGTTGGTTAGAAATCGTAAAATTCCTTAACATTTAGCCATTTGAAAATCCTCTCTATACCAGGTATCGTAAGTCCTTGCTTCCGGGTCAGGCGTCCTTTAAGTCTAAGACCTGATTCATGGTAAGGCGTGGTAAACCCTGACTGGACCCAATATATCTAAGGTTAAGGTTGGTTAAAAACCATAAAATCCCTTAACACTTAGCCATTTGAAAATCCTCTTCGTCCCAGGTGTTATAAGCCCTCATTCCCGAATCAGGCATCCTGTATGTTTAAGACCTAGTTCGTGCTTGAGGCGTGGTAAACCATGAATGAGCTAGGTACATCAAAAAAATCCTAACCGTCTTAGGTGCCATAAGCCCTTATTCTCGGATCAAGCATCCTCCGCGTTTAAGACTTGGTTCGTGCTTGGGGCGTAATAAACCCTGAACGGGCTAGGTATATCAAAAAAATCCTGACCATCTCAAGTGTTATAAGCCCTCATTTTTGGATTAGGCATCCTCCGCATTTAATACCTGGTTCGTGCTTGGGGCATGGTAAACCCTAAACGGGCTAGGTACATCAGAAAAATCCTGACCATCTCAAGTGCCGTAAGCCCTCATTCCCGGATTAGACATCCTTCGCGTTTAAGACCTGGTTCATGTTTGAGCGTGGTAAACCCTGAACAGGCTAGGTACATCAAAAAAATCCTGACCATCTCAGGTGTCGTAAGCCTTCATTCCCGAATCAGGCACCTCCATGTTTAAGACCTGGTACGTGCTTGGGGTGTGGTAAACCCTGAACGGGCTAGGTATATCAGAAAATCTTGATTTTCTTAGGTGCCATAAGCCCTCACTCCTAGATCAGGCATCTTGTACATTTAAGACCTAGTTCATGTTTAGGGCATGGTAAACCCCGGATGGGTCAAGTCCCATAAAGGTTAAGGTTGGCAATAGGCTATGAAATCCCTTAACACTTGATTATCTTGAAGACCCTATACTGCATCAGGCGTCCTTTATGAATAAGACCTGATCGAATGAAGCATGATAAGCCTTAATCAAGTCAGGACTCAAGAACTTAAAGACCCCCGACCCCAGTCAGTGAAGTCGAATACGAAGTCCACACCCAAGTGGACTCTTAACCCCTAACAACCTCTTGAGTGCTCCATAAAAGTGGTCAGTAATCGCATCTCATTGATTTATTTTTCTAGTCAGTAGAGCTAGATTCTTATTTAGAATATAAGTTAGTAGAGAGGGGGAAAATATATATAAAGAATCAACATATAAGTTCATCTGTTTTATTGATTAAAAAATATTGTGTGTCATCCGAGTACCCAAACAAAGGGATTATCCTTCCAATTAATTCCTACTAAGTCTACAAAGGAATTTTCTTAAAAATACTGCACCTACGTCACAAAGTCCCTCATTAAGGTCATTCTACCACCTTATCTTTGGCTTGGGGTGTAATGGGGGTGTTCCCTTATGACTAGTCGGGGTTTGGAGTTCCTTCTTGGCCAAGTAATACCACCTGGGATACGGTGAACTTTGACAACTTAAGCTATACTTTGGTTTCTTATCAAGATAAAAGCAAAAGTATCAAAATACAAGTGTTGCGAAGAAACAAAGGATCTTCTTTTATTATTTACATGTGATAAAAGTACAAATTCAATGGTTAGAGTATTTGACTCAATCAGTCAATCAGTTAAATACAAAGAGTAATCTATAAACAAGTCAGCATACAAAATATTACAAGGTTAAAAAATACTTGAAAGGGAGCCATAAGAGGTTTTTGACATTATCTTCTTCTTCTTCTTCACTGAAAGGGATATCTTTAACAATCACCTCATCCCGAGAAGCCAAGGGAGGATCCAGATTCCTCGCCCCCTGATCAGTGGGGACTTGTGCCCCAAACGGCTCAGTGACTTCAGGAGGGAGATTCATCATTTGTTCGCCTGAGATCCCTGGAAATGCTCAACCCAGTCGATTGAATAGCCATTCGAGTTTCAAGTCTGGGTATTCTTAAAAAAAAAGGCGACTCGTCAGGTTCAGACCATCATTAACTCTCTGATCATACTTTTCCTCAAACGGGGCAGAGACTTTTTCTTTTTCCTTTTGTAATACCTCCAAGGACCTTGTTTTCTCCCTTAAATCCTTCTCCAGTGCATCCCGCTCCTCTGACACTCGCTTATCAAGAGATTTTGTATATGACTCCTTTAACCGAGCTTCCTCAGATTTAATTGACCGATAAAGATCAGTCAGCTGATTACATTTTCCTATGAGGCTCCGTCTCTCCCTTTTCAGTCGATTGTTATTGATCTATAAGGGCTGGCCCAAGGCCTCAACAGACGAAAGCTTGTTAGTAAGGGTTTACTTTTCTTCCGTCCACCGGGAGTTCTCAGCCACCAGAGCAGTAACCCTTGCTTCTAGGTCTGCTTCCCTCTTGGCTGACTCTTACCGAAGTTTGATAGCCTTTTTCCCCAGGCACCTGATTGTTCTTGAAGCCTGCTCACTGATCTTCATGGCTTGTTGGAACTCCTCCATATACAGATCCAACAAGTGCGCATTCTACGTTGGAAAAAATAGATAAGTCAGATAAAGGTAAAGGTTTCTAGCGAAAAGAGTTAATAACTAACTTACCCTATGTGAGTTCATGCTCAGGCATGTAAGAGCATTACTGGGAGGAACCCTCCCTATTATATCCACTCTCTCAGGAGTAATAACCTATTATATCCACTCCGAGTGGCGAATGGGTAGGTCAATCGTCATTTGGCCAGATTCTCCCTACTCAGAAGGTATTTGATGTCTAAGGCAGGCAGGCCCAACCAAATTTGTGCCACCTCAACTGGGATGTCAGGCTAGTCTTTTCCTACCTCTGTGCCAAAAACACACTTGATCAGCAAACGATATACCAGAAACGGTCTACTTCTTAGAAAGTAAAAATTACTTGTCTCCCGAAAGACTGAAGGGAAGGGACCAGGAACCCTATCGCTCGCCTATCAGCTGGTAATAAACCAGCAGTCTTTTCAATTTTTGTTCGATAAGGGATTCCCTTTTATTTTCGATGGAAATTGATGAGTACATAAAAGTGTATTTGTATTAAGGGTTAAATTTATCATTTTACACTTAAAGTATGATTAACTCTCTCCATTTATGCATATTTCTAGTTTTTAATGTAAAATTTACTTTGTTTGTAATTTCAGTTAATTTTAGTTTTTGCATAGTATATGTAAAAAGGGCATAACTTTTTATCCAAGAGAGATACTGGGGTGAATCTTGATCCATTGGAAAGATAACTCATTGGGATAAATTCATGTTTGTCCCAACCATCATTTCGGTCTCTAAACTATACTTTGGATGCCATCAATCAAGCCTCGTTGCTGTTCCAGTCTAGCCCAACATTGCTCCAATAATTTGATTATAACTTTAGATATAAATTTTGGATTGAAATGAGATAAGTGGAATTTGAACATGGATTCAAATATCTACAACTTTTATGTTGGACACTAGGACTGAATCATTCATATTTGAGGTCATCCATAATGTTTTTTATAATGGTTAGAATATTTAATCTCTATTTGTCTTTATTTCAACTACCCACTTTCAACATTTAGCTCTCTTGTTTGCCTATAAATTAGAGCCCTATTTTGTGTTCTAGGAGGTGAACCAAAGATGTAATAGATGTATTAGAATCAGTTTATAATGAAATTCCATTCTCTCATCTCCATTTCTTTCTAAAGTTCTAGTTAAAGCTAAGAGGTTGATACTAAAGATGAATAATATGTTCTTTAGATCTCTTCTTTGTTTTTAATGTTTAAACACTTTTTATTAATTGTATAATCATATTTTGAAAAATATTTTTAAGCATTTAAACTCTCTGATTTTTATGTAAACATTTGGCATATTGAATGCTTAAAAAAACTTTATTTGATTCATTATAGACATATGGTATAAAAAATACTTTGAACATTAAAGGTCTTAAATGTTTTTCTTACATTTTTTACCAATTAATTTAAAGACTCTCTTTTAATCAAATAATGATTTTTTGCAGAAAATATATTTATCATGCATTAAACATTTTTCATCTTCCGATTGGGATAACTCTTTAGTTAATCTCAATTGAGTTATCAAATGGATCTATTTTACTAACCATCATCCTAAAATATCAACTTCCAAAGCCTTAGTGTTTTAATTAATATTTAATTTCTATTTGATAAATTCTTTATTTAAAATCAATCCAACACTTGTTCTACCTTTGCTATTGGACTTCTCCTATTAGACATTGGCTTGAACATAACCAATTGGACTCTTGGCAAAAACACTCCTTGTGGATACGACACTTGGACTCATCGGACTATTTTATAACAAGACTACCTATACTTGGGTACATACTCTAATTGAGATTAAGTTTTTGACGTCGTTGCCGGGGAGTGCAATTAACTAAGATAAAATTAGCTCTATGGAAGGCTAAGCCTCCTATAACTTTTATTTTTGCTTATTTACATTTCTTGCACTTTACTTTATCGTAATTTATTTACTTGTTATTTATTTATTATTTATTTTTACTTTATAGATGGTTTGAACTAGACCTCCTACTGTTGTTTATTTTCTTACAATTTAATTCTTGTTGTTTATATTTTGTTAAGCGGAAGGTTTTCACCACCTCTTTTATATTATTGTGCTAATATTTTCTTTTATTAATTTATAATTATTGTGTATTTTATTTTGTTTATGCTCAATTGGTATTGTGATCCACATTCGAGGCATTTGATGAAAGGTAATTATCAAACTTTCTTTGGTAATTTATTTGATTCATCTCCTTCATCATATACTTCTAGTATCATTGTGAAACCCATCCCTTAGTGTTATGGGCATAATAGTAAATCCCTCAAGAGTATTTGTGCATGACTCTGTGTTTAGGATATGCATGAGAGGGTATGAAACTTGAAGAGGATGTCTTGGATAAGATTGTGGTGTAGGATATGAGTTAATGAGAAAGATCTAGATTTTCCCCAAAATCATCTCTAATTGAGAAAAAGTTCTTAATCATTTTTGTAGAACTCAAAGAGAGCTTCGCATTGATATATTATGGGTTTCGAGCGGATATCCGAGCTAAAAGTTATAGATAATTGAAGTTGTAGTCCTCGGAAGGAGAACCAGAAGCAAAGGTATCGATACCTTTGGTGAAGGGTATCAACACCTTGAATAATGAATAGTATCCAATATATCGATACGTTGATAAGGAGTATCGACACATTGGTGATGGTGATAAAACCCATTTGCGATGAAAGGTGTCGATACGTTGAGGAAGGTATCGACACCCTGCAGGCTTGTGAATAGTATTTTAGCTAAATGTATCGATACATTGTGAGAAAAATGCCAAAGGTATCGACACATTTTGAAAAGTATCAACACTTTTAGGGATTATACAGCCTATATGCGTCGGGCAAGGGGATCGTCTTCCCCATTTTCAATTTTTGCTTTCTCTCTCTCTATTTTTGACAGAACCACTCTCTCTCAAGTCTCAAAAACTGATCTCCTCCATTTCTCCACGAAACTTCGTCATTCAAGTTCTTATGAACTGAGAATCAACACCAGAACCTAGAAATACCCTCTGATCGGAGATTCAGGCGACGGTTCGCGAGAAAATCACGAAGAATAGGTGGCGATAAACAGTAATAGAAAAGAGGGATTCAAGTCGATCGGGGCTCTAAGCTCGCCTACGGGTTAGGTAAGCTTATTTCTCAGTATATCTCTCTTAATTAAGCTATCATTTCGTATAGATCTAAGAAATGATAATCGGGTCACTGTTCATAAAACCTTAGAATTTGGGTTTTTTCTAGTTTATCACTTGTATTGATAAATTAGAGGTTTTGGTTATGGTGTTAAATTGATGAGGAATGTATATTTAGAGTAAGGTTCATGTGAGAGCAGTAATGTTAGAGAGAGAGAGAGAGAGGGTAGAAAGAGAGAGTGAGAAGTGTGTGAGTAGCTTGAGCATGCATTTTATCATGCACGCACTTCATGATATATATTTTTGTGTATCTAGGAGCGATAATCGAGACGGGAGGATCTCTGTCGTGAGGAGGATACCGAGAGGGTGGTTTCCCACTCCAGGACTATGAGTGGACACATTCTTTCCCTTCGCCTCATTTATTATTATTTATGAATGAGTATAGTGCTAGAGAATAGCATGTGGATTTGTATAGGTGAATGAAATGAGGAGGCGTTGGATGTATGTTGTGTGGTGGCCGGGTTGGCCGTTGTTTGTGATAGAGATAAGTTTATTGTGAAAACCTATATTGCCATGATGTGAGGCTGGAGGCCTATTGTATGTTATGATATTGTGAGGTGAGGCTAGAGGCCAATGTTATGCATGTATGTGAATGTGGTATCATGGTTTATGCATTATGGCTGAGGTGCCATGCTAGTTGTTATATTATTTTGGCCGATGAGCCATAGATGATATTTTTGGCCTTGTGAGCCACCAGTGATTTATGTTTCCCTGATGGACCGATGATTTTGATTTATGATTTGGTGTGCCGTGCTAATAATTATGAGTGAGGATTGGCCATACAGCTCTTAGAGAGTGGGTGAAATCCAATAGTCCCCAAAATATGGGTTGGCCATACAGTCCTGGAGAGGATGGGTGGAATCCACATGTCCAGGCTAAAGCATACTAACCTTTTTATACTGAATCTCAACCAAGGTTGCGGATTAGCCATACAGCTCTGAGGGGAGTGGATGAGATCTTATAGACCAAGGGATATTATACATAGGCACAAATCCCCAACCAGGATTGCGGATCGGCCATACAGCTCAGATAGAGTGGGTGGGATCCTATAGACCGAGGGGTGATACACATTTGATGTGATATTATTTTTAATCATGCATACGATGCCACATGTTACTATGAGTGGATTTATGATTACGAGAATTTACCGTAATCAATCCACAAGTCTCTGATTCCTGTTTTGATTTTCTATCTACTCACTAAGTATTTTTTGAATACTCACCCCTCACTTTCTCATTTCAGGATAGTGTAGTCGGGCGTGGCATAGCGTAGCTTAAGTGTAATTCAGCAAGTTTTCAGGTACTCGACTCAGGTTTTTTACATTATGGTCCACTCCATAAAAAAATTGATTTGTAGTAAAGACGTTTTATGTATTTGGCTTGGCCATGAGTATTATGTGTTGTATTTTATAAAATACAGAGATTGATATGTATACGATTAAAAACCTTCCATTCTCCATATTTTGTGTTATTTTTTGTTAATGAGTTTGAAAACAGATACTAATACCTTGCGGACTCTAGGGGTGCATCCTAAGTAATAGGGTGTACTTCTGGGATTCGCAACGATTGCCACGTGGCCGACTAGAGTCGGGGCGTGACAAAAGTTGTTTTTGTTTCCCTATTTTCTAATCTTTGTTGTACTTTTTTGGTGCAACTCATCTTCCAAGATTATTGTGGCATATTTATCCTAGTAACTTACTTATGATAGCTCAGGCTTGAAGATTTTTTTTTTTCAATTAGTACCCAATTTGTAGCTTGAATTTGTTCTATATATACAAGTTGTTATTGCTTTTTCTCTTTCAGCGATGAAGGAGTACATTGGGTAATACAAAATGGCCTTTATCTCTCTAGAAGTATAATTGTCTATTTTACGCACAATGATATAGATTCTTTACGAACTACTCTAAAGAGAATTACTGTTGAGAATAAACGGGCTAAGAAGCTATGACATTACATTATGGTTCAAACTATCTACTAAGTCTCTCTCTCTCTCTATGGGTGAAAGCATAAATTTTCATCTATCTTCTATGCAGGTCTGTTTTGTGAACTGAGCCTTATCTATTGTCCAATATTGAGAGGCACATTTTCGGCCTCATTAAATAAAAGTAATTAGGTCTCTCTTTTGGGAAGACATTTATTTTGATATGTTATTATTGTGAAGGAAGTTCTATTGGTGGGCGATGAATTTGTGTCATTGTTTTGTTTTAATTTTCATTAAACAAGAGAACTAAGCAATTTTGCTTTTCTTCTTGCTTAACTAGACACAACTTTTATTTTTCTGTATTTGGTGCTCTTGATTGGTATTTTAGCTATCAGATTTCAGAATTATTTATGTGAAATACATAATTATTTTCAATTATTTATATTGAGTTGAAA
This sequence comes from Trichilia minutiflora, assembly GCA_035590515.1. Lineage (NCBI taxonomy): Eukaryota > Viridiplantae > Streptophyta > Magnoliopsida > Sapindales > Meliaceae > Trichilia > Trichilia minutiflora. Next base: position 3,807,127 of record JAVXUL010000001.1, on the reverse strand, counting down.
TATAATTAAGATTTGTTAAGTTCCTATTTGTAACATATGGATTTATTTTATGACTTTCTGTAGTTCAACTAAAATATCAACTATTAAAATTATACTTGACATCACATGACAATTAAAATATCAACTATTAAAATAAAAAAACTACTAGATCAAAATTTATAAAAATTAATATAGATATTACATTGAAGAAAATTTTTTTTAATAATACTTAGCTATAAAATATTGTAACATCATAATAACGATATTTTTTATTTATTATTTCTTTAAATTGAGCATTACGGTATATTTTAATTTAAAATTTTAAAAAATATTACCATTTATAAAAGAGATTTTTAATTAATGAAATATAATATATAATATTACTAATATAAAACAAAATCATATACTCTGAAATAAAAAGATATTAAATTTATATATTATAAAAGTGTCTCGAATATAATAATTAGTAATATTGATTGATTTATTAGACAAATTAATATAAACAACTAATAAACAATTATATTTCAGCGTTAACAAATTTTTAAATAAAAAATAACAATGATTATATATATATATATATCATAATATAATCAAACCTTTATCAATTTTTAAATTTCTAAAATTTATATTTATAGTGCATTTGATAATTGTCAAAAAATATTATGATTAACAAAAATTATACTGCGATAATAATATTAAATTATTTATTTAAACATCATAATAATTTAAATAATAAAATAGTTATATATATAACAAATTTATTTTAAAATGTATAAAATTTAATAAATAGGATGAAATAAATTTTAAAAATTTTAAATTTTTGGTGGTAAACCATATTATAAATATAATTAAACTAGATGACCAAAACGACGATGTTTTGACAAAGAAATTTGTGACAGAATTTTGTCACAAATATTATAAATAAATTAAATATTATTTACATGTAAAAAAATAAAAAAAAATTATATTATAATTATAAAACGACGTCGTTTTATGTATCCTACGTGAACAGATAGGCAAAACGACGTTGTTTTGACAAAGAAATTTATGAGAGAATTTTATCACAACTATTATAAATATAATTAAATATTACTGAAGTATAAAAAAATAAAAATTTATATTATAATCATAAAATGACATCGTTTTATGTATCTTATGTGGACAGATAGGCAAAACGATGTCGTTTTGACAAAGAAATTTGTGACAGAATTCTGTCACAACTATTATAAATATAATTAAATATTACTGATATGTAAAAAAAATAAAAAATTATATTATAATTATAAAATGACGTCGTTTTGTATATCCTACGTGAACAATAGGCAAAACAACGTCATTTTAATAAAAAAATTTGTGACAGAATTCTGTCACAAATATTATAAATATAATTAAATATTACTGACATGTAAAAAAATTTAAAAAATTATATTATAGTCATAAAACGACGTCGTTTTATGTATCCTACGTAGACAGATAGGTAAAACGATATCGTTTTGACAAAAAAATTTATGACAGAATTCTGTCACAAGTCTGTAAAATATTAAAATATTTTATTTTTGTGATAAAATTCTGTCACAATATTTAGGTAAAAAAATATAATATTTTTTGTAATATTTATGTGACAGAAATTCTATCGCAATTGGTAACAGATATTTACTTGTGATGGAATTTTATCAAAATTTGTGATAGAAAATAATTTGTGACAGAATTCTATCACAAGCATTTTGTCACCAAAGGCCATTTTTCTAGTAGTGTCAAGACGGGTTTGAATTGGGTGTTTTAAAAATATTAAAAACAAAATTTTCACAAAAATAATAATTGCATAAATCTATATCAAATTTAGGATGTTATATGATGTAAATGATGTATTAATTTCAGTTCAACAACCAAACAATGATAGTGCAATACAATAAAGTAAGAAGGGTAGAAAAAGAAAATTGTAAATAAAGATTTATAGTAGTTTTGCAAATATGACTTATACTCTATACTGAGGTTTAACTATCTTCTTGTTGTTATGGGTCAATTAAAACCCAATATACGTCTTTCTTATACAGTAAAGAGTAATCTTATAGTTTCTTCTTTTTATCGGTGAAGTATAACCCTGTGTATCTTCTTTTATAATAGGTGAAGATTAACCCCAAAATAAAATATGAAAATAATTTTCAGTTTTGTTTCTCTTTCAAAAGCAGTAGTACAATAATCTTTCTTCTTCTTGATGTGCTTCTTTCTTTGTACAACGATGATTGATGAATCTTTTATTTAAATTGACAAAGATTGTTGTTGTTTGTGTCTAATGACTTTTTTTAGTCCATTTAATTCTTGTAGAAGTTACCGTTATCATGAAAAATCTAGAATGTGTCGATACTTTCATTGTATATGTCGATACATTTGTTAATTTCAAAATAATATGTCGACCTAATTTCTTTTTGTATCGATCCTTTTGTCAAAATTGATCTTATCTAGGCATCTGAAAATTTTTCAGATGAAAAGTATCGATCTGGTCTTGAGTTATAATTTTCTTCCAACTTTCGAGAATTCTAAGTGCATCGATGTTGAAGTCCTCTGATTTGAATGTATCGATATTTTTGCTAAAGTGTTGATCTAATCTAAGTTGTAATTTTCTTCTAACTCTTAGGAATTATGATTGTATCGATATTGAAGTCCTTTAACTTGGAAGTGTCGATACTTTCTATGAAAGTATCGATTTGATCCAAGGTATAATTTTCTTCCAAGTCTCAAGAATTCTCCTCGTATCGATATTTTTTAGTAAGTGTCGATCCTTTCACAAAGTGTTTGTTAGGTTGTTAATCAAGATTAAAGGGTGAATAAGGGGTTTAGATATGCTTTATGGACAATTAGGGTTCCATTTTGCTAAAATCATCATTGATTTTATCTAGTCATCTAAAAATTTTTTCGATAAAAAGTGTTGATATGGTCTTAAGTTGTAATTTTCTTCCAACTCTCAGAAATTATAAATATCTTGATGTTAAAGTCTTCTGAAATGAATGTATCGATACTTTTTGTGAAAGTGTTGATCTGATATAAGTAGTAATTTTTCTTTTAACTCTTAGGAATTCTGAGTGTATTGATATTAAAGTCCTCTTATTTGAATAAGTCAATACTTTCTGTAAAAATGTCGATCTGCTCTGAGTTGTAATTTTCTTCCAACTCTTGGGAATCTGAATATATCGATATTGAACTTTTTTGACTTGGATGTGTTGATACTATTTATGAAAATGACAATTTGGTATGAAGTATAATTTTCTTCTAACTCTTGAAATTTATCCTGATATCGATATTTTTCAATAAGTGTCAATTCTTTCACAAAGTGCTGATCTCCCAAGTCTTAGGTATTGATATGATTTGCTCAAAAACATATTTTCTCAATAGACACATTAGTATAACATTTTTTAACTTAAAATCAATATCATATATTCATATTTCAAATAAATCTAACAATATAAACAAATTAAAAACAAATATATCTTCATTAAAAATATATCAATTTCTCTAATTAATTAATACATATAACTTATCATAAAAAATAATAGTTATTCATCGAATAACCCCCTATATCTCTAATAAGCTAAGATAATAAATCTCATCACTTTTACTATATCATTATTATGGTATCATACCTAAATATAACCCAACAACAAAGTAATATTAGAGAAAAATTGAATAAAATTACTAAAATTTTAAATTAATTTTATATTTATAATAATTAAATATATATTTCAATTATAGATGATAAACAAATAATTATATCAAACTATTATTTATTTAAGGATATAAAAAAAGTTATAATGTGAGTCTCGTGTTTATAACCCAAGGGTATAACGATAATTTTATCTTTTACTGTACATGAATTGGGCCCTATTTCATACATCGTTAACATGTCAACATGATTTTATATTTATTTTGGGGATTTAAGTTTGTTAAGATAGAGTTTTGAGGTCATGAACATAGGGACCCCAATATAATTAAAAGTGTATTTTAGTTTGAATGGGACCCCAATGATATTTTTTAAATTTGGGGAGGATTAAAATAAGATTTTTAATTTTGAAGGATTCGGTCAATCGAATAGGGTGATTCGTTCGATTGAATTTGATTTCGTTCGATCGATAAAATGGAAGTTCTCTAACTTTTGAAGACGTCGAAGTATTCGTTCGAACGAACCCTTGTTCGTTCGATCGAAGGGGATAGTTCGTTCGAGCGAGCTCTAATTTGCTCGACTGAATTAGTGCAAAATAACAGTTTTATCCTCTTCTAGAAACTTCTCCTTAAGAAAACTTAAGGACAAAATGATAATTTCACCCTTAAGTCTATAAAAAAGGAGCTGAGGGTCAGATTTCACGATTTCTGCTTCTTTCTTTCTCCCCTCTCCCTCATGCTCACGATCTCTCTGTTTTCTTCAACTCTCACCCACATTTTTGTCAGATTTTTGATTTTTCTTCGCCTGTCGATCACACTCCACGAGTCTAACTCATCAGAAGCGTCAATTTTATTGGCCCAGTTGGCAAACCAAGAGGGGGGGTGAATTGGCTTTAGAGAAATTTAAAAACTAAATGAACGATAATGATTAAGCCAATAAAAATGCTTTGTA
>JAVXUL010000001.1:3762322-3802442 GCA_035590515.1 Trichilia minutiflora | reverse complement strand
TCGACGAGACTCATAGGTGGACATATCCCATCACAATATCACAACACCACAACAACCATGATCAAATAACGGTCCACCTATACAGCCTCCACTCACCTAGGTGACCTGTCTCCCAAGCCAACCCTAGGCTACCACTATACACTCACCTGGGGGTCCACACCCTAGTGAACACCTTCCCAGGCTACCACCCTGTAGATACAGTAAACTGGCACACAAGGCCGTTATCACCAATGCACATAGTCACAAACTTGGCCCTCAGGCTATATTATCATCATAAATACAGAATGTGGCCCATTGACCGCAATATCACATAACAAATATAAATCTGGCCCAACGGCCATATCGTCATATAAAAACATATTCTAAAACAACAAATAATCATGCAATCCAATACAAAACCATATATTACACATTTTCACATTTCAAGAGTAATGAATAAACATTATTATTTCCTTTGTAAAGAAGATAAACATTTAAATAAATAAACAAGATAAAAAGTGTCCACTCACTATATACGGAGGGTATACACTCCTTAGTTTCTCTCGTTCTTCGGCGACTCACGCGAATACCTCAATCTCGAACCGTCACCTAACCACACACATAACAATACTATTAATTACACGTCTTAATATGTATGCTCGAATTCATATAATGCACGCTAGCTCTGGGTTTCTAATATTCAAGTCACTATACGACATTATCTAAGATCCCCATTATACATTAAATTATCCAATTATCATCGACATGGACCCACATTACGGTTAAACCAACTTATTATGATTCATATACACGATTTTGATCAATGGGTTTTATGCCCTCGTCGGAACAGTAATCAAAATTACTGTTCACATTTACCCAAAATCTCCGATATTATATTTCTAGCTTCCTACGACTTCTACGATTCCTCTACAACTCACATTACACATAAAGTCTAAGATTAGAGTGATAAATCTAAGAAAATAGATGTGAAAATCCATACGAATCAAAATGCCTAAAATGGCGAAATTAACATATGGATAAGTTAGAATCGCAGCTACGAACCTCATGGTGTGGTTGGTTTACTCCGATTTTGTCTCTTGGAACCCTAGGTGCTCCTTCGCGAATCTGCGTCTCTATTGCCAAATTGCCGCTCCCAACTTGATAGACGCGTAGAATGCAAGTCGTACACGAAGAGAAATCAAAATTTGAGCAAAAAAATGTGGGTGGATTTAGAGAGAGAAGTGGAGAGATCGTGAGAAGAGGGAAGAAGAGGAAAAGAGGAAGAAAGAAGCTAAATTTTTGACCCCTAGACCCCTATTTATGAAAAAGAGTGAAATTACCATTTTGCCCTTATGTTTTCTTAAGGAGGAAGCTTCTAAAAGAGGGTAAAATCGTTAATTTGCATCGATTTGTTCGATCGAACCACCTCCTTCTATCAAACGAATGATAGTTCGTTCGAACGAATCCTTTAACGTCTACAGAAGTCAGAGAGCTTCCAAATTACCGATCGAACGAAACAATGTTCGATCGAACGAATTCATACTTCGATCGAACGAATCTCTCATTCGATCGAACGAAGTCCAATTCGATCAAACGAATCCCCCCATTCGTTCGAACGAATCTGATGCCACAAATTTTTTAAAGAGTCCTCAAAATGTCAATCGAACGAATCATCCATTCGGTCGATCGAACCCGCCAAAATTTGAAATCTCGCTTTAATACTCGCCAAATTTAGAAAATATCATTAGAGTCCCACTCAAAATAAAATATACTTTTAATTATGTTGAGGTCCCTGCATTTACGCCCCTAAAACTCTATCTTAACCAATCAAATTCTCAATCTAAGTTGTAAAAACATACTCACACGCACACAAGGTATGAGATTGATGAAAATACACGAACAGTAAAAATATAAAATGATCATTAAGCCTTTGGAATATGAGCACCAGACTTACAATTTGCTTATATATAAAGAGCTGAATTTGAGACAGAGGAGGTGATTAGAGTTGATTAAAGATTATGACATAATCATTGATTATCATCCAAGAAAGGCAAACGTGGTAGCAGGTGCTTTGAATAGGAAATCATCAGCCAATTTGGCTTATGTTTGTACCACTTATATGCCTTTGTTGATAAAATTGAAAGTGATGAGAGTATCACTAGGGTATGATGAAGTTAGAGACTTAATGACTAATTTCGTGATCAGACCTACCCTAGTTGATTAGATCAGACAAGGTTAAATGCAAGATAGTGAGTTGGCCAAAGCTTGCCAGTAGATTGAAGATGACAAGAAGAGTGACTTCTATTTCACTCAAGATGGGACATTGTCATTCAGAGGACAAGCTTATGTACTTAGTGATAGAGCATTGTAAGAGGCTATCTTAAAAGAGGCCTACAGTTCTGTATTTGCTATGCACCTAGGCAATACTAAGATGTAGCAAACCATCAGAGAAAATTATTGGTGGTCGGAGATGAAATAGGATATAGCTAAGTTTATGGATAGATGTTTGATATGTCAGCAGGTGAAGATCGAGCACCAGAAACCTGCAGGAACTCTATAGCCTCTACCTATACCTAAGTGAAAACGAGAGTATATTACCATGGACTTCATGGTTGGATGGCATTGAACACAAACTGGTCATGATGTAATTTGGCTGATTATAGATTGATTCACTAAATCAACTCACTTTCTGCCAATTCGAATAAATTTCTCCTTGGAGAAATTGACCAAGTTATACATAGTAGAGATTGTCAGACTGCATGGAGTGCCAGTTATGATTGTGTCAGACGAAGATCCCTATTTTACATCTCGATTCTGGCTTAGACTTTAGGAAGTTATGGGTATTCAGTTGACTTTCAGTTTTGTATTTTATCCTCAGACTAATAGACAGTCAGAAAGGATCATCCAAACGCTAGAGGACATGCTTCAAGCATATGCTATTGAATTTTCAAACAGTTGGGATACGCACCTATTGTTGATAGAATTTATGTACAATAATAGTTATCAGGCTAGCATTGAGATGACGCCTTATGAAGCTTTATATGACAAAAAATGCAGAACTTGAGTATGTTAGGATGAGGTTGGTGAGAAAAAGCTCTGTAATATTGAGTTGATTGAGAACACCATAGAGAAAGTAAAGATTGTCAGAGAGAAATTGAAAATGGCTCGAGATAGACAGAAATCCTATGCTGATAATCGAAGAAGAGCATTGCAATTTGAAATAGGCGATCAGGTTTTCTTGAAAGTATTACCTAGGAAAGGAATAATAAGATTCGAAAATAGGGGAAAGTTACATCCGCGATATATTGGACCCTTTAATATTGTAGAAAGGATAGGCCTAGTAGCCTATAGATTGGATTTTTTATTTCAGCTGAGTCGGATACATAATGTATTCCATGTATCTATGCTCAAGAAGTATGTGTCAGATCCATCGCATATACTTAAGGCGCCACTGGTGGATTTGAGAGATGATCTCAAATGTGTGGTACAGTCAGTGAGGATACTTGATTAACAAGAGCAGGTCTTGAGAAATAAGACTTTTCTGATGGTGAAAGTCTTATAGTAAAGAGCAATGGTTGAAGAGATGACTTGGGACCCAGAGAGTTTAATGAGACAATAATACCCATACCTTTTCCAGTATTAAGGTATATGTTTAGCCTCAAAGAAAGATCCTAGTATTTTGTATGTGACGTATGTTTTACTTTCATTGTTATCTTTGCTCTTTAGAGGCTGTAGTTTCTTCTCCTAGTAATAAATAACAAGTGAGGTATTCTAAAATACCTTTATTTGATTATTAGGGAAAAATAGGAGCTGTATGCCTTAATATTACTCTTTTATTACTGTTTATCATATACATCATGTAAAATTTAAAGGAAAAAAATTCAATTATGGGGGAAAAATTGTGAAACCCGTCCTTCAGATGTATGGGCATTATAGTAAATCCATCATGAGACTCCTAATATGATTTTGCATGTAGATCGCACTTTAGAGAGTAAGATAACTTGACGTTATTTTTGGAGAAGGTGTATGGTATAAAATAATAAGTCTATAAGAAAAAACTATATTTTTTGACCCTAAAATAATCTTTAATTGAGAAAAGGTTTTTTATTATTTTTGTAGAGCTCAAAGGGAGCTTTTTGTTTATATATTATAGGTTCCATGATGATATTTTAGTCAAAAGTTATAGTCACTTGAAGTTATTATCCCAAAATAGAGAAAACAGGGGAAGTATCGATACTTGGGGTATTAAATATCAATACTTGGCTCTGGAGGTGAGAAGTATCGATACTTGGCACTGGAAGGCAGGAAGTATCGATACTTTAAGGGGAGAAAGTATCGATGCACTAGCACAAGACCGGAAGTATCGATACTTGAGTAAAGTATCGATACCCTTTAAATAGTGATGAACAGTGAGACTCAATGTATTGATACTTTAAGGAGACAAGTATCGATACCCTACAGTCATGATGAACAGTAAAGACTAAAGTATCGATACTCTATAAATAATGAAGGATGAGGTATCGATACTTGGGGTATTTTTAAGCCTAAAAACCATCTTTGACTGCAAGTATCGATATATGGGGTGTTCATGTATCGATACATAGACGAATTGGAACATGAACAACCCCTTTCTATGATGAAGTATCGATACATAGAGGAGCATATATCAATACATGATGACGTGTTATACGTCTAGGCATATTTCAGAGGGGTATTTTAATCATTTCAGAGCCCTATTTTACACAGAAACCAAGTGTCATCTTTCCCATTTTATTTTCTCCTTTCTCTCTCGTCTAAAACACTCTCCACTCTCTGTCAAGTATAGATCTCAGTCAAATCTCCACCAAACTCCACCATTTCACTTTCAATTACCTCAGAATCAATACAAGAACTCAGGAACCTCCTCTAATCGAAGCTCTGACCAACGATTCGAGATGAACCATCATACAAGAGTCGTGGGTAAATAGTAGTCAAAGAGAGAGAAATGCCCAAAAAGGGATTCAAAGCTCACCTATAAGCTCAGGTAAGCTTATTCCCCAACTCATCTCTCTATTTTCAGCTATCATTACGTGTAGATTGAGAAAATGGTAGCTAGGTCACTGATCATATAACCCTAAAATTTTAGGGATTTTCTAATTTATCAAATGGATCAATAAATTAGAGGGTTTGTGCTTTCATTGGTGTTGAAATTATTGAGAATGACGTAAAAGTGAGGGCAAGAGCGTATTTAAGTAGTAAGTCAATAGAGAGAGAGAGAGAGAGAGAGAGAGAAAAAGAGCATGATCATGTATTTCCTTATGCATGTACTTTGTAACAGATTATTGAATCTGTGTATATATGTGTATCTAGGTGCGACAGCCGAGACTGGAGAGTCATCATCGCAAGAAGGACATCCAGTGGGTGGTTTTCCATCCCAGAACAGAGAGTGGATACACTTTTCTTTCTTTTGCCTCATTAAATACTTTTTAATTGATTATTATACTTGAGATTGTATAGAGTATGGATACATATATACTTACATGTGATTAAAATGAAGAGGCGTTGAAATTATGTTATGTGGTAGCCGGGTTGACCCTTTACTTATGATAGTATTAGGATTGTGATGAATCCTTGGTTGCCATGAATGTGAGACCGGAGGCCTATTGTGCATATTCTTTAATAATGGTATGAGATTATGGATTTGAGGTCAGAGGTCAACTGCTAATGATTCTTTTAAATGATGTTTTGTGAATGTGACATAGTTAAATATATGTATGTATAATGGTCGAGGTGCCGTGAATTATGTTTTGGCCTTGTGTGCTATAGTGTTATTTTATTATTTGGCCTTGTGAGCCATGTTTTATGTTTTGGCCTTACGAGCCACAAGTTAATTGATTTGTCCTTATAGGCCGTTAATATCGATTTACGATTATGTGTGCCACATTATTGATTTACATATGGGTGAGGATTGGCCTTATAGCTCGTGTAAAGTGGGTGGAATCCAGTAATCCCAAGGTGAAGATTGGCCATACAGCTCAGAGTGGAGCGGGTAGAATCCAATAGATCCAGGAATGTGGATTGGCCATACAGTCCAAGATAGGATGGGTGGAATCTAACATGTCTAGGCTATAACATGCTAGCCATATATTTACATTGGCACATATATAGATTTCATTTGCCATTATGTTTTATTTTTCACTTACTGAGTAATTTTGCGAATACTCACTCCTCACTCCCCCATTTCAGATTAGAGTAGTCGGGTGTGACATGGCATAACTAAAACGAGATTTCAACTCAGTTTTTAGGTACTCGACTGAGGTTTAGGTATCGTGGTCCACTGAACAAAATAAATATTGTATTCCTTTGATTTTCTACATTTTGGCTTGGACAAGGATATATTATAATAACTATTTTGAAGGATGTTTGTAATGTGATATATTGCATGGGAATGTAAGTGTTAAAATTATATGTATGATTTAACTATATTTGAAAATCTTTCATACTTCATTGTATTTGAAAATGGATTTCGATAATAGGTACTAATACTTTGCATGTCCTAGAATTGTATTCTAATTGATAGAATATATTTTTGGGATTCGTGACAGTTGCCTTGTGGCCAACCATGGTTGGGGCGTAACATACGTTCTGTGATAATACTAGAGCTATTATATAGCCCAAAGAACCTATAACACACTAAAAGTCTAAACATATTTAGTGAAGATATCACATTTTAAGAGAGTTCTTTGAAATTAGAGAGATACTTGTACAAAAAATATCTTCAGCGGATAACATAGCTAACCTACTGACTAAAATGATGACACAAAACTAACAAGACCATCTTCTTAATAAAATGAGTATGAGATACAATAATAAATGATTTTAGTGCAAATGAAAGATTGTTAGTATATATCTTAGAAATCGTTCGTGTTGTCAGTTTTATGCTTATGATATTGTATTAACTTTATAAATAAATGAAAGAAGTTATTCTTTATTTGTATACATAGACTGTTTCATTTATCAATTCATATTATAAAAAAAAGTATGTATGCAAATTATTTAGATAATTTATTTAAAAGTTAAATAAAACTATCAAAGTTATTCCCTACAAATATAGTATTAATTAGATAACAATATTATAGAGTTGACATACTAAATGCCATCGGTGAATATCATAAAATAATATTAGTACGCATGACAATGAGAATTATGTTAGAAGAGTATTAATATGGATTGATAATTAGAGAACTATTTTTTAAATATGATTAAAGAATGATAAATCATATAATAAACATATAGTAAATGATTTATCATAAGATTATACTCAAATATAATATAATCCTCTGACCTGAGATGTCATGGTATGATCTTATATAGATTTTCATAGTTTATATAGTGTATAAGTATAGGATTAACCACGTGCTGTATGATAAAGTTGGTTTGGTTATGCATTGTACTATAAATATTCAAGTAATGGTCAAGATGGGATTTGTTGGTTTGATAAATTGGATTCAAAATTACTATTAACTATATCTGGGTAAAGTTCCTAGAGAATATTAATAAATATCTAAAATCTAAGTATGTGGTCATAGCACTTAAATTTCATACGAAGAGTTCGTCGGGACGATTCCAAGACATATTGATTGACATTTCGTGAATAAATCAAGATTAGGATTTTGACATTCTATAAACTCTTACCCGATTAAGATTGAACAACAGAAAGAAATAATTCACATGATACATACAATTAATGAAAAGTTTAATAAGAAAAATTTTATTGTGATTTAGGGAATATGACATATTATTAGATGTTATCCATAGTCATTGAGCTTTTGAAGAGTTCGGTACATGCTTGTAGCTAAATCACAGTGAACATTCAGGGTCACACTAATATCCTTGTATATTTTGAAAATACAGAAAAGAAAAAACATTATTCATAGAGGGCTAGCACCTTTCGAGATAATATAAAGATCGAAAGAAAAATATATAAGTTTTATATATTTATTGTTATTTAAAGAGTTAAAGAACCTCTCTCTGTGTGTATATATATATTCATGTAATTTAATATAAATTCCATAACAAAATAATAATAAAGATTATTAAATGATTTAAAATATGATTTTAAAGTCAAATGATAAAATTTAAATTAAAAAGTTTAGTTTAGAGTAAAAATTACTATTTCACACTTAGGACATATTTGTCAATTTAGAATGCTTAATGGCTAAGTTTTCAAGTTTTGGATAAATATCAAATATTATTAATTAATATATGATATTTATTTGATAAATATCTAATTGATTAATAATTAAAAAGTTCAAAAAATTTGAAAATATATATATGACTATTATTCATTTTGTGAATGAGATAAGAATAGAAAAATTAAAGCTCTCTCTCTAATTTCAACCATTGTTTCCTTTTACCATAAATGGTGCTAATTGAGGAGATTTATATTTTTGAGTTTAATTTTTATCAAATCTTCAAGTTAGGAAGGTAAGAAACTTAAATTTATTGCATGATTAAGCCATAAATTTCTTTAGATATTATGTGATAATAAAATAGCAATGCTGTATTCTAATAACAACAAAACTTGACGAAGTTAAAGTGTATAGACATTAAATTCTTAATTATTAGAAAGAGAATTCAGAGTGATTAATAGTCTATTAAGTATATTGGGATAAATTTTATAATTACAGATATGCTCATTAAGAAATTATCACCCAAAGGTTTTTCATGAGTATATTGCTCATATGGGTCTTATATCTCTTAAAGATATAAGGTTTCAGTTGGAGTTTATACTTTGAAAACTTTTCGATTATAGAGATGTTAAAGTTTAGGATTACAATAACAAAGAATTTATTTTACACTGCATATATTTTGATCTCATAAAATAGACTAATTGAAAATAGGTATTATTAGAACACATTACATGTAATTTCTACTCTACACATTCATGTCTGATCCATATCATTTGGTTATATCAATATACGTGACTATTGTTAGGTTTAATTACTATTAAATATAATAAAAGCTCTTTTGATCTTATATTGATATGATTGATGGACTGGATTGTTTGGGAATGTATTTGATAATAATAATAAATTTTGAGCTCATAAAGCTATTTTAATACGCAATTATCAGATAACACATATAACTCAAGTAGGAGATTGTTGAATTAATTTAATTCAATAAATATATAGACTTATATATTTAACATCGTTTATTAAAAACTATCATAGATTAAGTCTGAAATTTAAGTGATCTCATAAAATAAAACTAATGTGGACATAATGCATTTAATTAAATATGGATTTTAATATGTGTAGAGACCTGATCTTATTTCTATTTTATGATGGGTCAAATAAAAATACGTAGTATGGATTATCCAATTATCTAGAGTTTCTTATACTTATTAGGTTATAATTCCCAAATCAGTATTTAAAGAGGAATTTTCTAGTATTCCATCATAAAAAATACAAATCTTGAATATAAAACTTAAAAGTTCTATAACCATGTTACTATACATTTAAGAATATAGCGTAAATTTTAGGTATCTTCTCTAATACTTTATCCTAATAATTTAACTAAATAATTTTCTAAAATATGATAAATTTAATTTATCAATTTGGAACATCCAACATCTTACACCACTCAAAAAATTTTACTTGTTGAATTAATTACAAATTATAATTTATCTTTTTTTTAATGATGATGAGGATTATTCGTATGTTTGTTTTGTATGCAAAAACAATAATGATAAATGGTTGCTGGTTTTATTTTTAATAACATAAGGCTTAGGTAGCAATTCTTTTTTCTGCTAATTTGAAAAATTAGAATTTTAAATACGTTTGAATATTTCAATCTCAATGTTCTATTTATCTTTCTTGATTGTTTGAAATATTAATAGAAGTATTAAGTTATTTTTTAAAATAAAAAATATTTGAAAACCAATACTTTTACTTTTATTTCTCTATAATTTTACAAATTAAATATATAAACAAAATTTAAAATTTTATTATAATTATTTATATTCTATAAAAATAAACATAAAAATTATATTTTAATTTATAAGACGGCTTAATAACATAAATAAAAATAATATTAATTATTCTATTTTGTCATATCAAAATTTTTAAATTGTGTAATTTTTTAATAAAAAATATATGTATTTTTATTATATATATAAACAAAAAAAATATTAAATTTTTATATAAGTAATGATATAATAAATTGGATAGGTAAGGATATTTTGTAAATCTATTTCATAAAAAATTTAAATTTTTAAAATTCAAATAAAAAATAAAAAATAAATTTTTTTGTTAAAAAATGTTTCAAAGAGTTCATTAATTTAAAAATAAATAAAAACAATTAAACAATTAAGTATTAAGACAAAAAAAACAAAAGGTTGATTAATATTTTTTTAAAAATGTACTTGGAAAAAATACATTTTTATTTTTCTTAAAATTGCTATTATGCACATTTGTAAAAAAATAAATAAATAAAACAGGCTTTTCTTTCAAATGTAATTAAACATGTGTTTTTATCTTAAAATAAAACAAAATGAAAGTTTGAAGAATAGTTTTAAAGTGTGCTTCAGTGTAGATAGACCTGTCAAACATATCAAGCTGGCTCGACTCAGCTTGTTGTGGACCGACATTTAAACGGACTGAGCCGAGTTAACCCATTTATTATGCGCATCAATATTTTATTGGTCCTAACCCAACCCGCAAGCTAACGAGTCTAAACGAGTCCGTCCGCAGGCCGACTTTAAAAATTTTAAATTTAAAAAAATATATATATAATACACTAATTACTAATAAATACAATATATTAATAGCAATAATAAGTCTATAATCTAAATATAACATAAACTAACTATATTATAAATTAACATATAAAATTTTGATAAGTTAAATAAAAGTTTCATCAATAATTATAAATTTATACACATGATATCAAATCTCAAAATGTATTAATCCAACTTCACTCAATATTAATAAATAATAAGTCTAATATCATTATTAACATTCAAACATAATCAATCATTATCTAAATATAAGGGATAAAAAAATTAAATTAATTTTTTTAAATTAGATGAGTTAAACGAGTCGATCTACGAACTAAACAGATTAGTCTATTTAATTCGCGGGTTAAACAGATCGGATCAAATCGGTCCACGAATTAAATAAACTATTTTTTTATTCTTTTAAGTGGATTACATGAACCTGACTCGCGGACTATCGACCCATTTGACAACTAGAAGTGTAGATATGTTTTCAAAGCAGTATTTGATTCGAAATAAATAATTCCATGATGTCTAGCTTTCACGCAGGAGACCCGGTTCGATTCCCGGCAATAGGTGCTCTTCAAATCTCAACTTTTCTTTTTCGATATGCTCCGTAATGTACATTTCTTTATTCACATATTATTATCTTGGTTTGCAAACAATATTGAATAACATAGCAAGGCTACAACTTTATTAGACTTCCTCATAGCATCAATGGTTAAGATATACTTATTGAAAGAAACTTCTATCGGCGATGGAAATTGAACATCTTAATGCAAACGGCAAAAACAACTGCAAAAAGCACTGCAAATGCAACAACTATACCAGCAGCACCTCCCAAATACTCTTGTTTGAAACCAAAATGACCTCTTAAGAATTCTCCCATACTCAACCAATTTAATGCTTGTCATTCAAATCTCCATATTGGGATTCGAGCAATCCATACAAGGTCCAAGCTAATAGGCATATCCAATAATGCCAGCCCCACCATTTTGGAATTTTTTTAAAAAGATAATAATAATAATTAGTCAAAGACTACATTTTGAGTTGTACTACAAGTGCTTAAAAGAAGAATCATTTGCATCCTGAAATCACCTTTTGAGGAAGTATGAATCCTGAGAACAGATTCCAGAATCCATAAACTGCAGTTGAATGAATGGTGGCAATGTGGTAGTTTGATGTCATAGCTACTGCCATTGTGCCGTATTAGGTGAAGTACAACAATGTGAAAAACATGAAGAAAAGATACAAAAAAAAAACTTAGCAGCAGCCGTTCATATCCCATCATGCTGTAAACTGCAAGACCATAGGTCATTGCTTGGTGAAAAATATATGGGATCTCAATAAGAACCGGAAAACATATTATAGAGAAAACAGTTGAGTTCAGGAGACATTCATGAAGTAGTAATATGCATTAAGGTTTTAAATTACCTGTGCAAAGGCATAAGCTAAGCCTGAATACATTCCGTCTGCTTTTGGCCTGTAAAAGATTGTGTGCTCAATGTCCACTGCTGGCTGAACAGTATTACCTTTTCGCATTCCAAGGAAAAAAAAAGGGCATACATAGAGCCCAAGGAATTAAACATATCTTGTTGCCTTTCTCCGTGATTCATAATGTGAAAATTTGATAAAAATCGAGACCGTAGCTGTGAAGAGTTGGATTTTTGTTAGCACACCTTTCGGAGCCAATATTCTGGAACATCGTCCCCAACAACAATGCAATGATAGATGTGAAAAAATATCGGACAGCCGTATACCGCTGGTTACGCCAATATGACAGATTTTGTTTCTACAAGCTAGCTTTACATTGACTGGTAAAGGATTGAGAATATTTAGTAAGAAAGTGGAGGTCCTTTGAACCAGCAGCAGGTGTGCTTAGTTGTTTGATAAGCAAATGTGACTGTAACAGTCATGTCTCTACCCAGAGATGCAATCAGTCGTAATAATCAAGAGGCCATCTGGCTAGTTACAAAGAGCAAAAGGTACTGCTTAAAGAACCTGCAGCAAGAATTCATTACCTTATAAGTTGGTAGGGGATGGAAATACATAATAGATCTTTACAAGTAGTCAACCTCTTATGGTATTGTTTTACTTTGTTTATTTGCTTACCTCTGTATATTAGGATCAAATCCAATTGTATAATAAGTAATGGATACACAAATGGCAGTTTCTATGACTGTTATCGCGATTTGAAGAAGCCATGCGGATAAAACAGGAGATCCCTTTGCTTGTAAAAGACAGGAAGCTTAAAGAAATAATAAAACCGAGCTCCGTCATTTCATTAAACATAAGCACCATCAGAACGAAGTATAAAGCACCCATGTACAATCTTTCATCATTTATTGTGTTATGATGCATTGCTGTTCGTAAGAAAATTGTTGATCCAATCAGTATCGTCATTCCAAGCTGAAAGCACGTGAAAGTATTAAAAGTCCTAATCACTTCCATAGACTCGGAGAATTAAATGACATCGACACCCACTTGAATGAACTTGAAGATATAAGCAAAAGAGTTCCACTTCATCAACAAGAGCTCTCTTGAGAAGCAAGCTTTTAGCAGATCCTTCCTATCAAAGCCATACTTCTTGGTTGTTAAAAGTGATGAATGGCTTCTGCTCCTGTCAAATGGAGTCGCTAGCTCAATTTGAAGTGTCTTCCCACATCGAATGATTGAAATGCATCGGCAAATTCATCGACTGTGACAAAACTATAAAGCTCATCTTCAAGGGCCCAGTACTGTTCCTGATCTTTCCTTGATGTTGCCTGCAACAAATTGAATATTAAACAAGAAAAGCTTATACTTTACTTGTATGTCTCACCCTTAAGAAGAAGAAGAAAGATGAGGCTATTCGCATACAAGCTTACTTCTTGCAAAAAGTCAGCCACACCCTTTCTTTTGGGGCACTTGAAGCCTGTGGATTCAAAAATTCTAGCATATGTTCACGGAACCCTGATACACAATCTGGCCTTCATAGAGCAGGAGGATGTCATTAAAAAGATCACAAGTCTCTGGTGCTGGCTGCAGGAGAGAGATAAAGCAGGTTCCTTGAAGAACGTGCACATATTTCTTGAGCGAGTTCACAATTTGGAAAGTTGTTAATCTGTCCAAACCAGTTGATATCTAATCCATGAGCATACATGCACCAACTAACATTTCTCCTATAATTCAATATCAATTGATTATCACACTGTGAAGTTTTATCATACTAGCCAACCATTTTTGAAGAAATTTGAATTCATTTTACCAGTAGTGACTCACTCCCTTTGGCCTCCGGAAATAACTATAGACATTTCATACCCTACCATGGTATCTGCACAAATGTCCATTCCTGAAACCTGAAAAGGACAAGCGAAATTGAGGGATCCTATTGAATAGTTTTTGAAAATTTCCATAATCGTAAAATGTTTTCCAGAATAGTACCTTTATAACATAATCTGTGATCATATTTGTCTCCATACTCTCTGTTGATGCTACCTGGAACATTAGAATTTACACGGAAATGGAAAGAAAACTTATCATCTGCTAAGTTTTCTAATAATACGAGATTTGTTAACTTGAAAGGCACAAGTGCTTTTAGTATTTGTCAAAATCAAACTATCAAGCTAAGAATTTGGACATGATTTTATCAGCATAAAAATTCTAGCCAATAAAATTCCTTATGACAACTATCCGTATAAAGAAAACTTGTCTATCCACCTATATCAAAATCATATTCCAGTGGAGCTATCAATTTCATGTCATTCTTTTTAAAAGTTATAATGATAACTTCTTTTTCACCTTCATGAAGATGTCCATATCAGGATCAAGTTTCATATTAACTGCCTTCTCCCTCCTTGCCAACTCTGTTAACATCTCTACATTAAGCCGATATAATTATTCGTCACTCTGGACAATGTAAAAGACAATGGACTAAATTCTGTAAATTAACGTTTGGGTAAAGAGTTTCTTCATCTTTCTAACAACTGTAACGATATCCAACCCCTTGGCATCTGGCTGTGAAGAACAAGGTTTCTCTTATTGTCAATTCAGGATTATGAAGATCATTTTCCCTTATATAAGCTGCGGTTCTTTGAGGCACAAACTCGTTTATGGAGTGGTCATTGTAAGTAATGCTCCCAGACAACTGAACAAAAAATTTCAAGTCTTTTCCTCAAACATAAGGACAGCAATCCAAACTAATATATGGTTATCGGTAATAAACATCCATGAGAGAACTAAATCTGTGAAAAAAAGTTTCCAACTTCAAATCCGGGTCAAGCTTTCCTGCCAAACCCGGCAAGAGAGTGGTCTTCCCAGAACTTGGAGGACCTAAAAGCAATGTCATTCTGCAAATGTTATACAAACCCAATTGGGTTACCGCATATGCACATAAAGACTAAAAAACTGCATTATACAATAATAAAATCTGAAGTTAAGAACCCAATTTTGTAATCAGACAGAACTGGTTATCACCTGCCAGGCTTTGATGATTCCACTCACATCATTAAGAGTATGGAGGTGCCTTTTCCTCATGCGGATGGGATAATTCGAGCCTTTCTAATTCATAGATACAAATGAAAGCCCAAGAAAAGAGGTTTGAAGTCTCGTATAAAAAAAAATGTAGAAGAAAAGTAGGATATCAGAATAAGTCAGGCCTCAAATTAGACCCTAACATCTTCGAATCAAAGAATTCAAACTCCAAGTTACCCCAAACATCTTCAAATCCTACCCACAACTTAGAGCCTAACTTGTTCTGGAATCGTTGGTGGGTTGGGCTACAAAGATATCAGGAGCTGGTCTGTTTTAAATTTTTTTAAAAAAATGTTTTTACCGTTTTTTATATTTTATTTTAGTTTTAGTTTTAGTTTTAAAGATAATATTATAATTATATTTAGCCCTAATTTTTTATTAAACCCAAATGGGAAGGATCAACTTTGCAATCAAATTATTCTCTCAAATTTCTAGGTTTTTAACTCTTCAATTTGGTGGATTTCAATTACCAAGAATTTATTTTTGTAAATCATTGATTTAGTTACGTCAATTTGATATCAGAATTTTGTTTAAAGGAAACTATGACCTAATCATGTAAGAATTGAAGTTTTCTCATTAAGCAACACATGCTAAAACATGAAAATTTATTGAAAAATCATGAAAATCAAGTTACGGTTTAGAAAGTTTATCTCTCTAATTTGAAGATTTGATTAATTGAAATCTCCTGCCCTATGGTTTCTTCATCTTGGCCGACCATGCATGAGAAAAGAGAGCCAAAATTTTGCTCAATTATCATTTAAGAAAATAAAAAATAATATTTATATTTTTTTATTTTTCAATTAAATAATTTAACATTTATTTTATAAATATTATTATTTAATTAGATTTTATGTGATATTTTCATATCTATAATAGATGGATACAATCATGATAAAATTTAATCAATGAGCGTTTAGCAAATAAAAGAAAACTTGGCCAAATCAAAATTTACTAAGTGATTATATATTAACTATTAATATATATCATATTTATATCTTTTTTTAACAATTAAAGAAGTTAATAAATTAGCTTATTAATTAATAAATTATTAATATTATGAATTTCTATAAATTTATAATTATAATATATTTACTATATATCCTTGATGAATTTACATATAAAGGTAAAATGATAATTTTATTTAATAACTACTTTAATTTAAATTTTATCATTTTACATTAAAATTATATTTTAGTATATTTGATAATCTTGATTATTAATTTTGATGGATAATTTATATTAAATTATATAAATATATCACATAAAGGTCAAATGATAATTTTTATTTAAATTAAATATTTAATTTAGATTTAATTATTTTATATTAAAATTATATTTTAACATGTGTGACAATCTAAATTATTAATTTGACATATAATTTATATTAAATTACATAAATAGATTACATATATTAATCTTTAATTCTTTAAAAATAATAAATATACATAACACTTATATATATATATGTATATATATATATATGCCTTTTATATTATCCCTGAAGGTATTAGTCCTTTACAAATAATATTTTATCTCTCCTTATATTTAGAAATACATAAGGATTTTGGTATGACTATGAAGGTTCGCCGTAATTTAATCGTGAGTGTATACTGAATATTTTGACTCTAAACTTTTCGATTTCGAATATTTTAAAAACTCAACAACTATGGGTAGCTTCAGCAATATGTCATAGTCCCTAAATCACAATGAAAAAATTCTTTATCAAATATTTTATTGATTGTACCTACCATATTAGTTATATCCTTCCGTTGTCCAATCCTAATCAAGTAAGGGTTCATGAAATATTAATACCTTAATCTCGATTTATTTGCGAATCGTTGATTAATATGTCATAAACATATCCCTACAAACTCTTCATATGGCTATAATATTATTATGACCATAGACTTATATTTCAAATATCCATCGATATTCGATTAAGAACTCAACTCGAATAGAGTCAACAAAAACTCTCAATTTGATTCCTCAAGCCAACGGATCCCATCTTGATTATCAACTAAACTCCTATATGAATAACACATAATTAAATTGGCTTTAATATACAAGGTGAGATTAACCCAATATTTATATACCATATGAACAACACGCATTCATACGTGATCTGATTAAAACATCTTAGATCAAAGAACAATATCGCATACTAGTATACTATGAAACATCCCGTGTTTTAGAGTGAGGGCATTTTTGTATTTTTAGTAATGTACGCCTGAGTTCTGTAAGAATTTTAATATTTTGAGGGTTGATTTGAGGTTTTAAAAGAGTTAGAATGATTGAGGATTGAGAATGGATGTCGAGAATTGATCGAAAACTTGAGCGCATGAGAAAACTCAAGGTGGAAGGCATTCGGTAGAGTGGGCCAGGGAGGAGGCCACCTAGGTGAGTGGATCGAGACCTGGATTACCCGACTAGAACCGTATGATTGTAGAGGACAGTCACGAGCATCACCACGTGACTACTTGACAGCCAACATCAGTGGTGGGCTCATTTTATAAATGAATCGTGCATTATTTTGGTTTCTGCATTTAAATATACTTTTTAAATAGCATGTTTTATCTGCATATAAAACCCACTGATGGTTCGGGATTACGCTTGATCAACGTGATTACCGAAAGATTGGCAATGTCCGATGGTTTCCTTTTGATTTGATAAGCGAGTTGATAAACAAAGAATTGAAAGAGAAATGATATTTTTCATATGTACTTTCTTATCAGAGTTTTGGAATGAATGAACATTCTTGATTAATGTTGACGATGTTTCTATTTCTTCTTGTTGTTATGTTTTATAGTTTATGTTCTCTCACTGAGTGTACGCTAGTATGCTCACCCTTTTTCTCACTCGCAGGTTTAGCGCAGCGATAGCATGGATGGTGGTGATTGCATTGGGAAGTGGATCCTATAGGTATGGATCTCATTCTTGACTCACTCTCGCTGCATGAGTCCACTGGGAGCGTCATTTATTCCTTATTGTATTCTGGATTGTAGACTTTTGAGAAAAATGTAGTTACAACTGGAAATGAAATATCTTTTATTATTATGGCTTTATTTGGGAAAACGATGTATAATTGTAGTTGAATGGAACAAATTTTCTGGAACAGATTTTATATTTGTTTATGATTTCAGCCTTACAGGTTCTTAATAAGTGTTCTGGATCTAAGGAATGCTTATTAAGAATCTGTGACGTCTGTCACAGGTGAGCCCTACGAGTCGGAATATGACAATATAACCTTTTTCCATTATCTTTCACTTAAACATCTTTATCTGATAAGAAGGAAAAAAATAAAATTTAACTAAATAGCATTAGCGAGTAAAATTTAATACGTAATAAAAATAAAAACTTAAATAAATTATATAACAATATCTTTTACCAATATTAAATATTTCATATTATACAAACTCGTATTATTAAAAGAGTTACAAAATATAACAAAATAATAAAAAAAAACATGTCAAAAATTTAACTGCAATCCTTATTAAATAACTAAAATTATATCATTTATATGATAGAAAATTCGCCAATAAATAAATTACAAGCTAATTATTATTTAATTAAATTCTTAACCATAAAATAATTTAATGTTAAATAATTCCTATTGCAATATAATAGTTTAACTTAATTTGAATATATTTGGAATAAATAATTTTTATATTAAATAATATAATTTATAGTTTATTAACATAATTTTTGACAAAATAAGTATTTTTATAGTATTTATTAATTAAATATAATTATTTAATTTTTATAATTTATTCATATATAATATGATTGTAAACTGGTTAATTAAAATAATTAAATTAAATATTATAATGTTAATTAAATATTTTTAATTCAATTTGATTATTAATTAATTAAATATATATTTTATTTCTTAATTAATTCAATGAATATTAATTACATATTTCGCCAACATATTTATTAATTCATTACTTAAATAATATATGTATCATTTAAAATTTTATAATATATTTTACATTAATTAATTTCATATTTATTAATAATGTTAATAATATAATGTTAAAAATTATTACTTCATTAATTAATCAAATATTAATTTAATTAATTAATTAATTATCATAAATTTTGTTATGTTAATATTTTCCAAACTATTATCTATATATTTATTATTTAAATTTATTAATTAAATAATTACATATTACCTAAAAATGTGTTAATTTTAACTTAATTAAATAATGTCAACAAATATTAATTAATTCAATATTTTTCTAAATAATCTTATTAAGTATATTGTCTATTAATAATTTCTAATTTAAATATTGTCAAGATATATTATTATTATTACTAAGTAAATATTATTATTATTATTTAAAAATTAGATAATAAATTTTTTTAAAACAATCAATGCACTCGGAAGTCTTCCTGAAAAATTGCCTTAACTCGGAATTGTTTCGACTGTAATAAAATTTTTTTTTTCCCTTAACAAAATTTTCATTCTCTTTTTCAATATACAACATCCATACAATCTAAATTCAATTTCATTTTTCATCAATTGAATCAAATACACATTTCACATCCTAAATCCATTATTAATTATAATTTATCAACAAAATAACAACGTAAAAAATAAAATGAAGAATTGACATTAGCCAAAAAACTTGCCATCGACAAGAAGAAAATTTTGACGGGTGGGGGAGAAAAGAGGTCAGGTAAAAAAGAATTAGTGGGAGGAGAGATAAATTAAAACAGGATAATTTGATCAATATAATTATTATGTAGTGTATTTTTTGTCTAAAATTAATGAAATGGATTATTTTTAAATAAATTTTTAGTTTTTTTAAATGGATATTATAAATAATAGTTAGTCATTTTTTATTAAATCCAGCGATTTTCATTGGATTTATCATTTGTATTTTATTTGGATTTAGTTTTACGAGAGAGTAAGGAAGGAATCATATCTAGAGGTGATAAATTAGTCGGATCAATCCGGTCTATATATAGTAAAAATTTAATACAATTTAGTCTATTAAAAAAATCGTATCGAGTCGATAGATTAATTTCATGGATCGGATTTGATACGAGCTGTGTCAAGTCCGACATGATCCGTAAATAATATTAAATATATTATTATTAAAATAATTTTTTAACCTAGATTTACCTGCAGCTATTACAGTACTTCATGAATTATTGAATTTTTATTTATTTTTTTATCGGATCAGACCCGACCCTATAAATGAACCCATAAAAACCTTATTTTCACGGTTTGCGCCGGCTCGTTTGCCACCCCCTCGCAAGGACAAGTACCGTTTTATGCAATATTTCTTAACTACAACTTTATTAGTTTTTATTGAAATGCTGCTGTTTGTGAGAAGCAAGTCTGAAACCAACCTGGCTTGGCTGGCTGGTGGTTGCTATTTGATTCCTTCTAGATCTTTTATGCAAAATAATGTTTATCCCTTGAGTTTGAAGAAATGGGTCACTTTTTCTCAGGGGGCTGAAAGTTGAAACTGTCTTTTTCCTTCTCCACTTCAAACAACTGCGAAAACTACGTGGAAGGAGGTGAGTCTTTATCGTGCGCATTGTCCTTCCCTCATTTTTTCAAAGCTCTGGTCTGCAACTAATACTCATTTTAATCTGATTTAATTAACAACACATTTTATTACCAACTATAAAAATCACGAACCAGTTTCCCCTTGTGCTATTCCCAATTCTGTCCAACTAGAACAGCAGAGAACACGACATTTTGTTCTCTAGTAATGAATGGTCATATTGATCATGAAAACCTGAAAAATTATAACATCTGTTTGGCGCCATTTGTAACGGTTAACTGTCACTATATGGGGGTCGTTGTAATTTCTTCGTAGGATTATCATCATCTAGAAAAGAAATCAATGTTCTTATTGGACATGGGACAACATGATTAAACCCAAGACTTGATGTTTCACTTGAGAATGAAGATCATCAGCTCCTTACATATACAACCAAAATCCAACTTCTTACTATAAACACTCACTTCAGAGCAATGGCTTCATTTACATTTTCTGATACCATTTACCATGCCATATTAATCATAGTACTCTTACACTGGCAATTCTTATCAAACAATCTTGCAGCAAAACACAGCTATTCTTCCACTCACCACCATCAACACCACCTACACAACTCGTCCCCGTTCCCAAACTCAAAACTTCACCAAGCTTATATAGCTCTTCAAGCATGGAAACGAGTAATCTACTCTGATCCAAACAACTTCACTGCCAACTGGGTTGGTTATTCAGTGTGCAGCTACAAAGGCATATATTGTGCACCCCCTCCTTATGACCGCAAAATCCGAGTTGTTGCTGGTATAGATCTCAACCATGCTGATATAGCAGGGTTTCTACCTAATGAATTAGGCCTTCTCTCTGACCTTTCACTTATTCATCTAAACAGCAATCGGTTCTGTGGCATAATCCCACAAACGTTATCCAATCTTACACTTCTCTATGAGCTTGACTTGAGTAACAACAGATTTGTAGGCCCTTTTCCTCGTGTTGTGCTCTCACTTCCTATGTTGAATTATCTTGATCTTCGATTCAATGAGTTTGAAGGGCCATTACCTCCTGAACTTTTCAACAAAAAGCTTGATGCAATCCTTGTTAATAATAACCGCTTTACTAACATGATACCACAAAATTTTAGTCCAAATAACTCTGCAACCGTTCTGGTTATTGCCAACAACAAATTTGGTGGGTGTTTACCACCCAGTATAGCCAACTTGGCTAATTCCCTGGAGGAGCTGCTACTAATTAACACAAGTTTGTCTGGCTGTTTGCCTCCCGAAGTTGGTTATCTCTACAAACTGAAAGTGTTAGACGTGAGCTTTAACAAACTCGTCGGTCCTATTCCTTACAGCATTGCTGGCTTAGCCCACTTGGAGCAACTAAATTTAGGACATAATATGATGAGTGGAATTGTGCCAGAAGGGGTTTGTGTTTTGCCAAATTTGGCCAACTTTACATTCTCTTATAACTTTTTCTGTGAAGAGGAGGGGATTTGCAGAAACTTAACATCAAAAGGTATAGCTTTTGACGATCGACGGAATTGTTTGCCGGAGAAACCACTCCAGCGGAGCAACAAAGTATGCGAGCCAGTGCTCACGCATCCTGTTGAGTGTTATGAACAACACTGTAGTAACGGTGGTAGTTTGGGCAGTGGAATTGGTATGGTTCCAACTGCAATGCCAGCACCAGCACCTTCGTTTTCGCCTTCTATTGCACCTGCCTCTACGTAAGTAAGGATGTTATAAGATTGTCAATAACTTATAAAAACAAAATAAGAATCAAACTTCGCCTTGTAAATTTAATTTGCTCTAAGTTTATAAATGGATATGTCATGTTTGTAATCACAAAGGAAGTCATTAGATAGACTGTGCTCAGTTTCCCGGCATGTTTCTGGGTTTCAATTCTCTTGAGGGTGTGTTTGGCACTTCTGGTAATGATAACAAAAGAGTTCTTTAATTTTTCTTTTAGCCCAAGGCTGTTTTCTTCCTTCTTGTTATTCCTGTTACATCCTTGAATCGTTTATCAAACAATGCTTTTATTATTATTATTATTATTATTTTTAAAATTCTTTGGAATATCATTTACATCAAAAACTAAAAATTTGAGCTTTCATCATTAGGCCGTTCATAAACACGTGAGAAAGATTTTGAGACTTTCACAAGAACTTGACCAGACATTTTTTCTGTGATCCTTGAATTCTAACATTTTGAATCCAATTACTTATTTTTGTTGTTATCAAGACGGTTTCTATATCTACTTTCAAAATATTTGTTCAAAATAGTTAATCGGTTTCATATAAAGATTCTGAAATGCACAAAAAAGGATTGAAGTGATGCCGTTGAATCAAATCTCTATACAAGTTAACTACAATCTGTTGTGACTTCAAATTGATTAGGGTATCTTCTAGCCATCTTCTGTTAGACGTGGCTGAGCGAATTATGGGAGTTCTTGCGTACCTGAAAAACAAAAATGTAGAAACACGATCATAAACCAACATGAACTGAAACACAAGTAATAAATAATACATGTCAATATATGTATATATTTAAAAAAAAGGATAAAAGGTATACATTGAATAATCTGAATATACTCAAAAGTTTAATAATAAAATGTGAAATGATAAAGATTACAATTATCTTCAAAAAAAAAAAAAAAAGAGAAACCTAAAACTTCTCAGAAATTGAAAAAATCTCTGAAAATAGTCGATGCCTAATAATTTATTGATAGTTACCAGTTCAGTAAGTAATTACCAAAATTAACAGGCTGGGCAAGGCCAACTGATCCTGTAAAATGGACAGTTGAATAATCTCTCTAGGCTGGTGGTAGAGGACGTCGGCAAGTTGGGCATTCCATCTTTATATCCATCCACCTTTGTAAACATCCGGAGTGGAAAAAATGATCACATGGTGTCACCTGAAAGAGAATTTGCAAATTGGATTAAGTTTACCGTTCACAGGAAAGTGTAACCAGCTTATGTATAAAATTAGAGTACCACCGACTTACCATGCAATCGTTTGAACGCTGTGTAAGATCAATGGCAGTCATACAAATAACACAGTCTGTAGCATGACTTATATCCTGATCAAACCTTCTATAGTAGCTATATTTCTCTGGTAGGATCTACAAACCATAAAACCAAGCTTTAGTCAATAATTGAAAATACTTCTGAAAACGGCAACCAAAGTATGAAACATTTTGCATGAAGAAAATTACTATGGTTATATCCAACCTGACGAGGAATGAACCATCGGGACCCAAGGTAGTGCTGAAGAACAAGAATTGATGCTTGTAGTCCAATGAATACACACATACAGATACACCAGTTCTTATCCGGCTCAATGCGCATGAAATTGTGAGGGCAACCAAATATATATAGTGGGATAGCAAGTCGAGTAACACTTATGCCTAAAATGTAATGAGGATGCAAAAATTTTCTTGAATCGCGAACAACATTGGTCATGATTTGAGGTATCCAAAATGAGTACATAAGGAGAAGAATGGGTCGCAGAAAATTATGAAATTCATACATAACTAGAATGCCTCCCAAAAGGATCCCATCTGCAAATCGTAACAAGAGGTAAATCAAATTTGCGTCACAATATATAATTTGATCAGAAACAAGAAAAGCTCTAAGCTAGCAATAGAGTCCATAATAAATTAGTTAAAAGATTTATAATAATTGACCTTATAAATTAAGTTGGATATAAGCAAATATGTTGCAGAAAATCTACTATAAAATCATAGAGAATTTGAAGGGCTCAGAGGACCTAGAGCTCCTCCAGCGGACACAACATGATTTGATAATTGCAACATCGTTTATAACAGTTGCCAAATTGAGATATCATAAACCTACTATCAAAGACAATTATGGCATTCATGATTTACTAAAAGGCCATTAACAGTTGCCCCAAATTAATGATTAGTATTTTATTTACAAATACAAGCACTTACAGAAACGACTATATAGGACTGATAGTTCACGCCTCATTGTCTCCCAACCTTCACCATTATTCATAGGCCGGCTCGCCTTCCATATAGCAAGAAGATATCTCATCTCAAAAATTGAGAAGACTACAAACTTGAAAAATGCGGCCGTTGCAAAAGCATTAAACAAGGATTCTGTCAGCAAAAGGCATCATCTGCTTAATAACTGGAATAAAATCTAATTTCTTGGTTAAAAATGAGCAGTAAGAAACTTTGCATGGTCAAATGAACTGATCCAAGATAGGTGGTCATATCAGATACAGATATAATAAACATTTGCAACTTGTTTATGATTATACTAACATTTATGTGAATGTAGAATGCATCAGCATACCAGTATACATTAAGCAAAACTTTAATTTGGTTTCCATCTAGTTCCTTTACTGAGTTTGTTTCTTTCAAGTTGGTCATTGAGCAAACTTCCATTTTTGTACAATCAAATCACTAGCCTAATGAAATTTATACTATGTTGCAAGGATTTATACTCTCTCTCTCTCTCCCTTATTAAACTGCTTCTATTACTTGCAATGGTTTTATGCTCCTATGCTTGTCTCTCTCTCTCTCTCTCTCTCTCTTAATAAACTGCTTCCATTACTTGCAATGGTTTTATGCTCCTATGCCTCTCTCTCTCTCTCTCTCTCTCTCTCTCTCAATAAACTGTTTCCATTACTTGCAATGGTTTTATGCTCCTGTGCTTGCAGGATTGGTGCTAGGGACTATCTGAATTGAGGCAATAAGGAACAAATTTAACCATTTTGACATTTGAAATTCATTAGGCTTATCAACAAAACATTCTCCCATAGGAGGATTCCATTACACACAAACATAGACCTATTGCATGTGAATTCTCTTTAAAATCTATTTCAAATGAGAACTGCAATTTAATATGGAGCAACGCAAAAGCTTTGCCCATGTCTTGCACCTATGATGAGTGAGGGTACGAAACCTTTTGATTCATGGATGACCTTACACCACTGACCATGTAACTATCCAAATATAGCCATGCATCATTGCTATCAAGTCCCTACGATTACAAGGCATAATGCAGAAATACCACAAATTTGGAAATCTGAAGACAATCCTAAGTAAAAACAACCAACTTGACACTGATTCTTTCCAAGACTTACCAACTAGTATTCCAGCAGTTAGATGTAGAAGGCAAAGATATGCATCCATGATAGCCTGTTGGCCGATCATCAAAATTGAAACTTTGGCAGCCCCCTGATAAAGGCAGATCAATTAAATATAGTAAGATATTAAATAAAGCATTGACATTATGCAAACACATGTTGTTGTATCGGAGAGTTATACAAAGTAAAATTCTTACAGATTGAGTGTTGCTATGTTCCATCTGACGAATTAACAAAAGAACCTGAAGGAAAGAAACCTGGGCAAAGATGCTAAGGAATTCATCTAAAACTAGCTAGCAAGATAGTGATGAGCCAAGAGGGTGAAGATATATATAGGATACAAAGGTGACCATTAGAGTATAGTTCACTGCTTTATTATAGTAGACCTCAATGTTGACAGAAGTAGCATTCAGCAGTAAAGGTGATAAACAATCACCTTCATCATCCACTGCAGGACTCTCCATTAATCCTTCTATGTGATAACGATTATGATCACCCTCTGCAGGAAGGCAAGTAACAAGTTAGTAATACACGTAACCGAATACGTATATATGCCCAGACATTCCCTAGGGTGCAAAATAACATTTCATATTTTCTGAAAAAGAAAAAATATTGTAAGAGTAAGGGGGAATGACTTCATGTGCACAGAAAATAGTTACCATATTGGGTGGTTGAGACACGTGAAATTTGGGCTGCAATTTCTATATTACAATGTTTCTCCATCTCATAAATTGGTGCTGCAGAGATAAATATATGATATAGTTACAAGGTAGAATTATCTCAAACTACAGGTAAAAGTGCGGTCACAATATTACAATTCTTCCTCCTCCATATCTTTTCATGCGGAGACTCTTGGAACACCTGAGATGAGAAAACCCCCAGCTGTTCAAAGAAGTAACAAATATAACAAGTTAGTAATTCTGAAGCTGCTATTTTGAAAATCGATAACTATTACAAGTTTATAATTAATCAATCTATAAAAAGTGTTACCAAATGATATGGATTTGATAAAATATAATCATCTTCCTGGCTCAGCTCACCCTGCTTTCCACTGCAATAGTACACAAAAATAAATTATCAGGCTGCGACAAAACAATCAGACAATTTCATCCACGTTCACTGAAAGCAGTCAAGTCAAGAATACATATTCCTCACCAAATAGCTGAATTCATAGGAAACCTATGAAAATTTGCATTCTTATCCTTCATATTGGATAGAACCTTAAAAGAATAGGCATTTGAAAAGAACCATACAAATGAGCATCATACTGAATGGAGATTTACATACGATCTACAAAGGACTTCTTACATACAGTGTACCAAAAAATTTAAAAGCCAATAAAATACCAAATCCATGATGTTTACCTGTTAGCTACCATTCGAAGTTGCCTAAAAGGCCATATATATACACCTTCTACCCTGAATTGAGCACCACCAACATTATGCTCGTTGTCAAATACATCATGGAATATAATTACACCCTGTTACCAACATTACAAATGAAAAATTAAACATTATCTGCATAATATCATTTCAAAACAAATAACTAGATACTAAAGGAAGAAAACACTATATATCAAGTAACAGCTTTGATTAATAATTTTTAATTATTGCCAATAAAATATTGATCCTCAATAATTCATATAAAGGTAACTTGTCAATGATATGGGACATTTAAATTAGTTTTTGTGCATACATAAAATCTAAAGAACACTTATAATCATCACGGTATACAGTGACTACAAAAAGGGAAGAATTGAAATAACTCCTTTAGAACCACTTATTCTACCAAAAGAATTTCATACACGTGTCCTATCATTTGCAACCAAATCTATTCTCTTCAGCAAATATTTGCCACATAAAATGTCAGAGTTACTCTCTTTAGATGATAAAAATACCGGTCAAGGTAAATTAGAAAATACATGATGACTTACCTTGAATATGATTATTATAAACACTGGTTAACACTCACCTGAACATAATGTACACCAGTTATTTTTGTTGGTGTGCTAACTAATTCAGTGATGGAATTGCCATTTGATTTTCTAAAATCTGTAAACTTAGAAGAGTTATTAGCTGAATCCAGAAATTTCCAGTTCCCTGCACATATCCAAATACATAACTTGTCAAATAAGCTTTGGAGTAAACAGCCAATGGCATGAAAGTTTATGAACTTATTATGTAACCGACATATGATGTTGACCAATAATTTTGTGCCTAGAAGTTGAAATGCCACGATTTCGATTTCATTAATGTTTCTCCAAAATTATATGTTCGTTTCTTCATACAAAATAAAAATAAATAAGAATGCAATGCCAAACAATTATTGACAGCTCAATTGAGCATATGTCCTACAAACAACCTTGCTCCAGCAAATGAGAGACTTCAAAGGTTGGTTTGAATGCAGATACTATGCAAGATTACATATGGAATCACCATTGATTTTTCTAAATAGCAAATTACGAACCTCGGTATGTTCCTGTTATGTTCCATTCAGAGTATGGACCCAATCCATTTTCATCTTTTCTAACAAATAGCCACTGTAAAAGGATGTATCAATAACAAACAAAAGAATGAGTTGATTTTTAATCATATTTTCCACAATGTGAAGGTAATTTAAAAAATAACAAATTTGCCCACTTCCATGAAACAGTAAAATGTAATGCTAAACAAATCATATGGCACATTTCTATCTTGAAAAAGATAATAGGTAATTAAAGAAGCCATGGCAGGCATACAATGTTCCATCACTGAAATAAACATCTTTTCATCAAACTCTTTGACTAATGCAATAACATTGGAATTTGATGAGACGAATTAGTTTCAGTTGTTACAATGAACTATCTCCTCCTTCATTTTACCCCATCTTTTTGTTGAACCACAGACTCCGCATATCCCACGCTAATTTCCCAACATTTTATTCAGAACAAACATAAAACTCATAAAAATGAACTATCATCTCACTATGGAATCAAAATGAAACTGAAACTCATAAAAAAACATTGAATTTGACAAGATTAGAACCAAATTTAGCAATCAAAATTGCATTTTCATATCCAGATCACCAGTCTTTACCCTAAATTATCATCAAACACAACATAAGCTAACCAAATTAAATTAAAAGTAACCCAAAAAAGTAAAGAGAACAAGTAAGTATATAAATATTACCCACCTCATCGCCCCATGACCGTGCCCGCTCCCTCAAAGGTCTGAGAGCCGCCGCAGGCTTTAAAACCGTAAAACCAAACCATAATCCGAAAACAACCTGCACCAAAACCCCTAATTTCCTCCTCCGCCATTGAATCCGCAAAAGGCCCAAATTTTCGCAAGTAACCATATCAAAACCCCTTCGTGGAAAACAATAATCAACTCCAATTGAACTCCGAAACTGCAAGCTGCTTCACAAGCAGGCGATCTTCAACGATAACAGTAAGAATAAGAATAATGATAGAAAATGACATAAAATCGCCTTTCATAAAGAGTTTCTGGTCAGCTTGCTTAAAGTGGAATCAAACATTTGAAGTAACAACAAAACCAAACCAAACCAAGAGATGAACAAGAATCAGATGACAGAAAGTGAGAGGTCAACTGACTAAAAGGATTATTAATTTAAGCAGCAAACAACTAACAAACGAACAAGAGCTTCACAGGAAGATTTCGGGCTCAGAAGCTGTACAATGTAGGTAAATACGTAGGTAGGTAGACGATTATCAATATATTATTATTATTATTATTATTATTAATAAAAAGTTAGATGGATTGGAGGGTGGATCTGGGGATGGGAGTTTGGTTCTTCGTAATCTACAGCTAAGGAGACCGAGCGTATGCGTACGTTGGTTGTTGTCCCGTTGACAATTGGACCACGTCTTCTGTTCTGCCACTTAACACTCTCAAACTCGAATCAAATGATATTTAAAATTTTAAAAGTATTATTTATTTATTAAATCTTAATTATAACTTTTTTTAAAGTATTATTTATTTATTATAAAATTTATTATACTCTTAAATCCTAATTATAACTTCATAAAAATAGTACAAAATAAAATTTTTATAGAAACTAATTTTTTAAATAAAATTAAAAATTTTAATATACAATAAACAAAAACCTTAAAATATTTAACATATAATTTTAAAAAATGAACATAAAATTAAATTTTATTGTACATTTTTTAATTTCAAAATTATATATATATATATATATATATATGTCATATAATCAATTAAATTTATGTACATATTTAATTTTTGTGAAAATTAAAATAATATCCGTTATCATTATTGATAATGAAGCTTAAAAATTATAAATTATATCAATTTTATTCATCTTTGTTTTTCTAAATAATAATAATAATAATAATTAATGATAATTATATCATTAATTATTATTATTATTAACTTGATCTCCAATAATATTAATATGTTAAATTTTGAGAATAGATGAAACACCCAGTTTTGTATAATTAGAAGTATTTTAATCATTTTACAGTTAAAGATATTTTTGTTATTTTTATAATATACATGTCCGATTATAATTAATGAGTACTTAACACGATCATGATATATAATATGTAATCGGGGAAGGTTTAATTAACAAATAGTTAAGTTTGAAAATGGTTTAATTAAATTATTTATCAAACACTTCTATTTTAAAGAAAAATTCACATAAATCAAAGTTAATAATTGATTGGTGGATTTTCGATACATAAAAATGATAAAGGGATAGTTGAATAAAAAAAACATCGGAGCGAAAAAGGACGTCGAATGAAGGTAAAATTAGTATTGAAAATAGATGAATGCAAGTACCAAAAAAAAGGAAAACCTAGGACAATAAATTAAGGGTAGATTGGTCCAAAAACTCCTTTTAGACTGGCGTCGAACTGCCTGACTAGTGCTGTTTCAAGTGTCGATTTTTGCTCCCCTTTGACAAACAGCATTGATTCACTGAAACACCTTTGCAAAATGTTCTTCTTACCCTTTCTATAATTTTCTCTTTTCTATATTCTTAAGGACTCTTTTATAATTAAAGGATTGTATGGCTTAATCATACAATAAATTAAAATTTTTTTCGAGTATCTCATACTCGATTCCATGTAAATCAATGAATATACAAAGAAAATAAGTTAAGCTTAGTAAAATTACCTTCCTAACTTGTTAATTTGATGAAGATTAAACTCAAACATAAGTTTTATTTAATTAATACCATCGTCATGCATTTTGGACGCCATGTTATGTCACCTTATGAGAGACACGATGAGTTGGCCATGCTACTATATACTCAACCAATCCATGTTATATCATTCAGTAATCCTGTCATTTCAACAATGAAGTGTGCCTTTTGTATATTGAGTTCACCTCAACGATCACGCAACGCATTACCCATCCATAAGTTTCACAATCTCATGAACATTTACATATTTAAAGTATAAAATATTTTATTTGCAATAGATTAGGTAACTTAAATAGAAAAGAAATAATTTTACTAAACATAGTCCAATATTTATAAAATATTTGAAAATTAAAGAAAGTAACATACTTATATATAATATATTAACAATCACAATGTGTCACGCCCCGATCATAGTCGGCCACGTGACAATCACCGCGAATCCTAAGAATATATCTTATCACTTAGAATGTACTCCTAGAACCCGCAAAGCATTAGTACCTGTTTCAAACTCACTTTAATACTCTCTAAATTAGAAAATATCATTGGAGTCCCACTCAAAATGAACCTTACTTTTAATTACATTGAGGTCCCTGTGTTTACAACCCCAAAACTCTATCTTAACTAATAAAATTCTCAATCTAAGTTACGAAAGCACCCTCACACGCACACGGTATATGAAATGAATGCAGATGTATGAACAGGAGGAGTATAAAATGACAAATATACCATCGAGATCTAAACACGGGTGTTACATTATTGTTGGAAATCGATTAAATGGTCAGAGACAAATTTGAGTTCTATAGTTAAATGTTGGTTAGGAAATTCGGATTAGTAAACATAATTACTACATATAGGTTTAATAATATAATTTAAGGTATAGATATTAAAGTAATCACTGATGTTGATGTAATTAGGATTTGACCATGTGAGAGTAAAGTGAAGGAATATATGGAATGCATACCTTCTCTATGTGTAAGTGAATTTTTATTGATTTTATTTCTTTTAAAATAGTTATAAAATTTAAATGTTTTCAATATTTTAAAAAATAGTCTATTGTTTTTATATTTCATGTTGTTTAAATAAAGAAATGTGTGGCATGTATATGATTTAATAAATGAGTATAAGGCTTTAGAAACTAAGCATTAGTTTATATAAACGCAATTATATTTATGATCCTGCTTTCATATCATTTATTTTATGATGATGATAAAAGAATGATTTTAAAAATAATTATTGACTTGTGATAAATATGCCATATGTGTTTTTGATATGGATTTTTTATGAGTATGCATACGATAATGGCTGAGGATGCTAGGATTGTATAGTAACCATAGCTACAGAAAGATAACTTAGGAATGATGCTTGAAGAGGTTGCTTAGGTGATCGAGTGCCCAGATGAGGTAGGTAAAAGGTTAAAGGGTAATATTCATGAGATACGGAGTATTTGCTCCCTAAAAGATATCTATGTTAAATTTAATCACGAGAGTCGCTATATAATTTATCGAGACTAATATTAGTGATGGACAATGGTTTTATAAAATTACGCATATATAATACTTGTTTTCTAAAGGAATAAATGAAACATATTTTTATCGATTCATCATTTCTTTTTGAATGAAAAACAGGGAATGATTGACGGTCCGGGATTACTTTTGATTAGAGTGATCACCGAAAAAAAGAGAGCAGTCCAATGATTTACAAATAAAATAGGTTGCTATTTTAATGTATATATCTATATATACAATATTTTAAATAAATATTGTTTCTATTTGTTTATTCATTGAGTATATTCTTATATACTCACTCCCTTTATTCATTAATTTCAAGAAATCAAAGATACAATTAAGAGATCAAGGTGGTGGCATCTTAAAGGCATATAATTATTCAGGTATAATCTTTTTTCCTCGACTTACATGATTATAAATTTAAAACCCATTAGGATGTATTTGAAATTTTAGATTTACATTTTTATTTAAAAGTTTTAGAAAATATATTTGTATTAATTTAAACTTATTTATATGTTGGTGTAAACAGGAAATGTTGTTAAATTATATTCCTAAAGTATTTTGAAATAGTTTAATATGATTTTAAGATGTAAATGGATGACATGTTTTCATTTGATGAATTATGATTGGATATAGATTGACTTGGATTAGTGTTATATGGTTAATTTTTAGATGGAAGTTTGAGAAGCGATTTTAAAATAAAAAGGTTGAATTTTATGTTGTTTATCAGGTTCTTTAGATGTCTTACAAGTTTTTGAGGTATATTATAGGCATTAAAATGTATTTTAATAGCTTATAGTGGTTGTCACGTGTAGATTCTATAGATGAGTGCTTGGTAATATATATTTGCATATAAAAATTAATTTAAATAAAATTATTTTTATCTAAAAGTATATTTTTTTTATTTTTTAATATTCTTTTTATTAAATGGTTATTGTAGTTATTTTATATTTTTATAATAATAAATACATTAAATTCATCAAATATTTTAACACTTCATTATTATTGATTTGGTTGAGAAATGAGAGGTTATTTCAATTATTTTATATTTTTGTTCAAATATAAAAAAGGTATTATTAAAATAAATTTATTAATTTTCATAAAATTAAAAACATATGTGAAAATATTTTTTTTAGTATAATTAAAATTTAAAGTTACAATAAATTTTTTAATAATTAAATAATATTTTTAAGATTTAAATATCACTTAATTTTGGTATGTGAATTTAGAATTTAAGTGAAACATTTTCTAAGTTTTAGGAACTCAGATTTTGTTCGCTGTTTTTGTTCTCTACACTTTTTTAACTCTTTATTTTTTATAATTCATGCCCTTGTCTCACACTCTATAAGAAATAATCTTTTATCTTTATTTTTATATAAGATGAGAGTACATCTCATGACATATCATCTATCATACTATATCATATTATTTATTTGTTTGTTTGTTTTCTTGTGTGTGTGTATGAAAAATCTTATATTGAGTCGAAATAGATACGAGACAATCGTTATATTAAGAGAAATTATTCAAATATAATCAACGACATAACCTTTTTAATGTTTCAACAATAATTTTTGATAATTTCAACTCGAGATCAGTATAAGTGTTATTTGATAAATCTTACCATCATATCACTCTTATTTTTTTTTTAAATAAGTACCTGATTTGCAATTAAAATAAAATAAATAAAATAATTTAAAATAATAACCAAAGTTATAAACTATCTAGTGAGGTATTCTTTATCACGTTGAATGCTTCCATTTAATCAAGTAAAGTTAAAATTACAACTACATTTTCAATAATTAGACGTGTTTCATTATCACTGGATGTCAAAACATCATGTTTTTGGAAGATAATATTTAAGTTGCTTTCTCTCTCTCTCTCCGTACAACCAATACAAGTAGAATATTGATCAATTAACACTCCCGAAATTTTTTTTATATTTACTTAATTAATTATTCAAATCAAAGCAATAAGCCTCCCTTGATTGGATCAATAACATATTGAGTTACCGGATGAGCCGATAATTCTGGCTAGAAATGGAAGAAAAAATTAATTCATTAAATCATAAAACTTTACCTTTTTCATTTAAATATAATTTATAATTTTTACCATTTAATAATTTTTTTTAAATATGATTTTATTTTTTATAAACTGTGAAGTTTTTTTTTAACTATTTTGACTTAATTTTAAATACAATTTTTTTTTGTATATATATATATATATAAATTATATCATATTCAGAATTTTTACGAATAATTTAAGAAATTCTAAGATATTTTAATTGTTTAGCTTTCTCAAAGTATTAAACACTACATGATATGACTCTGAGTTTTTACTTAAAGAATTAAAAGTATATGTTATGATATAACACTTTATGGGATATGGCCTTCTTGGGCTGAAAAGGCAATGGTGGGTTGCGTTCCGGTGTAAAATTGCAAAATAATTTAGGAGGTGTCAATATTAATATTAATAATTTAGGAAGTGCTTATTAATATTAAATTTGATATTTTGCTATTTAATTTCAAAGACTCTAACTACTATATTTTTTTTGGAAACTACATGATATTCTAATTAAAATGTAATATATTATATACTAATTTAAAACTAAATTTTTAATATTAATTATTCGGATAAAAAATAAGCGACTAAATATTTACAAGAATTTTTCATAATATAAGGACTATTTTTCTTTTATCAGATTCTAGGAACACGTGGTAGCCTTAATCTTGAAGTAGTAAAACCTGATCCGATGTCTCTCACCCCATATAAACGTTACAATATCCATGTTAGGGTACCGAATGATTCGACACTTAACAGTGTTTGCATCGATTTAGGAAAGAAAACTTATAAAACTTATACACTTTATGGCATACCTGACTCCTAATCCACATATATCTATTGTACTTGTAAAAATGGGAATGGTTAGAAGGCTTGGGGAGATCTGTGACTAAAAAATTTTCTGATCATTGGGATTTATCTGTTTCATCATCTGTCAATTTCGAGCAATATAACAGTGACGAACCTTACAGTATTGAGATTTGGCATGATATAAGTATTAATAAAATACGATTAGTACACTGTTCGAGAGTAAGAAAATCCTATGATTCTCATTATTCGATAGAAAGTCACATAAAAAATTATAATAAAAAATAAAACGAAAGAAGAGAAAGAAAAGAGAGGATCAAGTTTTTTCTCTCTAGAAAAAGGAAAGAATAATCTAAACTTTCATTTTTTCTTTTTTTATTCTTTACATCTTCTCATTAACTTAGGCATCAAAATTTTTTTGTCGGAGAACACTCTCAATATCACTTTAAATATGTTATTATTTTCTAAAACTTGGAGATATAAGTTTATAAGTGGGGTGCAAAAATCCATCTCAAAAGTAAATTCCAAACATTTATTATAAATCCGTTTATCATTCATAAAATTCTCAGAAGAAAGAAAAGCAAAATGATTACCAGTGGACTAAGGACTCTATGGGGTGAGTCGACATGACTATACCTGAGCCTTCAAATCTTGGAGCAATCACCACCACCGGAGTTTACCCTATCGCTTGTCCTGAAACTGGAAGGTGAGGGGGGGTGAGTATATAGAAGTATACTCCGTGAGTGAACGAAATAAAAATATAACTAAGTACGTGCATATGTGTACACTCACATCTTAAAACTAATAAATGAAAAGAAAACTTTTTTACTTTGAAATCCTCAAATCATATTGTCGAAACCATTGGGCTGGCTCTCATTTTTGACAACTACCCTGGCTGTGAGTGTCCTAAGTCCTTCAGTGGTTTTGTATGCAAAAAACATGATATTTGTAAAAATAGATTTAAAATGCAAAGGTTTAAAAATATGCAAGGTTTATCAGAAAAAGTGCCCAAAATTGACGTTTGTCTCGAGCAGCCACGGGGTGACATTCGTGACTAACTCGACGAGACTCATAGGTGTATAAATCACATCATCATCACAACACCACTACAAACACATAACAGTCCACCTATGCAGCCTCCACTCACCTAGGTGACCTCTCTCTCAGGCCAACCCTAGGCTACCATATAACACTCACTTGGGGATACATCCCAGTGAACTCTCCCCCAGGTTACCACCCTGTAGCTATAGTAAATAACCGGCACACAAGGTCGTTATCATCAATGTACATAAATACAGGCCTCTCAAGGCCATCATCACAATAAATATCACAATCTAACCCAAAGGCCATATCATCAACACATCAAATAAAATCGGCTCGATGGTCATACATCATAACATAAAACATGGCTCAAAGGTTGTATCAATATCATCATATAAAAACATGCATATAGATCCAATCATTTTGAAATTTAATGGAAAAATCACATAAAATAGACTAGTAAAACCAAAAAGAGTCTACTCACAACTTAGGGATGGTATACACTCCCTACTTCCCCTTGTTCCTCGATGAGTCACGCGAATACCTCGATCGCAAACCGTCGCCTAACCACAAGTACAAAATACTATCAATACACGTTCTAAAACATGAATGGAATTCGATTACGAGCAATGCATGCTAACTCTGGGTTTCTAAAGTCGAACTACTATACGAAATTATCTAGAATCCTTATTAGATGCCAAATTATCCAATTAATATCGATGCGGATCCACATTGTTGTTAAACTAACATGTTTCGATCAATGAACGAGATTCTGACTAGTAGGCCCCATGCATCCGTCAGAACAATAACCGAAGTTACTGTTTATGCTCATATAAAATTTTTAAAATCGTAAATTTAGCTTCCTATAACTTCTATGACTTCTCTATAACTCATATTATGCATTAAAACTATAATGCAAGTACTAAATCTATGAAAATCTATACGAAAACCCATACGAATCAAAGTATGTAAAAATACAAAATGAGCATACAGACATGCTAGAAACGAAGCTACGAACCTCGTGGTGTGATTGGTTTGCTCTGATTTTACCTCAAAATCGAAAAATACCAAATGCTCCTTCCGAAACCCTAACTCCTCTTTGTGATTTCTGCATTTAAATCAACAAATTGATGTTCCCAAGTAGTTAGACACGCAGAATACGACTGGCAGGCAAAGAGGAATCAAAAATCTACCAAAATATGATAAGGTAGAGAGAGAGAGACAGAGGGAACGTGAGAGGAGGGAGAAAAGAAAAAGAAAGAAGCAGAACATGTTTATAGAAAAAGGATAAAATTACTATTTTGCCCTTAAAAAATGCAAAGAAAAATCTTCTAGAAGTGGGTAAAGTCGTCATTTTATGCCT
Organism: Trichilia minutiflora; assembly: GCA_035590515.1. NCBI lineage: Eukaryota > Viridiplantae > Streptophyta > Magnoliopsida > Sapindales > Meliaceae > Trichilia > Trichilia minutiflora. The sequence continues at coordinate 3,764,625 of JAVXUL010000001.1, read as the reverse complement.
GTTTGATCGAACAAATTAACATTCGTTCGAAGGAACGATGCCTTCGATCGAACGAATCACGGGGTTCATTCGAACGAACTACGATTCGATCGAACGAATTAGCATTCGATCGAACGAATCTGGCACTTTCGAAGTCAGAGAGCTCTCCACTCATTCGTTCGAATAACCGATCATTCGTTCAAACGAAATGATCAATTCGACCGAACGAACTACCATTCAGTCGAATGAATTTTGGCTCCAAGTTTTCCAGAGGGTTCTTCCTTGGTTTGTTTGAACGTTCTGGGGTTTCGTTCGAATGAATCACCCGATTCAATCGAATGAATCCTGTATTCATCCGACCAAATTACATACTTTCTCATTCTCATTCTCGATACTCTATTATAACCAAGCTAACTTCCAAAATGGATATAGAATTTCACCCACACGTGCACAGGATATAAAATAAATTCAAGTACATGAACAGGATCAGTAAAAATTGACAGATATACTCTCGGGATCTAAACACGGGGCTCACAAATCTTACCCCCTTAAAAAAATTTTGTCCTCAAAATTCAACGTACCTTAATACAGAAGAAGATGAGGGTATTGCCGTAACATCTGCAGTTCAGGCTCCCATATCATCTCTTCAACAGCATCACTCCTCCATAAAACTTTTAGCAATTTTGCTTCTCAAAGTTTGCTCTTGTCAGTCAAGTATGGCAACAGGTTGCACTTCACACTTCAAATCTTCTCTCAAGTCGATAAGTGTTACATTAATAACATGAGAAGGATCAGGTACATACTTTTTCAACATGGATACATGAAAGACATCATGTATCTTCTGCATCTCTAGCGGTAACTCTAACCTGTAAGCTACTGAACTAATCCGCTCGATAATTCTGAAGGGTCCAATAAATCTTGGGTGAAACTTTCATCGATTTCGAAATCTAATCACTCTTTTCCAAGGTGATACCTTCAAGAATACCTGCTCACCCATTTTAGATTATAAATCCCTTTTTCTATTATCCGAATATAATTTCTGTCTATCATGGGCAGTCTTCAATCTGTCTCGGATAATCTTCACTTTCTCTGTGGTAGCTTCAATTAACTTAACATTATCTAGCTTTCTTTCGCCCACTTCATCCCAACATAAAGGAGTTCTACACTTTCTCCCATACAAAGCCTCATATGGTGTCATTCCTATGCTGAACTGATAGCTGTTGTTGTAGGTGAATTCAGTTAATGGTAGATATCGATCCTAGCTTCCTTGAAATTCTAACACACACCCTCTCAACATATCTTCGAGGGTCTAGATAGTTCTCTCAGACTATCCGTCTATTTGAGGGTGGTATGCAGAACTGAAGTTCAACCTCGTACCCATCGCTTTCTGAAGGCTGGGCAAAAATTGAGATGTAAAATGGGGATCTCGATCTGACACAATTGTCACAGGCATACCATGTAACCTCACGATCTCGGCCACATACAATCTTGCTAGCTTCTCAATTGAATGCTTAGTTCTAATGGGTAGAAAGTGTGCAGTTTTCGTTAACCTGTCCACGATCACCCATATTGCATTATGCCCAGATTGAGTACGTGGTAATCCTATTACAAAATCCATGGTGATGTGTTCTCATTTTCATTCTGGTATGGGTAATAGTTGAAGTGTCCCTGCTGGCTTCTGATGTTCAACTTTAACCTGCTGATAAGTTATACACCTGGTAACAAATTCTGTAATATCTCTCTTCATCCCTGTCACGACCCAACCCGTGGGTCCCACCTGTGATAACGCCACAGACCTCCAGGGTATACCCAATAACACAGGATACAACCCGTAGACCTGTAAGGCTTTCATAAAACCTGTTTTCATAAAAATTCTCATACCACAATTTCAATCAACCCATCTTTACACCCAAACTTCTAAAGGGTTTAAAAACAAAGCCACAAGCACATCGAGTATTTACAAGTACATAAAGAACAACAAAACATTTAATCAAATATTTTCCACCGGGATCAAGCTATCCCAAAATGAATTTCAAATACATATTACAAATCTGTTTGTCTGTTATAACAATTTCATAAATAAAAAGAACAAGAATGACTACCAGTGGACTAAAGACTATAGAGTGAGTCGATACGGCTATACCTGAGCCTTCAAGTTCCTGGAGCAATCACCACCGCCAAGCTTGACCTAACGTTTACCCTGAAACTGGAAGGTGAGGGGGGGTGAGTATACAAACGTATACTCCGTGAGTGAACTAAATAAAAACATACACATATAGAAATTCATACGAGTATCCATACACTGAGTAAACCAGGCATAAAAG
>JAVXUL010000001.1:3745680-3762222 GCA_035590515.1 Trichilia minutiflora | reverse complement strand
CACACAAATTAAAAACACAATTAGAACTCTTAAATAAATCAATATATGGCTTTTTTTTATAAGAGAATAAGAAGCCAACCTCTCCTCACCCAAACAATGTGAGATCCTCACCCAAACAATGTAAGATAAAGAGACAAATCTTACACTTCCAATTCTTATCAAACAATCTCGAAGCAAAACACAGCTATTCTTCCACTCGCCACCATCAACACCACCTACACAACTCGTCCCCGTCCCCAAACTTGAAACTTCGCCAAGCTTATATAGCTCTCCAAGCATGGAAACGAGTGATCCATTCCGATCCAAACAACTTCACTGCCAACTGGGTTGGTCCTTCAGTATGCAACTACAAAGGCATATATTGTGCACGGCCTCCTTATAACCACAAAATCCGAGCTGTTGCTGGTATAGATCTCAACCATGCTGATATAGCAGGGCTTCTTCCTAATCAATTAGGCCTTCTTTCTGACCTTGCACTCATTCATCTAAATAGTAATCGCTTCTGTGGCATAATCCCACAAACTTTATCCAATCTTACACTTCTCTATGAACTTGACCTCAGTTATAACAGATTTGTAGGCCCCTTTCCTCGTGTTGTGCTCTCACTTCCTTTGTTGAACTATCTTGATCTTAGATTCAATGAATTTGAAGGGTCATTACCTCCTGCACTTTTCAATAGAAAGCTTGATGTAATCCTTGTTATCAATAACCGCTTACTAAGATGATTCCACAAAATATTGGTGCAAATAACTCTGCAACTGTTCTGGTTATTGCCAACAACAAATTTGGTGGGTGCTTACCACCTAGTATTACCAACTTGGCTAATTCCCTGGAGGAACTGCTACTAATTAACACAAGTTTGTCAGGCTGTTTGCCTCCAGAAGTTGGTTGTCTCTGCAAACTGAGAGTGTTAGATGTGAGCTTTAACAAACTCCTCGGTCCCATTCCTTACAGCATTGCTGGCTTAGCCCACTTGGAGCAACTAAATTTAGGACATAATATGATGAGTGGGATGGTGCCAGAAGTAGTTTGCGTGTTGCCAAAATTGGCCAACTTTACATTCTCTTATAATTTTTTCTGTGAAGAGGGTATTTGCAGGAACTTAACATCAAAAGGTATGGCTTTTGATGATCGATGGAACTGTTTGCCAGAGAAACCACTTCAGCGGAGCAACAAAGTATGCGAGCCAGTGCTCACGCATCCTGTCGAGTGTTATGAACAACACTCTAGTAATGGTGGTAGTTTCGGTGGTGGACTTGGTCCGGTTCCAACTACAATGCCAGCAGCAGCACCTTCCTTTTTGCCTTCTGTTGCACCTGCCTCTGCGTAAATAAGGATGTTATAAGATTGTCAACAACTTGTAAAAACAAAATATGAATCAAACTTAGCCTATAAATTTAATTTTCTGAAGTTTATATATGGATATGCCATGTTCGTAATCACAAAGAAAGTAATTAGATAGAATGTGCTCATTTTCCCGGCATGTTTCTGGGTCTTACATTGTAAGGGTGTTTTTAGTCTGACTTCTGGTATAATGACAAGAAAAGAGTTCTTTGATTTTGTTAAGCTAAAAATGTTCTTTTTCTTCCTATTATTTCTGTTACATCCGTGAATATTCATTAACATGTGGGAAAGAATTTGAGACGTTATTTCTAAGATCCTTCTGAGTCCTACAATTTTGAATCCATTTATCTATTTTAGTTGTTTTCTATATGTACTTTCAAAATATTGGTTCAAAATAGTTAACTGGTTTCATCTAAAGATTCTGAAATGCTCAAAAATGGATCCAGTGATGCCGTTGAATCAAATCACTAGACATCACAAAAATAATACAAATTGTATTAACTACAATCAGTTGTGACTTCCTTAAATCGATTACGGTGTCTTCTAGCCATCTTCTGTTGGGAGTTCTTGCCCACCTGAAACACAAAAAAGTTGAAACACGATCATAAATCAACATGAAATGAAATAAAAGTAATAAATAATACCTCAATATTTGAACATATTTAAAAAAAGGATAAAAGGTGTACATATTTATGAATCTGAATATACTCAAAAGGTTATTAATATCCAAATTTACAAATTGATGATGTTTGTAATTCGTAAAATTACATGTGAAATGATAATATTACAATCACTGTAAAATATATATATAAAAGCTTCCCAGGAATTAAAAAAATCTCTCAAAATAATCGAGGCTAATAGATAATTGATAGTTAGCAGTTTCATTAAATAATTATCAAAATTAACAGGTTGGGCAAGACCAACTGATCCTATGTAATATGGACAGTGGAATAATCTCTCTCGGCTGATGGTAGAGGATGCCGGCAAGTTGGGCATTCCATCTTTATATCCATCCACCATTGTAACATTCGGGTGGAAAAAATGATCACATAGTGTCACCTGAAAGAATTTGCAAATTGGATTAAGTTACGTTTCACAGGTAAGTCTAAATAAAACCAGCTTATGTACAAGATTAGAGTACCATCAACTTATCATGCAATCATTTGAACGCTGTGTAAAATCAATGGCAGTCGTACAAACAATATAGTCTGTAGCGCGATTTATATCAAGATCAAACCTTCTATAGTATCTATATTTCTCTGGTAGGATCTGCAAATCATAAAACCAATCTTTAGTCAATAATTGAAAACACTCCTGAAAACAGCAACCAAACGTATGAAAAATTTTGCATGAAGAAAATTACTATAGCTATGTCCAGCCTGACAAGGAATAAACCATCGGGACCAAAGGCAGTGCTGAAGAATAGGAATTGATGCTTGTAGTCCAATGAGTACACACAAACAGATACACCAGATCTTATCTGGCCGAAGCATGAAATTGTGAGGGCAACCAAATATAGGTAGTGGGATTGCTAACCAGGTAACACTTGTGCCTAAAATGTAATGAGGATCCAAAAATTTTCTTGAATCACGAACAAATTGGTAATGTATCCAAAATGAGTGCATAAGGAGAAGAAACGGTCACATAGAACCATGAAATTCATACATAACAAGAATGCCTCCCAAAAGGATCCCATCTGCAAATAGTAACAAGAGGTAAATTAAATTTCCCTCACAGTATGTAATTTGATCAGAAACAAGAAAGAGCTCTAAGCTAGCAGTTGAGTACATAATAAATTAATTAATAGCTTTCTAATAATAGAACTAATAAATTAAATTGGACATAAGCATATAAGTTGCAGAAAATCTACTACAAAATCAGAGAGTTTGAAGGGCTCGGAGGACCTAGAGCTCCTAAGTGGACACAATATGATTGATATCGTTTTAAAAGTCGCCAGATTGAGATTAAACAAACCCACTAACAACAGTTACGACATTCTTGATTTAGTAAAAGGTCATTAGAGACTTTCAAACTTAACTTTAACGGGGTTTTTCAAATTTAGGTATATTAAGAACTTTCGAAATAAGGTTTATTAGAGACTTTCGAGCTAAAATTTATTATATAACTTTCAAACTAAATTCTATTGGTTAACTTTTAAACTAAATTATATTTCAAATTTGGAAGTAAGTTTATATCTCAACTTTATCTTTCAAGTAAGAAATTAAATTTTTTATTTTCAAATTTTAAATGAACATTTTTTTGATAAATCCCCATCCAACCAGTACAAGTAGAATTCGAACTAATTAACATCCCTAACAATTTGTTATATCTACTAAATTTTATTACAACGAATGAGATGTCTAAATATAATAAACAAGAATATTCAAATCAAATCAATAATCCTAAGTTGATTGAATTGCTAACACATTGAGTTATCTGATGAACAGATATTTTGACAAGCCATGAAAGATATTTACCTTTTGATTTAAATATAATTTTTTATTTTTCACTATTTAATAAATAATAAAAAATATAATTTATAAATTATCATTTTATTTTTTATAAAATATGAAGTTCTTTAACTTAAATTTTTTGCCGTAAAATTTATACAAACATATTTATTTTTATAAACTAAATTATATTCAGACTTTTATAAATAATTTAAAAAATTATACGATATCTTAATTGTTTAGTTTTCGCAAAGTATCAAAATGACTTTGAATTTTGACTTAAAATTCTTAAACATTAATATATGATATAAAATTAAATTTGGTTTCAAGAATTAATTTGGGCTGAGCAGTGATGGCTTGGGCCGTTAAATTAATTTAATATTATATAAAATTAGAAAATAATATAGGAGGCGCGTGGAGGGGTTAGAAAATGGGAAAAAGACAAAAACCACTGCGGTTTGCTTTTGTTACACAGACCCTCTGTCAGAAAGTTTGTCTCAAATCCCCCCCGTAATTTAAAAGTGAAATATATATCCCTGTAAGCAATTTCCGTTACCCAACCATGAAGAATCCGTTTTGAAAGCATGGGCAAAAATATAATAATATTTCACTTTTCCTTTCACGTATTCTATTAAAATGAAAACTAATGTTTAAATAATTTGTAGAGAAATAAAAATTAAAATCAACAAAATCCCAAAAGTTATATACGCATGAACCACTAAGAAAAGCAATAAAATCACAAGCATACAAGAAAAAAAAATAAAAAGAGGATTGTGAATCAATCGTAATAATCAAAAATACCAAAAAAGTAAGAAACACCACGTTGTAAACAATTATCAACAAGGAAATCCATAAGAAAATAATTAACAACTGCTTCAAAACCTTAGGAATTGTAGAGATTGTTGAGGAGAGAGAAATAGGTTTTGAGGTATAAAGAGAAGCAACATTGAAGACAACAGCAGCCATAGAAAGAAGAGAGAAAGTAAAGAGAAAGATGAGGTAACAGAATTGAAAGATCAAGAGCTGGGTTCATTGATGGCGGATTTCAATCGAGTTGGCTAATGGGGGGTCTTCAATCTGACGTAAAATCGGATGGTGGTGGAAATAATGGTGTCGGAGATGGTGCTATGGCTGGTGGGGTTTCAAAACGCTAAATACTTTGCAGACTGAATCTGCGTTGCTCCTGTTTGATGATCAACACTCTCTGCTTCTGAAGATTTGGCATTTGCTTGAATTGTCATAAGATTTTGAAGACGAACAAGGAGCCGACCGGAAAGCCTGGCCAGCATCTCTACTGCCAGTCTTGGCTGCATTTACATCCCCAGCTGAACCAAACGTCAAAACCCCAATCGTTAATGTTGCTATTGCTAACTTTGCCAATTGGTTTTCATTTTCATTTTTTTTTTCTGGAATAATCTTTCTACCCATTTGGTCGGTTTCTGCAGGTGAGAATACTGACAGAAGTTATAATCTTTGTGCTGGGTTTGTGGGTTGGTATAAGGGCATTGGTTTGGAAACTTTGTTGAGACGAAGCTATGGACATGTTTAATCCTATTGATTTCTTTTAATCAAAATCTGAAAACTGCACTGAGAATCAGTTGTTTCTGTTAAAAAGACTGCATTTTTATTTGTTTTCATGGAGAGAAATGGAGGAAGAAGGTAGAAGATGGCGATGATGATGAGCAGTGATGACTGTTGGTTAAAAAAATCTGGGTTTTTGTATGACGGTGATATTATTATTATTATATAAAGGATGGGTTTTATCGGATTCATAGAAATGGGACAAAATAGGTGGTGCAAGGGATAAAGTACTTTTACATATTTGTCATGATTTTGCAAACAGATTCCTCATCCTCATGGTCATGGTTGGGTAACAGAAATGGCTTATAGGGTATATATTCCACTTTTAAATTACAGGGGATTTGAGACAAACTTTCAAACAGGGGGTCTGTGTAATAAAAGCAAATCACAGGAGTTTTTATCGTTCTCCCGTTAAAAAATGTATTATGTTATTTAATGCATATAAATTTTGATATTTTATTTACTTATTTGGCAAAGATTTATAAATACTTTATATTTTTGAGAAACTAAATAGTATTTTAAATAACATGTACTATATTTTGTACTAATTTAAAAATAATTTTTTAATATTAATTTATATTTAATATTAATTATTATAAATAATTATATTTTCTTAATCCAACCCTTGCGGCATGCGCGGTGTACTAGCACCGCCAAATGGGCGATTAACGTCGTCGTTTTGTGTCCCAATCAGTCATGTCTGATGCACGACAGCACGAGGAGAAATTCAACCCCCGGTAGCTAAAAGAATAGGGTCTGAGGCCGAACTGCTCCAATAACAAAGCTAAACACCTAAAATTGGTCCCTTTACATATAACAGACCACAATCGAGTGATTGACGATGGAAGAGTCGATAGGGAAAGGAACAGTGACATCACTTCCGTCGATGTTTCCGGTAGAAGATGCGCAGAAAGTAGTGAAGCGAGTGCAGGACACCATGGTCGAGAAGCAGCAGGAGCTGGACCGAGTCAAGGAATTCATTGCAGATAATGCAAACCTAATAAACCTTGTACAGAAACTTCCCGAAGAACTCCACCACGATATCATGGCAAGTCACTTTCATATCCCTCACAAACCGTTATGTTTCCCGCTTTGTTTATTTTTTTAATTTTGCATTTTTCTTTTGTTTTTATTTTCAGGTACCGTTTGGGAAAGCGGCGTTTTTTCCTGGACGTTTGATACACACCAATGAATTTCTGGTAATCATGACAGTGTCAATTTCTTACAGAATTGAAATCACTTAAAGTGCATTTCTCATATAAAGTACTCTTGTTGTGTTAAAAAAGAACATGGATTTTTTTTTCCTTGAAGGTGCTTTACAGTAATCCCTGACTATGGAAAACTCCCAGGTGCACCCATTATTAGATAAAGCAAAATTTAGTAGAAAAGAATTTTGGTGTCGTGTAACATTTCCCTTTAGTATAAGTTTGGATGAATATCATCATTGGATTGGAACATTTTAATTACTATGTTTGTAGGTTCTTTTGGGAGAAGGATATTACGCTGATAGAACATCGAAGCAAACTGTTGAGATTTTGAAGAGAAGAGCGATGGTTTTGGATTCCCAAGTTGATTCTCTTAAGGCCGCGATGAAGGATCTTCAAGCAGAGGCCTCGTTTTTTGATACTACAGCTTCTGAAGCAGCCGTAGGTTTCACAGATCTGTTTTCTGATTGTTGTAGTTACTGTTTCTAAATATAATATTGACAATTGAATCCTCAAAAATACAAAGAGACTTTTGTTTCAGATTATAGATATCACCATTTTGGTGTAAGGTTTTCCAAAGCAGCTAACAATTTCCTTCTGCACGTATTCATCTGATCAATATTGTTTATCTCTACATTGTTAATTATTGACTGATATATAATGTAACAGGAAGGTCTTGTAGAGATAAGAGAAGAATATGTGGAGGAAAATTCATCCGCAAGGACATCTGAATCAGGCAGGTTCTTGCAACCTTCTAGCTTTAGTTGATATTTATAATTGTAAAAGGGTGAGTTTATCCTTCAGATAAAACGGTTCTCTTCCAGCCTTCTAGCCCTCTTTCCTCCTTTTCCACAACAGCATCCCAAAAACAGAAGAACTTTTCCTTTATGAATTTTGTCTTGTCCAAATCTTAATAGTTTTTAATTATGCCAGCAATGTATTAAATATTTTATGTCTTTGCACTGAAAAGAAAGGCATTGGTTCTAGTCACTCTTGAGAAAGTGGAAAGATTTGGCAGTTGAGATATCAATATTACTTTTCAGGTCTATTGAAAGAAGATTTTCCTGGCCTCTCTGAAGCAGGCAACGTGAAAGTAGAAGATGAAGATGAAGAATATTCTCGTATTATGTCCAGGTTAGATGAACTTGAGCAAGAAGAACTTGCTGCAGAAATTGAAAATAGGAATGTTGAGAATAAGCAAAATAGTGCTGAAAGTGACAATGAGGATGGTGAAGCTGAGGAAGCTAAAACTGTTTTAGATCAGTTTTCAGATCAGATGTCACTTGATCATAATCTCAGACATTCAGAGGTACTGGTGATGATTAGTGGTTTTAGTTGGAGCTTCTGAAACTAACTATGACAATGTCATTATAACTAAGCTGAATGGCCAAACAGGACTTTCAGTTGAGTAAATTGCAGCAGACAAAAGAAAAAATAAGCTTTGAGGAATTTACTAATAATTATAATCACCAGCAGGTGAAGGTTGTATCCAGAGGTTAGTCATTGACAGTTTACAATGGTGTTTCTCATAATGAAATCATGGTGTGATCTTTTGTTTTGGTTTGTTTTGATATTGCTAGGCATCATTGCCTCACAAGGGTTACTAATCACGAAATAGCTATAGGGTTTTTCATTTCCTTTTTCTTATGTGTTTTTTTAAAATACATCTTATGTCTTTTTGTGCCATAGTTAGAAACTTTTCATACCTTATCCATTTTCCAGTGAGAGAACAGAAAAATTTTGCTTCTCTTGCTCGTAAAATATAGATGTATAGTACTCTCCATTTTGGTGTGTATCATAATGAGGACCCTTATTCCTAAGGCAAATTATTTATTATTTTGGTTTTCATTATTGCTATTTACCACTGTAGCTCTGGTTGTGTTTGGGGCTGAATTGAATGTTTGAATTCAGTTTATGACCAACTCGTCTTATTTTCACTTCTGTGAATGATTATCTAGAAACTATTACCATGTTTTTTGTTTGCATTAATTGTTTCATGATAGTAACTATGGAAATTGGGAGTAATATTTTTCAGCTCCTATAACACATGCACATTTTATTGGAACTTCTTAGGGTATCATGGTTAAATGTAAAGCTGATTTCTGAGAACATTAATTCATTAATCTCTGCAATACTTTGTTACAGTCGTCTGACTTACATGTAATTTTTGTGAACGGTGAGAACACTGTCTATTGATGGTTGTGATGCCATTTCGGTGTGTTTTTAAAGATGTAGAAATAAAAAAATGTAATAAGAAAAGTGATTGATTAACTTTCTTATTATCTCATTTAGATGCTAAGTCAGATGGTGAAAGTTTGGCCAACAATGCGAAAGCTGCTGGTGCTGTGAAGGCTTTAGTCCTTCCTGAAGTGAAGGAGAATGTTTCAGCCGCATCTTCTTCGAGAAAGGAGGTATATAAAGCTTCTATTCAGCTCAATAAGCATTAATCTTGCTTTTATTCTTTGTGCCATTCTCCTATTATTTTGCTGGCAGGAAGCAAAAATGCAGTCTGTTTTATTACTTTGTGGACATCTTTTGTTACATAATCGTTTCTAATTATAAAATTTTTAATGCCTTGACAGTTAAAAGCAATTTCTCTAATCTCTATTTGCATTAACTGGGTCTGCCTATATAATTGGGTCTGCCTATATAACATGCTTCTGCAGTTCTTGTGTTCTTTGATGCCTGAAGTATGAATTCATTTGGCATCGAGGCCTAGTGCCCTGTTGAGAGCATCTGCTAAACATGTTTTGTTCTCACGTTTTGTGATTCAGCATATTGTACTTTGTTGCATCACGTACATATCTCAAAAGAAACTATATGGCCAATTATAGGAAATACAATTTACTTGTTCAGAGTGAAGATTCAAAATGCGAGTTGAATCCTATATTACTTATTCCTTTTTCATTTCTTTGTGAATCGGGATATAGAAAACAACACTTCCGGATCACAATGCTGCTGCCAGTATTATTTTTCTATTTTTATTTTTGAAAGTAAATGGACCCGATTGTTTGAATTAAAAAAAGAATAGAACTTCATGGTGTGCATCATCTATTTTGAAAGGTAAGAAAAAGGATTTGATATGTTTGGCAGTTGGCACCGTTGTTGTTGATAATATTTTCTTGCGTATGTGTTTCTGCATCTAAAAGAAAATATATCATGTTTGCTATGATGTGTGCACAATTCGTATATATGATGAAGAGCTGTCCTAATTCACCTTTTTCCTTCAATAGATACCTGCCCAGACTTCAAAACCACAATTTGATAGTCACATGGTATAATTTCTACCATTTTTTCAAGGTAAATAGTGGAATTACATGAGGGTTACCCGATGTTGTATACCATATCTTTTTGCAGGCTTTTACGGGCTCTATCATAGAGCACCCTTACAATGTACAAACAAATCCACAGGAACAAAGTGGGTCTTCATCAAAGGTATGGTTGATTCACTCCCCATTGACAACAATGTTTCTTGTTTTTATCATGGACTTCAAGTTCTAATAGTGGCTTCGACTTATTCAGCCGTTCATTTCTCAACCTTCGAAGCCGGTATCCAGATTCAAGCAGCAGAGAAAGTAGTTGCCGCCGAAGTAGCTTTTAATGTGTTAAAACATGTGAAAGGGGCGTCAGAAAGTGTGCCGAGCAACTATACTCTTTTAACTTTTTCAGTTCAAGTTGATGTTGAATATATATACGTCAAGTCAGCCGCCGAATCCAATTTTCCTTTTGAAATTAGTTTTGATGAAAGGAGACATTTATAATGGAATATTGGCAAATTCATGGATGCCCAATTACATTTCACACACACGTGTTATTAACTATAGCCGATTACATATTTACAGTTCCTTTTGCTTGAAGTTGGTACCATCACCTAAAAAAGGCAAAAATTTTTTTTACAATTTTCCAACACAACATAATATGATAATACAATGGCGATTGTGTGCTCTGCAAAGACCTCTTAACCATTAGGTAATTTCTTTCTCTTCTTGAAGTCTAGCAGCACTTTCTCCCTCTCCAAAGGAGACGCAGATAACACCCACTTGCTGAATTCAACTTCATCCATACCCATGAACTGTGCAAGGAGGCCGTATTCGACCTTTTTCCGGTTGTTCGATGACGAGCCGTTCTCCTTATCATTTGCACCATCTAATTTTCTTCTCTTCTTGGTAGAGATCGATGACGAGCCGTTCTCCTTATCATTTGCACCATCTAATTTTCTTCTCTTCTTGGTAGAGAGACGCACCGGCCTTGTGCTATCATCAACGGCAAAACTTTTCCCTTCTATCTTCCCTCGGGTCCCTGGTTGATGGTTAACAATGTCTTCATTGCGATGAGCATAGACAATACCTGAACATAAAAAATGTTAGTGGATTTAACTTAATATTCAATAACTCTTTACTACCATGCTTAATTCCAATTCCCTATTCACCATACTCATCCTAGGCTCAAACATGGCACCAAATGCTAAGAAACTATTCAGTTACATCAAGTCACTCAGATTTGATTTCTAGGGAGTTCAACCAGAGACTTCTATCATCTCGTTGTGGAACTTATTGAGCTCGTGACAGAAAATGCCACCTCTCATAATTCATCATCGGTTCATCCAATAGCTCCTTAGTGACATAGTTATATTTTATGCTATATAGTATATTGCTTTGCCGGAAGGATTATTGTTACAGGGAAAATGACACCACCACACGGTAACTCAAAAATTGAAAATGGAGAAAATGGATCACATAGTATAAATAAAAACACAAATTAGTTGAATTTACCTAAGTCTTCAAGCTGTGGTTTACATATCTCAGCTGTCTCCAGCTTGCTGGACTTTCTGGTCTTAGATACTGATGAGAGTAATATATTTGCTTCTTTTGAGGTAACAATATGTGTATCAAGCTCTGTCAATTCGGAATTTGTATTGGGATGCTGCTTATGCTCTTGTCCCTGTTTTTCATGTAACTCAATGATTTCACTAGTGAAAAGCTTATCAGAGAGATCACGGAATAGATTGCAGATTCCAAAAAGCTCGCCTTGATATTCTTTGCAATCCTGAGGAAAACATTAATTGTCAAATGCAAGACCGCTAAATGTTTGAAAGCAGGTTCAAAAAACTAAAAGAAAGCAGACACTCAAAAACAGTTGTACTGCAAGCACCATTCCAACCCACCCAAGCTCACAAAGCCAAAAAAAGAATTTAAAATAACTGCATACCTGGACGCCTTCAAAATATCGTTTTTCCATTTTTCCTGAAACAGCAATATTGGATAACTGCTGTTTGTACACCTGACGGGTATATACAAGTTCCTCAAGAGAGCCAGCAGAAAGAAGGCGGAATACCACAACATGCCGCTTTTGCCCAAAACGGAATGATCTGTCCTGGGCCTGTAAATCTTGGGCAGGATTCCAATTTGGATCAAATATAACCACACGATTGGCACTTACAAGATTCAATCCAAGCCCACCAGCTCGAGTTGATATTAGAAACACCTGATGGAAGAAATCAGAGTCCAAATGAAATTCGAAGCCCAATATTCCTGCTCAATTTACCACTTGGGAAGCTACCTGTTTGCTTGGACTTGAGTTGAAGTCATCAACAAGAGACTGGCGCAAGTTGGTTGGAACAGAACCGTCAAGTCTTGAAAAGCTATATCCTTTGCGTATAAGGAATTTTTCCAGTATGTCCAGCATCCTGGAGGTAGTAATTCAACATCAAGAGCCAAAAAGGGTGTCCGACATGAAAAAATGCTCACAATAAGATCTACTTATGATGCAATACCATAATTGCATCCCAAAAAATTAATGTCGCTTGGAGCAAATTGTATTCCAATCAATCAAAATTCGTAACAAATGGTAGCTTCCACTGCCTGTCATTCAGAAAAACGTGAGCCCAGACAACTTCCACACATCAGTTAATATGTCAAAAATTTCTGACACCAAAAACGAAAGCTTAATTTTATTCATATTATTCTTATGTCATTTTCTTTGGGTTGAAGCCCTGATACTTGCCCTTACATTTGCAGAGGAATCCTGGCAATTAGCCAGTGCATCAAAAATGCTAAGATTGGATGATAGTGGCTCCAGCTTCCCTATCTCTTTTTCTATTAAAAAGATTGGCACAAAGACTATTTTCTTAGCAATGGTCAAAAAAATCTTTGGAAAAGAAATTATTTCCCAGGATTATGTTAAAAAAAAAGGTCATTTGCTTTTCATTGAAGTCAAATAAGATGAACATTGAATAGGATTATCTGAAGTTTATGAATATAACAATCTCCTGAATTTGGAACACAGGTGAAAAGACATTGGAATAGCCCTAGTTTTCATATGTCAACATATCAGGTAATTAACTGCTTTTACCTTGCATTCTATTGTTTAGCTGACTCTAATAAGTGCGGCAGACATACAAATAGAAATGAGATAAAATTGCTGACTATGGAAACCAAATAATTTAATCCTATATCAGACATCATCTGGAGGTTAACTAGTTGTACAAATTTTCTAAAAATACTTGCACTAGAGAGCTTAATAAGTGGAGGTGGGGAGCATCACCTGACTGAGTAACTGAAAAGAAGAATTTTGTCACCCTTTGAAGCCCACGAGATCATTAATTTCTCCAAGGCTCGCATTTTGCCACAATGTTTGACATCACTCAGGCCCATAAAACTCTCGTTTTGAGCACCTCCTCTAATCAAATCAATATCAGGTCCAAAAACAGCAGATGCAATCTCTGCATCTTTCCTCTGTTTATCTGGTTCATCTCTGGGGTTGGCCTTTATAAGTTCGAGGTGATTGCTTATCTGTAAGGAAGTTTGGACATGTAAGCATAATAATTTACAGGCATAATATTGATAACAATTTGATTGCCATCCTAATGATTTGAGAATTAACTTGTCAAGAATGTAATCTTGCACCTTATGCAAATGACACAAATGCCCATGTTTCACATTATACAATAAAATGTAAATCTATTTCTCCACAAAGCAAGGTGTACCATTTTTCACATTATTGACCTATTTAAAGTAAACAGACCTCCCTGATAATCAAATAATTTACTTGATGGGCCTTCTAACATGTAACAATGAACTTGATCTGATTAAGTTGATGAAAGGGCACGGGCACATTCAGAGCCTCTGTATTAAGTCACCAAAGGCTCATGTTCCCAAGATCCAAGGCACTTAAAATGCTCATGCTCATGTCATGGGTTCATGTTATGTTTGAAAATATGCAATGTCCAGCAGCTGAATAAGCAAGGTTTCCAACAATCATATACAGACTCAAAAGAAAGGCTTGAACAACATCGACTAGTTTATTTCTGGACTAAAATGATGACAAGATCTTTTGTAGTTTTTGTATCAATAATTCCTTAGTAATTGAACTAACGTAGACATGAAACTCTGACAGACCCATAGAAAGTGAATACACTGGACCAACATTTTCTTCTCCACAGTTTTATTGACCATCAATGCCCAATGTATTCTTTACAAGCGTAGTAAAAAATTTAGTTTAAGCTTGTGCTTTATTCTTTAAAACTTCTGTATAACCTCATCGAAAACCTAAAAAAACGGTGCTCTACCTATGGCCTCTGAATTCTTTCCAATGTTAACAAAGTGAAAAATTCAAAAATTCAAAAGATCATTAACCTGTTGAAGTTTGACAAGGCAAGGAAGGACAAGGCAGAAGGGGCATGAATCGCACCCATCAGGATTATCCTTGTGAAGATAAGGCCAGATAATCCCATCTGGCAAAATTCTTTTGCAACATTCAACTTGGGTAAGAGGGCTTCCACAACCGCAAGGAAGATCCTTATTAATAAGGCACTGGATATCTGGTAGTTGTAACATTCTTCTGTACACCCGTTTTTGTAAATCACTCATTGCACAAAAAACCACATTATCTTCCTTTCCCATCATAAGATGTCCAATAGTCTCCTCCTTTGTCCTTCTTAACATATATTTATGAAGAATTTCCACTAGATGTTGCTTTCGTTCATCTGCAACCTGAACAAATCTGTCGGAAGCACTTGATCTCTGGCCATGCTTGAGGGGTTCATCATAAAACTCTCGGAAATGTTCCCGTGTTCCCAAGGACCCAGGTGCAACCCAGTCAAAGAGATTGAAAAGTTCCATAATTTTGTTCTGCATGACAGTGCCCGTGAGACCAATACGTTTTCGGGTTTTAATTTCTAAGCATGCTGTATAGAGTTTTGACTTTTCATTCTTAAGCTTGTGTGCTTCATCAACAATCACAATCTCCCACTTGACCTCAGACAAAATGCTGCCATGGATCCTATAAGTGTCAAAACTAGTAATAAGTACCTCAACACCAGATGCCTCTAGTTTTTCAACAATCAGATCACGATTTGCACCATGGTAAATAGAGACATCAAAAGTAGACCACCTAGAGAATTCAATCTCCCAGTTCTGGATCACAGAAGAGGGGCAAATTATCAGCACAGAACCCTTCTTGCCCACCTTATTCTCTTTCAATATTGTGGAGTCACCAGTTTCATCTTTTCCAAAAACAGCAGCAAGGAAGGCAATTGTTTGAATTGTCTTTCCCAGCCCCCTATTGCAACAGTAAAAAAGCCAAAATGAACGTTATATGCCATCAAAGCTTCCCAATTCGACATGTTGATAAAGAAAGTATATGGAGGGTATAGCGAAACCTTTTTCAACATTGCAAATATGATAGATCAGCGAGATAACTTAAGTACATAAGAACAACAAAGGTCACAATTTAACAGCACAGAATGAGAGTAGAGTGGTAATGAATATAAAAAATGTACTCACATATCATCACCGAGTATACCTCCATGGTTATTTTTGTATAATTTATACAAGAATTGTACTCCCGCTCTTTGATGATCAAGCAACCTACAGTTGATCGATGGAGGAACCTGCAGAATAGGAGAAAAAAAGATTCATCCTTACAAGTCAAATTCAACTTCCCAATTCCATTAGGCCTACAAGTACATTTTCAAATGCTTGAACAGTTGACATCAAATATATCCTATAAACAGTTCTTCCTCCAATCGATAATATCAAACAATTAAATTCTTAAACAAAAATGCTTTTTAATGATACAAGGAAAGCATGTTGACACCTTACAGAAAGAACACTTAAAGCTTCAAGGAAAATCAAGATCACAAACCATTTCAGAGAATAATAACCTGTACTACTGGAACTTCTCCATCTTCTGACAAGACCAATGGCTCAAATGGGCCTGTATGATCAAACTGAAACTGTCCCAACTGGGGCCTTCCAAATTCAACTATTTCTTGCTCTTTTTCCTCTTCTTCATCATCAAAATCATTGTTTTTCTCAACTGGGGCATACTTTTGCGGTTCTGGGTTGTGCTGCAGCAAATTAAAGTTATAATCTTCCTCAAGACGTTGGAGCTGCTGCGAAAGAGAGGATTTGGGGGGCTTTCTTCGGTGGATTAATAGATCATTCGATGATTCTTGGGATAGCAACGAGGAGTGTGAAAAAGATGATGACTTTGATGAGAAATTTGAGCAGGGTTTTAGACTTTCTTTAAAGCTGCGCAACAATGACATGGAAATTTGGAGAAAATTGGCAACAATTCGTTCAGAATTAATTTTGAAATTTGAGATTTTTCATTAGTTATTACAATTTGTTAAAAAGAGTTTTCGGTGTTTTCAGAAAACAAATCGCGAGAGTCAACCGCCAATACAACGTTCTCCATCTCTCAAAACGGCGTGCTGGCTCTACAAACATAGTAGTATTTTGTGTTTATTCTTTTATTAAAATAGTTTAAGACTAAATAATTTTCAAAGTAAAATTAATCATTGTAAAACACAATTTGGCAGAATTATCTCCGTATCCAGTTCTCGTGAAAATATTAACCCATTCTTAATTATTCAACCATATTATTAATATACTTTTCATAAAAATATGTCACTAATGATTTATCATTGTGAAAATAAATTTACTCTACCGAAAGACAGT